>OZ037759.1:12944190-13400479 GCA_964035475.1 Salix caprea | reverse complement strand
GAACGAAAACAGCCAAAAAATTTAAAATTTAGCTTTGACTGCTGGGATGGCTCTCCGCGGTGGACTTGGCCTTACAATATTGTCTATTTTGGTCCTCAAACCTCATTTTGTGCAATCTTTACCGCATTTTCAATCCAATTTCCAGTATTTCTATAACAAAATCCTAAATTGCGTGTTCAACTTGCATTTTGAACAGTTGTGCATGCCTGATTAGTCCATTTTTTTTTAAAAAAAAAAATTCTTAAACATTATTATTATTTTTTCATGGAAAATGAGAAATTTCTGGAAAATCCAAATTTGGGTTATTATAATTTTAACAAGAGGATATTCTTATATTAACACAACTTTTTGATATAAGAATGTTTTTAATGATTTTTTTATTTCTATTATATCAATGCACTTGGAAAATGCTTAAAAAGATAATTTGATGTTTTTTTGTCAAACATAAAATATATTGTTTCAAATATATTTTAAAAATACCTTAAACTGATATCATAATCCACAAGTTAGATTCAATCACTTGCCTGAAGATAAAAAAACAAAAAAACAAAAACCTCTATCTATTAATTAAATGCAACGTAAAATTCACCATGAAACCCCAACAAAACAAGATAATAGATTAATTTCCAGGACCCCCAATTTCTTACACATTAAATTACAAATCAAAAAATATTTCAAATTAGTTTAGTTTAATATTGAGTTTGGTCCATTTCATTTTCTCTCACAGCCTTACCTCTTTCTCTATAAATCTGTTTACTGCAACAAGGATGATATAAACTTTCCCAGCTCCATAAACCTACACCCTTCGTCTCTCACTTTCACCTCGATGACATGAAATTGGTTCTTGTCCAAAATAATTGAATGACTAATTTTAATCATAGATTAATGATAAACAATAAATCCTAATCTTCTCTAAGAAACGACTTAGATGTACAACCTAGCTTTGCCGGAAATTCAGACATTTTCAGCTATAAATTGTTTCGATGTCGCCATATTTTTAATCTAATGTATAGTTATTGTAAATTAATACAACCAATTTGGCATTATATAGTTATATGTCACTAACATCAAAGACTTGAACGGGTTAGAGTACAATAAAAAAGTCACGCAATTAATATTTTTTATGTTGAAAAAAATATAGTTTTAGTTACAACAAAGCGCGGGTAAGTGGCTAATTCCTAGTTATAACTTATTTCGATGTTGCCATATTTTTTAATCTAATATATAGTTATTGTAAATTAATACAACTAATTTGACATTATATAGTTATATGTCACTAACATCAAAGACTTGAACGGGTTAGAGTAATGGCAAAATTGCTTAGCAAGCAAATTAGTTTAATTTTAGAAACATCTAAATGAATTTAATGGTGAATGATGCTTTGTTTTTAGCAATATATAATTTTAGCAACTTCTAAATGGATTCAATGGTTAATTATACTTTAATTTTAACAATATATAATTTTAGCAACTTCTAAATGGATTTAATGGTTAATTATACTTGGTCCAACTATCTAAGGAGACGTGATTTTCTTGGTACCGATCGACAAATATTTTTTTAAATGATTCAAAGCAATATTTTTAGCAAAATGTAAATGGGCTTAATGAACATTTTTTTTTTTTTTTGTTAAAATGATTGGAAAGAGTACACAACAACATAGTATATATATATTTTTTCTCATTTTCATTTTTTTTTAAATTCAGGCTTTTTGAATACTTTGGAGCAGATCTTTTATTTCATTTTGTTTTATTATTTGTACTTGGATCAATGGTGAAAGTTTGAATAAAAGACGCTTGGGCATATTTTATTTTAAAAATATTTAATTAATTAACACACCTCATTAGGGTTTTGAAAAAAATAAATAAAAAGAAAAAGATATTGAATTACCGATTCCATGATTAGTGGCAAGAAACACCTCACCTCCACTCGAAAGTTAAATATTCAAGCAGCAGTCTCACTTTCTATGTCTTGCATGCAGCGCTGCATGGTGCATGACTTCGTTTGTATATGTTTTTTCGCAATTATAAAATTAAAAATATTTAATTAATTAACACACCTCATCGTTCATCATTAACATTGAGTAATAAAAAACTATAATTTTTTTTATATATTTTTTTTATATATTTACCCCCTCAAACTGCAACAGCGAAAACCACTATAATACCAAAAACATATTAAATGTGATTGTTGATGAATGCTGATCAATTTCCAAGAAAAGATGAAATTTCCAAGTTCTTCCTAATTATTTCAACTATATTAAATAAAATTACCATTAAATTGTATATATATATATATTACTAATTTATTATAATGAAATTAGATTTTAATTAATATCGTGACTATTTAGAATTTAATAACAAAATTAAAATGTAATTTATATTATTTTTTCACTGTATCAATTTCAAAATTCTACTATTATATCTCACGAACCGTCTTTATTATGAACATTAGTGGTTCTATTTTATAAAAATAATGAGAAAAAATAACATCATCGTATTGCACTCCCAATAAAAAAAAGGTAAGAAAAAAGTTTTTTGGAAACCAAGCAGTCTCAAATCTCAATAGCCAACTGGTGAAGAAGAGAGCGATAGGGCGGCCGTTGAAAGCAGTTGAAGATATTGTAAAAGCCTGTCTGCCTCGCGCCTGCAAATACAACAACAACATAGTTTACCTTACCCATGTTGCCCCTATAGTTTTCAAGTTTCATCAAACCAAATTCTCTACTTTAAATTTGTTCAAATCAGTCCCTATTCCGTCCCATTAAATTGTTGCTAGAGCTCTTTTATCCATATTTGTCAAAATCAGTATGGCAGTGGTTGATTCAAAACCCAATTTTAAAAGTCAAAGTAAGGAGTTGACCCAAACAAATTAAATCTACTAGATCGAAACCTAGCTAACTTAATCCAAACCAAACTATATCAATTGATTGCGAGATATATGTATAAGGAATAAATAAAACAACCCGCTTAAGATTTTCGTTAAAAAAATTATTAAAAAAGAAAATCAATTGAATCGATGATTTAAGGGTTGGTTTAATGATTTAAACCCTACTTAAAATATAACTTAGATTAGATTTAATAACCATGCTTTCATCCAACTTCTGGCTTTTTTGAAAGTGTGGTTGATGTTGTTTTTTATTTAAAAAAAACAAAAATGATATTATTTTTTTAAAAAATTATTTTTGACATCATCATATTAAAATAATATAAAAATATCAAAAATTAATTTAAATATATATATATATATATATATATATATATATATATTTTTTTTTTTTTTCTTTCTTAAAATCATTTTAGAAATACTGTGTGAAACAAGCATGAATTGCCAAGGGAACTTCAAGAATGACAAGATTAGCAAGAGAATATGAAACCGTGTAAATTTAAAGCAGAGAGTCTGATTTGAATAGATGAACAAAGTAAAGTGACCACTCATGATTTTATCCTTTTTATATATAATTAATTAGTTCATAATGGAAAAACCCAATACAGAACTCACATTACATTGATCACGAAGTATATATTTTTGGAATTAATCACAAACCTCCGTTTCACAAGGAACAACAACTTTCTCATTTGTCATCTTGCATTTGTCATTCTTCAGTCTTGCTTCTTTCCCTTGTTGCCTATTGCAATGACCCCTCCAAGCTATGTGTTTTTTTTTTCCTTGCCGTTGCTGTCCTTTATATTACACAATCCAGAAACTCTTCATGGCCTTTTCTTGTCAAGCATCTTCTTCACCTCCACCCCCAAGATCCCTCAATATTCTCGCAATATCCCACTCATTTCTCTGTTATCATCGTGAAGTAATCGAGCTTGGATTTTAATTCTTGATAGAAATGTTGTGCTTCTAGAGTTTGAGAAGGTTGCGTTTTGGAGGTAAGGTAAACACTGGTTTTTTCTTTTCTTTTGTTATCTGTGATGGACTTTACCTTGTTTTCTATCCGCCCCCCCCTTTTTTTTCCATGAAGTTCTGTGCAGGGAGGGGATCATATCATCAGGAAAATGGCAACATCTTTGGAGGAGCTTCTTGCAAAGGAAGGGTTTAGAGGAGGAAGATCAGGGGCAAGGGCGAGACCTTCATTCAGAGCAGAAGCTGCGAGCGTGCCTCGTTACCCTTCTGGAGACCAAGGGAAAAGAGACTCTCCACTTGGTCCATCTATGCGGAGAATCAAGACCGAAAGGACAAGGTCCGAGTTCACTCGGTATACTTTGCGAGGTGAATCACCAAGAAGTATTAGTAGTTCGAGTAGGAGACGCAGGGATGATCTGGTTAAAAAAGAAAAAAATGATTCAAGACTGAAGACAGAACATCGCGGCAGAGGTTCGAAAGATGTCGAGGAAGATAAGACAGTGAAAGTTGAAACATTGGAAGGTGTCAAGGGGCGTGAGATTGTTGAGGCTGGTGTGGAAGAGAATGATACATATAAGGATAAACACTCTGATAGGGCATATTATTCAGAGAGAACTGAACGAGGACCGAAAGGTAATGGGAGAAAGGAGAGACAGGGAGAGGGGAAGGGAAAGGATAAGAAAGTTCCCGAAAGGAATCACAGCATTTCTAATGAAAATTTGGAAAAACACTCAGAATCTAGCAATGACAACAGGGGAAGTGTGGACCAGTCTGGGGCGGTTTATGAAAGTTCGGTTAGAGGCTCAAAGATTGGCAATGGCTTTGAAGATGATCAGAGACCAAAGAATAAAAAAAGGACACCAGCAGTTCCTGAAATTGCTCTCGATGAAGCTGCTATTAAAGCTGTAATCTCCATCTTGAATGGCTATGTCAAGAGTTTTCTCAAAGATGCTGAATTTCGAACCACGCTTCGCCATAACTGTTTCTGTTCACTGGCTTCTATCGAAATAGAGGAAGGCAACAGCATTGAGAGCAAGGCCAAGGCCAATCTTGAACAAGCTATTGAAGCAGTGGAAAAGGCTGTTGAAGCAGCTGCAGGGACAAAGGATTTGAAAACAGCTGCTTTGCTACTTGTTGTGATCACAAATTTGAACTCAAATGATCTGAAACATGACTACACATCAGGAACTCCAAATTCCAGGTTGTCGGCTTGCGCTCACATCTACCTCAGTGTGATTTACAAGCTACGAAAGAAGGATAAGGTTTCAGCTAAGCATCTGTTGCAAGTGTTTTGTGATTCTCCTTTTCTGGCAAGAAAACTTCTGTTGTCTGAACTGTGGGACTATCTATTCTTCCCTCATCTTTCACATTTGAAGAATTGGTACAAACAAGAGGCAGATCCTTTATTCAACACGGCGAGCAAGGTTACGAAACTTAAGTTTCTTGACAAAGTTTATAATGAAGTTCTGGATTCTTGTACTTGTCAATTTGCAGTTTACTACAAGGACTGGCTCACACAGGGGGTGAAAGCTCCTTCTATTCCTTCAGTCAACATCCCTTTCATTTCACCCCAGCCAATGGCGAGCAAGAAATTATACGACGCTGTATTTGGCCATTCAAGTAAACCTAGAGTTTATGATGCTGAAGAAAATGGGAAGGCGGATAACTTCAATAATGGTGGAAACAGCTCTGGTTCATCTCCTATTCGAGTCAAACAAACACTGACAAGCTCTTCCGAAATGGTCAAATATCCTGGTCAAGATATAGAAAACCATTCCCCTGAGAATTTACAAGACACCGCATCCTTTCCTGTGAGTATTTTGGTGCGGTTTTCCGTACTCTACAACGTTCCTTTTATGATTTATTTAAATAATTTCTTCTGTTATTCAATTCAATTCAATTTTATGAGTTGCATATATCAAACATATTTGGATGAGAAAATGGTAGTCTTTAAATCTATTCCTCTCACCTTCTCTCTGAAAATATTTTTCCATGCTCTCAAGAATTTTAGCATTTCTGCAGGACAATGGGCCCTTAGAAGCATCTGACGAAGAATGGAAGCTGGGTAATGCGAGTGTTTCACCAGACACAGATCTTAAACATGACACTCGCAAATCCAGTGCATGGCAAGTATCTGCAGGAGACACTCATACGCTAAATTCATCTTCACATACAAAAGAAAATGAGCTTATAACCCTCAAGACCCTAGCTAGCAAAATCTGTTTTCGAAATACAACGAGCTGAGGATTTCTGGTGATCTCACTGTTCCAAACCTTTCACATTCCAAAAAGGTGTGATCTCACTTTTCTTGACAAAATATATTTTCCACTTCATGATCTCCTTGTGATTTCCTGTTCTTATAATATTGAGTTCAAGTATGATATAGCTCACCTTTTTCTACTGCAGAGTGCAGGAGTCTGCTAATGATAATTGCAGAAGAAATTTCAGTTCCACTACAAAGCCTAACTGGAGTAACATGGACAGAAAAAGAGCTACATGACGTCATTTCTGGAGAAGATCCATAGCTTGTTAGGAAAAAGTCCTTCCACTTTCATCAAAATCTTACAATTCTACCGGCTTTCGAATTCCTTATTCGCGCACACACCAGAAACTTCTGAGGTTAATAACAGCGTTTTCCAGAAATAGTCATTTAAATAGTCATATTATTCTAACTTGTGAATGCTTGACATGGATTCAGCCCCTATAAATATATCCTGAACCTGCTTCAGGTCATTTAAACTTGGATAGTTCACATTGTTCTCCTGTTTCCAAAGGGATTGAAGGTTCAGGAACTGTGACTTGTTGGTGGGAGAGGCTACTGGTGGTGGCTTCGAAACACTCAAAGGGGATAAAACAAACCGTTTTATTTCAACAACAAAAATTACATAGAAGCTTGATGAAACTGTCAAAGCTCTCTTTTTTTCTCTCTAGTATTTCTCTCTAATGTCTCCCACTACTATTTCACCTTAACTAAGCTTTCTATTTATATACAAAATAAAAACTTGATAAAATTGATTTTAAGATGAGAAAATAGCTGGCAGTTGCAGTCGGTAGTCGTGAATAATAGCTGTCAGAGGCTTTAGTTGGTGGCCGTATGATGGTTATTGATAGTGGCTGTCAGAGACTTTAATTGGTTGTTGCCAATGATTAATTGGTGGTTGCCAATGATTGCTTTGCTTGACTTTACATATTTGAGTTTATCCTAACATGACTTGACTTGCCTTCTTCTCTTGAAATATAAAAGACTGATCACATGATGCGAACACTAGCTCTCAACATTGTAGGACTCAAAGTTTTTTTTTTTTAAAATCTCAATTGTGTCTCCAAAGATATTCAAAAATTTTCAAACTAAAGTCTTTCATGTATCACTATGGTGTTTTTTCTTTTACGCAAAGAATATAATTTGAAAGAAATGCTGACAATATGGATAAAGTGACTCAATTATTATTTTTCTCTCAATTTAGACAAAAAAATAAATGTTTGGGGATTTGATTGTGAATTCTTTGTAATTTAGGGATTTTTTGGGGTTGACCCGTTATTTGTATCCATCCATTTGTGAATAGATGGTAAGATGTGTAGTCATTAAAGTGTGTAAAGGCAATATTTATTTGGAGCTTTTGTGTCTTGAAGTATAGGGATTATAGTCGTAAACTTTGATGGGTTGATATAGAATCCAATTTATCATGGACTTAGATCGGTTTAGATTAAATAAAAATTAGAAAAAAACTCATGTTTATTCACTGAATTAGTTAAAATCCAAGGACTCAATTGTGAATCCTATGTAGTTTGGGGGGCTTAAACGATTATTTGTATCTATCCATATTCCTTCCCTCTCACTCTTCCCCTTATCTGATTTTCTCTTACGCCCTCTCTCTCACCTTTCTAACATCCATCTCGTATTAATTTTCTCATCTTTCCTTTTCTGTTTTTTTTATTCTCCACATCTATCAAACAATCATTTTACATTTTTTCCACTCTTCAATTTTTTTTCATTATTATAATTCATATCTTTTCTTTACTCTACTTTTTTTATTTTTTTTTTATTTTTTCTTATTTATCACACTATGAAGAATTTAGTGCACTGTAAGAATCAATCAGTCTTGGAAACAATCAAAATCGACATCCAATTTGTAATTTTTTTGAATAAAACATTTGTTTAAAGACTTTAACTAATATAATTTTTTTGTCTATATACACATCCAAACTTTTTTATGGATTAATTAGAAATATACAATCCAAATTAATTTCAAGAACTTTTGAAAAAACTAGTTACTAATAACTCATTAATTACCATTTTATATATTTTATGTTTGGTCGAATATGAAAACCAAAAGTTTATTTATTGAATTTAAAGGAGTATACAGAACATTATCGCATTACATATATATATTCTACCATTTTAACCCATATGCTTCGTCGAAGACAGTATTTCCTCGTCCTTCTTGGACCTTATCTCAACAACCCTCTTGCTAGTCGCCATTTCTGCCTTCCCACCTGCAGCCTTCTTTCTCCTCATATACACCTTCAATGGAACCTTGCTTTTAGTACCCACAGGCGTAATTGCCAGTCCATTGCCACGTGAATGAATCTGGTGAAGATTCTTCTTCTTGTTTTTGGCTGCTAGCCTTCTCTTCCTTTGTTCCTTGTTTTCGACTCTGTAGTGTGTTAGCATATGAGCCGCGAAAGTTTGTGAAACCTCGCATATTTTCTTGCATTTAGGGCAAATGTATGGCCCGTATTTCTTGTGAGGAAGGCTATGAGTTACTCCATCACCAAGGTCCATTTTCTGTTCATTTCCTGAGCTTGTGCTGCTTTGGTTGGTAGGGATGTCTCTCGCTTCGTCCCTTGGATTAATTCTCACTCGATCAACACCAAGTTGGCTGGTTTCAAGATTTTGGTTCAGGCCACGATTGAGGCTAGGGTTTTGAGCCCTAGATATTCCAGATGGTCCGTAGACACTCAAAGGTTTAGGATTCACAACAACTCCGTCATCATGGCTATGATTAAGATGATCAAGGTTCATGAAATTGATCATTTGTCTGTTTTGGGGGCCATATGGACGATAAGCGTTGCGATGATTCACTTGATTGAACATGGTTAGGTTGTGGTTTGGGAAATTGGGTTGGCCTTGAAAGCGAACATCATTATTTGGATTCAGGCTTTGGAGATGGACATTGTTGTGATTTGAAGCAAGAAGAAGCTCCCCAGGTGCGGGTGAGGGAAGAAACCGGCCGGTAGTTCTAGGAATTTCAGTCACAGTATAGCCACTTGCTGGGTGAAGGGGAAGAGCTTCAATCTGGCTTTGTTCAGCTGGGAGGTATTCAACGATCGTATGAATCCTTGCCCTGATCAATGGAGAAATCTGAGTTCTCCTTACTCCACTCAACCTTCGGCCCAGAGCAATTTGTCCAGGACCTCTCTGAGGGACAAAAAGGTTGCTTGGCTGGACACCAATGGTTGGAGCAAGGCTTTGTGGGATGATTCTGCCCTGCCCATTCACATGATTTTGAGCAAAATCGGAGCCGAGGGAGAGATTCTCATGAACGATGGAACCACTTGAAACATTGAAGTTGTTGTTTGCCATAGCGGGGAGGGCTGGGAAAGCTATGCGAGGGCAATGAAATTGATCAAGAAGAGAAGAATATTACAAGGAGTCAGTTTGAAGGTGCATCAGGTTCATCAGCTATGAGTTCATTATATAGGAAAATATATGCCGTGCATGCTACACGAACATCAGATTCGTCCAAGCAAAATGACTAAAAACGAGTCATCAAATAAGGAAGAATATCTAGCCATCTGGAAATAGATTGCAAAACGATAAACTATTTAATGCTTTGAGGTATTGCTGGATTTTGTGAGATATATGTCCTTTTTGTGACCAAAGAACTTAATGTAACTCTCAAAATGAAGGAAAGGATTTCTTACATGAGAGATCGCCATACTAATTACATCAATCAGTCATTTTATTAGCGTTTCCATTCACACAACAAGTATATATGTTAATAAATTCATTATTAAATCCAATCTTAATTGTAAATTTTAATTGAGAGTGCAAGTAAATTAACATTTTAATTATGATATTTTTATTTTTCAAAACATATGTATAAGAACTCATATCATGATGACAAGAACGATAAATAATTGTAATTTGTAGATGCTAATTTCATAACTAAAATCTAAACTTATAATGGTCAAAACTATTAACTTAAAATAAAAATTTGAATTTATACATAACCATTATTTATGTGTATCAACTTCATAACTAAAATATAAACTATAATGGCCATAACTGTTAATTTCAAATATAATTTTTAATTTGTATAACTAAAATTTAAATTTGTAAATGAAATCATAAAAAAACCATACTTAAACATGAAAATAATTTAATGTAACTCTGTTAATAGTAGAAACATTAACTTAAAGCAAAAAAAATTAATTCATACATAACCGTTATTCGTGCTGATTTCATAACTAAAATTTAAATTTATAAATAAAGTCATAAAAAATACTTATTTTTTTATTGTAAATCTCTTAATAGTAGAAACATTAACTTAAAACAATTTTTTTTAATTTAACATGACCGTTGTTATTCATGCTAATTTCATAACTAAAATATGAATTAATTATAAATGCAATTAAGAAACAATATTTAAGCATGAAAAAGATACATTACAAAACCCAAATTCATAAAATTAAACATGAAGTTCACTGCATTATTATTAATATAGCAAGTAAGAAAAGAAAATTAAAAAGGCCGGCTGCCTGCCATCATTTTAATCTTTAATAAAATGTAATCATAAAAAAGCCACACTATATCTCCCACTGGACGTCCACTTCTATCAGAGCCTCCTCCCCACCATCTGCATTTGCTTGCTGGCTCGGACCAGATTGTTCTGGTTGATCAGGAGCTACGGTACTTCGTCTGCCCCGTTTTCCAAATCCTCGACCATTAGGGTTTCCAGGCATAACTGTTAGCCCCTCTGGTGATTGAACGAGCCGGAGAGGTCTCTTTTTATTTCTTGCTGCAACTCTTCTCCTTCTCTGTGACGTCGAACTTTCTGTGCTGTAGTGACTCGAGGCATGTGAAGCATACAGATGTCTGCTATGCAGGTGGTGGTTGGCTACCGAGCCATTAAGGTCAGGGAGACCTAGATGCCCGACCACTTGGTTTGGCTTTGGGTTTGGATCGGAGAGACAACCTTTGTGGTTTTCACCTCTCCTGTTACTGTAACTGCATTTGATGCAATGGTGGGTTTGATATTAATTATTTTTCTTTTATTAAAATCCTTGTTAGAGCAAGTCCAATGGTAGGAGACATTTTTAAGAGGCAAATGATAGAAATGGCTATTTGAATAGTGTATAAATGACTCTTGAGGTAATGTGGTCTCCAATGATAAGAGCCATTTTTAAGAGCTATTTTTTTTTTTAAATTTATTTTAAATAAAATTCAATTATTTTGTATATAGTATAATTATACAATTCATTATACAATTAATATGAGTAAGTTTTTTTAGTAAATATTATTAAAACATTACGCTTTTTTTCCTACATATATTATTAATTACCTCCACAACAGTTCTAAAAGCTACATTTACACGGCTCTTAAATCTAACTGTAAATTTAATACATGTAATTAATCTAATTGATCAAACAAATCATAAATTTTCAATTTCACATAATTATTTTTTTACTAAATATTATTAAAACATTACGTTTTTTTTCCTAAATATATTATTAATTACCCTTTAATTTTTTTTTTCTAAATAATATTACACACACCCCACCCACCCACCCACACACACACACAAACCCGAAACCCTACTTCATTTCTCATTCTTCAACTTGCACCGCCCCCTCTCACTCTCAACCCACTCTCATTTTTCACGCAATATCACCCTCTGCTCTCACTCTCACTCTCACCCTCTGATTCTTCAACTTGCGTCGCCCCCTCTCACTCTCAACCCACTCTCATTTGTCACGCACTCTCACCCTCTGCTCTCACTCTCACCCTCTGCTCTCACTCTCACTCTCACGCCGACGACCGACGACCTCACTCCTCACCTCGCTCCTCTCACGCTGACGATCTCACTCTCCTCTCACGGTGCAAACTGAAATTTGGAGTTTGATGTGTTTTTTGGAGTTGATTCAATTCGCCTGTGTTGTGTCTGTGCTGTGTTTTAATGTTGAGATTCAACGGTTAAAATGCCAACGGTCACATTTTTGGTTTTGCCTCCCCGGCCAAAACCTGTGCGGATGGCTGCCGAAAATGGAAGAGGCATTTTGCCTCTTCATTTGGCTCTCCCCGTTGGAGTGACAAATTGAACAAAAAGAGCCAAATTTTGCCTTTGCCTGCTGGGATGCCTCTCCCGTTGGACTTGCCCTTAGGATATGTTTTTAGGCTATGAATAGTCAAACCTTCCATCAATAAAAAATAAAATTTCAAACACTTTTCCAAAAATCAATTATGCTCCTAATGGGATTTTTTGGTGAAGTAGTGCCCGGCTTGTGAGCTTTACTTGGGCTTCTTAACCAGGCAGTTTAGTTTGTGCCCACTATTGAGCATCTGGGCCTTGCTCTTTATAGTTAGGCCCATTTTTGGAAAAGAATTAAGTCTATTCCATATCTGTTAAAAATAAAGAAATGGAAAAAATAAATAGAAATCAGAATAAATTATTAGAATTTAGGATGGTGATCAAACACTCTACATCCACACACTTCATCCTTTATGCAAGCACCGCCGCGACTTGCATAGTTTTATATTGTTTGTAACTGTATTATAATTTTTTTTAAAAAAAATTAAAATATTTTTATTTTTATTTTTTATTTTAGATTAAGTTTTTTTTGGGTGTTTTTAGATTATTTTCATTTACTAATATTTTTTTTTAAAAAAAATATTATTTTGATACATTATAAAATGAAAATCACTTTAAAAAACAACCACAACACCACTCCCAAATAGTGTCTGGATATCTCAAGCAAAGTTATCAGTTTCGCTCAATTGAAACAGAATATTTTTGTTTCAGAGTATTTCAGCGCACTGTTCATATATAATTAATTAATTATATATATGAAAAAAATATAATTTTTATTTTTTATAAAATTAAAGTTGACGCAACAATTTTTTTTTTTTTTTTATATATATATATATAATTTTTATTGTTTTGATTTTGGTTCTTGTATATATATAAACCGTGACAATAATTTGTTCAGGTGATGAAAAACATAGTGATAACAATTTGTCTAATCGGGAGATAAAAAGTAAGAAAATAAGGTCAAATCAGTGGCCCATAATAATTTGTTCAGGTGGGAGATAATTTTTTTTTTTAGCTGAAATGACATAGACAAAATAATATCAGTATATTTCGGCTGATATTTAGTTAAAAAAATCTGAAATAGATCAAACGAGATATTTAGAGTATTTTGGTTGAAACAAAATGTAACTTGACAACTATGATATCAGTTACCGCAACCGATTTGACTGGCAGAGACGAAGAGCCACGAGACAGACTTTTCTTTTTGTTTCTTAACATCCCCTGTATATATAGAGACTTCTCAGGAGTAAAGTTAAAAATAAAAATAAGTAAAATGTACTGGACAATTACTGTAAGAGCTATGATTTCCCTCAATAACCCGTGGTTAAGAAATTGCAATTGTTCAGTGTAAAGTTAAAAAATCAGAAGTAATAAGGAAATAAACCAAACTAAATTTAATTATCTACTGAAACTAAATTTAATTATCTACTGAAATCAAATAAGTAATAGAAATTTAGAGCAATGTATATAATATACTTGGCGAATTTGCACAAACAAAAGAAGTAGAAAATGTTGATGTATCCTTTGTTTAATTTTAAACCTAATTATTAGCTCATCACTCATTGTAAAAAAGTTTTTGGATCCATGGAGACTCTATTTTCCGGAAAATGTACTTTGTGAGTCCAAGTGAGTGATAAAAATCCCGGTTGTCATATATTCTTACAAGAGGTATACATTTTGACTTGAACTCGAGACTTGCCGTATAGATTGCAAACTCTTTGCCATCACACTACAACTTTTTAAGGATATCGATTACACCTCCTCCAAAAATTATATCATTGCACTATTTATCCTCCAAGTTTTATGAACTAGAAAATAGACAGAATGAAAAAGACACTAGAGGAAGACAATATGAAAAAGATGAATGGTGGAAAAAGGAACTTGGGCTGCTGGAGTTAATTATAATTAAGAGAGTTAATTCTGGTATTTTTTATTTTGAAAAATATTAAAAATGTTCAAGACATTAAGCTACCAGCTCAAAATATTTAGGTGATCCAAATATTAGAAATTACAGTCCAAACATTAAATAGAAGAGAGTGATGTTGAGAGCCACAAGATGGTAGCGTATCAAACTACTAAACCTAGCATATTTAATAAGTTTGACTATGTACTCTTTTAAATAAAAAATAAATTATCTTACAATTAACTGAACTCAAACCCCAGTCTAAATCGTTTAGGCCTCTCATTTTGAAAAACTTCGATCCTCTACTTGCCTAATTTTCACTTTCCAGTAGCTCATTCTGCAATTCTTTTGAGAATTCTGTAATATTTTTACGTAATATTAAAGTTTTGAGTATGAAAACTTTATAAAGTTCTCTAATATGGGTTTTATTCATTCACTCACCATTAGTTTTAGACATAATAATATTTCATGTTAAAATAAAATACTGAAAATGTTTTTCAACTAATTAATTAATTTATCTTCAAACATATTAATCAATTAACCATATTAAAATCAATTTCCAAACGTTAAAGTCAAATTATGGATTCAAATTTATGGACCCTTCCCGTGGTTACGTAGCCAGGAGTAGGATAACTAGCTAATAGTCTATAACAACCACACATCTCCAAGCCTATAAAATCAGCCATTTTTGTGCTCGTGGTATTAACTTCTTCATTCAGATCATCACCACTCTTCGTTCTTTTTTTTTTTTTTTTTCTTTTCCAGTTTCAATGGAAAATGAGCCTAAGCTGCCATGGTGGATCTTCACCATTCCAGTGCTGATCATCTCGAGCTTGCAGAATTGTGCTCATGGAGAACCTCAAGTGCCATGTTACTTTGTTTTTGGGGACTCACTTTTTGATAATGGAAACAACAACAATCTTTCGACGTTGGCAAAAGCCAATTATGCTCCTTATGGGGTTGACTTTAGCGATGGGCCTACCGGAAGGTTTAGCAATGGCAACAATACAGCCGATGTCATTGGTCGACTTCTTCCTCTCTCTCTTACTTTGATGAGTATTTTGATTATTTTTTTATCCTAATAGTATAACTATTTCTCCTTTCACCAATTTAATATTTGAAATATCAAATATTTTTAGTAATTAATCGTTTTTACATCTTTGATTATTATTATTAACTTGCTATCCACTCATACCTTTTAAAATATAGGTATGAAAGGTGGACTAGTTTGGAAGCAGATTTGTTCTTATATTGACCCATGACTTGAATTGTGCCTGGTTTTGTTGAGGATAACTCATGTAGTTGATCTGATTATGAACATGATTTTTTTCTTCCAAAATAAACTTTTTTTTTATTTAAAATGATGTTGTTTTGGATAAAAATAAATAATAGATTCATATCAACTCACTGATCCGTTGATTAATCTATCTAGCCGAACATAGGACAGGGTTTCAGAACTTTGACACATATGTATCTAGTGTTAATGTAATTTGTAAATGAATAAAAATAATAATAAAGTATGTATATCCCACATTGTTAATAAACACTCACTCAGTTTTTATAAGTATGAGTTTTTGTTGTGTAGTAAATGAAATGAACAGCTGTAATGTTTTTGAATATTTTTGATATCATGTTGCATAGCGTTATTACTCATCAATACTGTTTTGTTACAGCTAAACTTTTGGGATTTGAGGACTATATTCCAACCTTCAACAAAGCAATAGCTACAAACAATACATTAAGAGGTGTAAATTACGCGTCTGCATCAGCTGGGATTCGCAATGAAAGCGGACGATTGACAGTGGTGACCTACATATACTCATACTACCTAGCTTAGAAGATAACACTGATTTCCATAATTTTTGTGATAATAAGATAGTTTTAATCAATATTCACATTTTCTTGCTATTTACAAAATTGTAAACTGTTTCTATTCTTCTGGGTGCTCAGGGTGATGTGATACCTCTGGATGAACAGCTACAAAATCACCGTATCATAATTTCACAGATCACTGATGCACTGGGAAACAAAGATTCAGCTATGAAGTTACTAAACAAATGCATTTATACCGTTGACATGGGCAACAATGACTACACCATGAATTATTTCTTGCACCAATTATATAACACCAGCAGGCAATTCAATGTTCACCAATATGCAACGGTGCTCATTCAACAATATTCTCAGCAATTAAAGGTGATATAATTTCATGTGTAATTGCTTTCAGATTTCAAGATGTCAATAATTAAGATTCTATTTGGTCACTGTCTTGGAATAAAAAAATAGAAATAGAAAAGAACATTTCTTTTGCAAGTATATAAATTTATTTCAAAATTGTTCTATAGATATTTATTTTAAGCCTTCGTTCTTGTCTCCCCAATAAAATACGTTTTTATGTCATTTATATATGTTACCTTCAAAGAAATACCCTTAATTTCAAAAAAAAATAAAAATCAAATATTAAGATCTCTTTAAATACTACAGAGCTTATACGATCTTGGAGCAAGGAAGGTGGCTGTTGTGGGACTGGTTCAAAGTGGTTGCTCGCCGAATGCATTGGCAACATATGGTACGAATGGCTCTTCATGCGTAGAGATGATCAACAATGCAGTGCAGATTTTCAATAGGAAGCTTATACCATTAGTTACAAAACTTAACGCCAATCTTCCTGGAGCTAAATTTACTTACATAAATTTTTACCAAATCGATGCCGAATCAACTCAAGGTAAATGCTGATTTTCTTTACTAATACCAGATCTATCATCTTGCTGATTCTGTATATGGTAAACCCTAATCTTATGAATAATATTACATGCAGCTTTCAGGTACACCAGAGTTGCTTGTTGCACCTTATCCAGTATAGGATTATGTGATCCTTCCACAATTCCATGTCCTGACAGGACAGAGTATGCATATTATGATTCGGTACATCCTACAGAGGCTAGGGCTTTGATCTTGGGAGGGAGAGCGTATAGGGTTCAGTCATTGACTGATGCATTTCCTGTTGATATCAGTCTCCTGGCTCAGCTCTAATGGAAGAAAATTAATAAAACCTATCCCCCACAATGCTGTAAGAATAAAGGGAAATGTTTTCGTTGTATTCTCGAGTATTTAATAATAATAAAAAAAAGGGTTGCATATCTAGATTTTGACAAATATTCAGAGGAATTCATTCAATTATTTTGAATGTTCTAAACCGGTGTGGAGGTTGTGCTCTTTGAACAGTACGACGATAAGATTTGGTCTCCGTTGACAGGTAAACTGATTCCGAAATACCCTGTTGAATAAAAAATATATTTACCTTTTGATGCATTACTAAAGAAATCATCAATATAGATATAAAGTGGTTTAACATTTTTTTTTTCAGAGCCGATAATAGTTTTTGATGAATCAAAATTTATATATCTTTATCAATAAATGTTAGATTAAAAAGACATGAAATTATTCAATTTTAATACATTAATTTTATTTAATTTTGGGTCAAATTAAAATTTAGTTATATTTAAGAATTGATTTGAGTAGAATTAAAGAATTCAATTAATATTTTTTTAGACTAAACATAGTTTAAAACCCAAATAAACCGAGCCTTAAACTCAAAGCTTGAATAAATCCTATATATGCCAAAATTTTATTATTGTGAAATGGTTATGAATATGTATTTTTACACACTTGTTGTTTCCTAGATATTTTAAAATTAATTTAAATATAAAATTAAAAAATAATCAATAAAAACACATTGTCCAAAACCCACTTTCTCTTGATGGGCCTTTTTAATCCAAGTCCTTATTGATATTTCAAGGTTATAGGCCCAAGTAAAGAAAGGGAAAGAAGAAGAACAAACAAAACCTCTAAAAAGAAAAACAAGAAAAGAAAAAAGGGTTTTAGCTGCTCAGTGAAGCATCAAGCCAGGAGCTTGATTTTTTTTTTGCCCCTCAAGTTACTCACTCTGCATAAAAGTTTGAATTTAATTATAGTGTTTAATTAATAAATATATTCACATGTTTGGAAGAAATGAAATTTAATTCATATTATTTTCTATATTTATCATCATCATCATCATCATCATCATCATCATCATGTTTCTTTAAAAGGTCTCTCATGAGCATTTTAAAAAAAAAGTTATTTTAAACGTTAATTATTCTTCTTTAGTATAGTAAATCGAGGAGTTCACCATGATTTATTTTTGTACTATATTTATTTATCACCATCATCATGTTTCTTTAAAAGGTCTCTCATGAGCATTTTAAAAAAAGTTATTTTAAACGTTAATTATTCTTCTTTAGTATAGTAAATCGAGGAGTTCGCCATGATTTATTTTTGTACTATATTTATTTATCACCATCATCATGTTTCTTTAAAGGTCTCTCATGAGCATTTTAAAAGAAGTTATTTTAAATGTTATTTTTTTTAGTATAGTAAATCGAGGAGTTCGCCATTATTTATTTTTGTACTATTTTTGGCGATCAATATAATTCTCGACAAATAAAATGTTATTAAACATGACATTTTATTGAAACCGTAAGTAAATCTAATTTAGAGGTTTCAAATATGTTAACAAGGTTTAAATTTTCTATATTTGTCCTTATCTTCCTTTTGGATTTTTTTTTTTAATTTCTTAAATATTGAGCTAATCCAACCTTATTAGTTTAAAGAGAAACATTGTGTTTTAGTAAGTGAGGATATATATGTATTGTTGTTTGCTGGATAAACATGAATTAATTAAAATTCTTAATCTAACCCTAATGATTTTCTGTTTATCACATCAATTGTCTTATGGTTCTTGGATAATCACAATATTATGAGACCATCAAATGATATATTAATTTGATTTTATGAGGTTATTGATCACATCATGGAGTTCAAAGATCATTTACAGATACTGTCTTAACATTTAAAAATTAATCTTTTCCTATTTTATGTCTACAAATTGAAAGAAAATAGAAAAATCTAATTTCATAAGCCGTTGAATTTTGATAAAAGGGATGCTAATTCAATAATTTGCATGCATAATACAAACGAAATTACAATATATTAAATTTATCAAAATAAAAAAATCAAGTGTCGGGTTTTAATATTGTTTTAATATGCTAGGACTTAAAAACTTTTTTTTTCTCTAGACCAATGTTTTTTTTCTTTATTTTATTTGGAGCTAAACAAATGATTCGATGAATATTCTCAAACTAACTTACTTGTCATCCAAGCTTTAAAGGGATGTTTGAGAGTGTGATTGTGGTAACGAAGTGATTTTCACTTAAAAATATATTAAAATAATATTTTATTTTAAAAAAATTATTTTTTATATTAGTACATCAAAATGATCTAAAAACACTATATATATATATAATTTAAAGAAAAGATTCATTTTTAAATTTTTTTTTCCCAATGCTTCATAAATAGACACTAAGTCTTATTTTTTAGCGATCTTAAAACCGTGCTCTCTATTTGAATATGGTGTATTATAAAAGAAAAAATAAAAATTTTAAATACTTTTATAGCTAAAAAACAAGAAAAATATCCTACATTCTTGTTTATTAAGTCAATCTCTTAAAATTCTAGAAGTAATTTTAAGGGATTATGATTAACAGCAATGCAGTTTCTATATATTCTATTCAAGGGTATTGATGTCCTTTTATTTGAATAATTCAATAGCAATATACAAAAAGATACAAATTCCAGATATAATTTCCAAAATAAAAAAAGAATAGTAGGTGTGGCCTTTTTTTTTTTTGGAAATATAATTAATGTTTTAAGATTGGAGAGATAGAGATAGTAAAAACAATATATATTGTTGAAATGATAAAAATATAAATATATAAAAAATATTTTAAAGTGAGTTCTAATAATTTTAAAATATAATATTATGAGAAATATATTATCTCTATTTCTATCTCTTATATCCTAAAATAATAATCAAACTCTACCTAAATATATTTTCATATAAGTTTTCACATATCAAGATTAAGTCTATAATCTTTAATTATTATTATTAGGATGCCGGTAGTTATAAAATTAGATTAGCCTATAAAACTTGTTGATTCTTTTTGCAATTACACAACATTGTTTCATATATATATATATATATATATATATATATATATATATATATATATATAAAAAACAATGAGCATATAAATATTTTATAAAGTTTACTTCCATTTCTATTTTTATTTTCTTGGAGAAGCTCCATTTTAAAATCATATGTTTATACCAAACACAAAATTGAATTCTATAGTATGTGTTAATATTTATATAAAGTTGATCATATATTTGTTTTATTTAGTCAATTCAATATAATTTACCTTTATTATTAACAAAAATCCATTATAGATACGGGTGTTAAAAAAGCTTGTAAATATATAATATTTATATTATCTGATCTGACTACATTTTTCAAGTCGGATAATACGGATTTGATAAATGATAATGGATAAAAAACAAATATATATCACTAGTCAAGTGGCAAGATGAGATTTTTAAAACTCGATGATCAACTCAACTTGACCCATTTTATATACTATATGTTTTGTATTTATATTTTATAGTTTGTTGATTGAATATTTAGTTTTTATTTTATTTAGAAATGTTTCGACTTCAAAATTCTTGTCACTGAGCTTCATATTATATTTCTTTAATGTTTTTTTAAAAAAAGCTTGTCTTTTGTTGGATAGGAGGGGGGAGATAACTAAGATTTAATAGTAGTGTAATGTTTAAAAAATAAATATAATATTAGTGACACCTATGGTCCATCATGTAAATTTATCTCTAAATGCATATCCATGAAAAATAGTAATATATGTTTAAATCATGACTATTTATATACCAAAATAAAAACAAAGTTTTTATTTTTATTTTCTTAGAAAACAATTCTTTCTTAGATTCTTTTTGCTTATAATTGATTATTGTTTTTATCATTTTATAATTGGCCTATTTATCACAATTTGTTTTTTTAGCTTTACTTTTACTGTATTTTTAGTTTTCCCTTTTAATTTCTTTCACTTTGTTTTGGAAAATATAATATTTTTTATTCTTTACACTTGGCCTATTTATATAATTATTTTTGTTCTTATATTTATAAATTTTTTAATGTTTTTTCTTTGCACGTTTTTTTGAAGAATTGTTTTACATAGAGTAAGAAAATAGTGTTTCATTGTAGCAATTGCAATATAGCTCTATTTTTTTGGCTACTTTCAAAATTAGTTTGAGATATTATATATTTATATTAATGCATATGATAAACATTGAATTTGTGATTCATAATTATATTTCTTACTCAATATAAAGAAAACATGTTAATAACACTTACACATTATTTCTTTGGCGTTAGAAAAAAAAATCAACTTGGCAAGTTGTATTTATTGACAGAAATAGTTCTCGCTGTATTTAATTAAATTCATGCATGGACCTTTCGATTTATAATTAGTTTTTTTTTTCAAAAAAAATAAATAAAAAAACTTGCATATATATTTATTTTTTCCAAAAAAATCTCACCACAACGAAGCGCGGGTCAAATAACTAGTATCATCTCTAAATGATTTTTTTTTCTTTCACATTTCTTACCTTCCATATATACCATGTCCTTGAAATCCCTATAAATTAAGGCCATCGTTCTTCATTTCATTTCACACCAACTAGTAAGCTAATAGCCTTCTCTTAACTAGTTTCATACCTTAGCCTCTTGTAAGTCCCTCCCCCCTCCGAGCCATCTCCCTTGGCTTTCTTTGTTTTTGTAGTGTAGCCATGTCTATATGTTTTTGTTGCTCTTCTGTGTTCTAGCAATCAAACCACATAAAAAACGGGTCAAAACCCTAAAAAAACATGCATTTTACTCATCACTAGTATTTTTTGCTTTCTTGTCGTGTAATTAAAAGGCATCCATTGTTAAAAGCAGAAAAATATTAATAGAAGCTATCTCGTAATTACATGTCAAAGAAGGTATCTTATAATTTTAATTTTGCATGGGCTTGGTTGGTTGTTTTTGCAGAGAAAAGACTTGAAAAACTCATGGATTCCCAAAGTTTCCGTCAAGCAGCTGGATTGAATGGGTGCTACCATGACAAAAATGATGCAAGAGATGTGGTGGACCTAACCTTGAGGCTTGGTTTAGGAAATCATTCTGGTCGAAGTCATCGAATTAACCTAATCGATCTGTTCAACACCCCTGTCCCCGTGACGACTCCTGATCTTGCCGGTCTCAATTTCAATGCTGGCTCCAGCTCCAGTCCCAATAAGGTACATCACTCTATCTTATAAACGAACGATGCAACATTTTCGAGGTTGTATGGGTGCAAAAAACGTAATTTTAAAACATTTTCGAGCAAGTGCATGTGCAACTTATAGCAAAAATGGTATTCCAAGCATCATTATGTGGAGCGATCAACTTAACTTCATATAAGAAACAAAATGTCTAATTTAAATGCTATAAATATGTATTTTATATCATAGATTCATATGGTCTTGGATAGATACGAGCGATGATTACATCTCTTTAATATTGAATATGTAATTTTAACACATATTTATCAATCGGTTATCATCTTAAAACAAATGATATGAAAACGATAAAAATAAAGAGAATTTTGTTTTGGAATGACATAAATTTACTCTAAAACTATCGTAAAGATAGATTTATTTTATATTTTATCCTTGTCTCTATCTTTCTAGTCAAACGCGTTGATGTTCTTTTTGTATTTGTCATTTATTTTTAATACTAACCAAACACAAACGCGTATATAATTAAAAAAAAACGGTATGTGAGATCTCTTTGTAATTATTGGCATTGTTTCAAAATAGTCCATGCCAGATAACATCACGATCGGTTATTATAAAAATATGATTTTTTAGTTATTTTTTATAGAAATAATTAAATAGTCCTAGAAAAAAGCGAATTTATCCGCGTTGTTATCATAACCATAACGTCACTACCAAAAACTATTTTAATATCTCAAAATAGAATTTATCTAAATTCTCAACCTCAAATTAATATCGAAATCTAAAACATAGATTTTATTATTATTGTCGTTGTTGTGTGCTATTTAATTAGGGTTATTACCGATGAACTCTTCTTCTACATTGTAAGTAATCCTTGAATCCCTCGGTTTTGCATATATATTTGTTCATAAGTTTATGTTGTCTTAGACTGTATATAATTTCAATAGCTAAAACAAAAACAATAGAAACCTTAAGACAAAATACTAACAACTGTTTTCAACAGGGGATAAACTCTGGACCAACCAATGGAGCTCAAGAGCATGCTGCCCTGAAACACTTCGGCACAATTAACACCGGATTTCTCAGTCTCAATGCCACCGGAATTACTTGTGGTGGTGGAAATGCTGCGGCTGAGATGGGTTTAGGGATGGTGGCCGGAGGAGACCACTCTCAAGGCGGCCTAACCTTCAAGTCATTGGCACGAGACATGGGGAACCAGCACCGTTCAAACTTCTCAAAGAGCCTCAACCCTTGTCGGCCTCCACTCAGTGCTTTGAACACTCGGACTCAGTCGAGTAACTCGTCCACAGATGGACAGATCGGAAGATCCTACGGCTCTCGTAGGAGAGGGTCAAGGCGTCCGCGCCAGGTTTGTTACTTCGATCCACATAGAAGATGCGTAAATTTTAACTGCAACACAAGGTATACTCCAATGTGGAGAAACGGTCCACTTGGATCAAAGGTAAGTACTCCTTTAATTTCTTGGAAGATTTACTCGGATAAATCAAAATAATATTATTTTCCTGTATTTTTTTATTTAAAAAAGAATCTTTCTAACAAGTTATAATTCACTTGCTAGCTAGATTAAATATATAGGTCAACTTCATATAAATTTTATTTTATAAGACTTGGCCTGATCGACTAGTTCCCGAGTTGCTGCATCAAACTGAATTTAGTCATCATGATAAAAAAAAAAAAAAAAGTACAGATATTTATTAATTATTTTTACTTTGTTCTTACAGACTCTGTGCAACGCATGTGGTATCAAGTACAAAAAGGAGGAAAAAAGGAGGAGGGCCGGAGGAGCAACCAGCAACCGGAATAATATTTAGTCTCTCAGAGCTTAATTTTCCTTAAAATAAGTCTTGTGCTAAAGACATTGTTGCTGTTTTTTTTTTTTTTTTAATGATTGTCTTGCAGTGCTAAAGAACAATCTCTATAATAATGTGATCGGTGTTTCACTATCCTAAATTAATTGAGAAATATTCTCATCTTCCTTTTATATATATGTGTGTGTGTGTGTGTTTGTGTTAGGATGAAAAGATAAATTACGATGAAACGATGGCGTGCCAGTAAATTGTTTTTACATGGAGTGTTAGAGACTCAAATAATTTTCTCATATGATATATTAAATGTCACTTAACATTTTAATATTTTGAATCAAAATAATTTTTTGATATGATTTCAAACTTTGATGACAATCAATCAAGAATTTAAATTTCACCAGCATTTTCATATATAATTTTGCTAGTTTTAAATTCAGTGCGCTAAGAAATACTATTAAGTTAATCATAATTTAGATTTTTGAATTAAATTAATTTTAATATAAAAATATAAATTTCTTATAGAAAAAAATATATTTTAAAGACTATAGAAAGGACATTGTTTTGAAATGATAGAAATTTATTCGAAAATTATTGTGAAGACAAATTTGTTTTATGTTTTTATTTATGTCTTTATCTTTCTAATTAAATATATTTCTGTTCTTTCTGTATTTGTCATTTATGTCTTGATACTATCCAAACACAAATATAAGAAGACAGTCTATGAGATCTCTATGTAATTACTGGTATTGTTTCAAAATAGTCTGTGTCAGACAATATCACGGTCAATGATTATAAAAATATGAATTTTGAGTTAATTGTTTATTGAAATAATTAAATAACCCCTAAAAATAACTTATCGGCGTGGTTTTCGTACTACAACGTCAAATACCAAAAACTAGTTCAATATTTCAAAATAGAATTTATATAAATCCTCAAACTTAAATTAATATTGAAATCTAAAATATAAATTTTATTATTGTTGTCGTTGTTGTGTGCTATTTAATTAGGGTTATTGCTTATGAAAATAATTAAATACTCCTGGAAAAAAGCAAATTTATCAGCATTGTTATCATACTGTAACGTCACTAGCCAAAAACTATTTCAATATCTCAAAATAGAATTTATCTAAATTCTCAACCTCAAATTAATATTGAAATCTAAAACATAGATTTTATTATTATTGTCGTTGTGGTGTGCTATTTAATGAGGGTTATTACTGATGAACTCTTCTTCTACATTGTAAGTAATCATTGAATCCCTCAGTTTTCAATATATTTTTGTTCATAAGTTTATTTTGTGCCAACTTCTTACATTGTACTATTAAGTTAATCATAATTTATATTTTTGAATTAAAGTAATTTTTAATATAAAAATATATATTTCTTATAGAAAAAAATATTTTAAATACTATAGAAAGGACATTGTTTTGAAATAATAGAAATTTACTTGAAAATTATTGTAAACACATTCATTTTATGTTTTTATTCCTGTCTTTATCTCTCTAATTAAACATATTTCTGTTATTTCTGTATTTGTCATTTATGTCTTGATACTATCCAAACACAAATATAAAAAAGACAGCCTATGAGATCCCTATGTACTTATTGGTATTGTTTCAAAATAGTCCGTGCCAGGCAATATTACGGTCAATGATTGTAAAAATATGAATTTTTAGTTAATTGTTTATGGAAATAATTAAGTAACCCCCCAAAAATAGTCAGCGTGGTTTTCGTACTACAACGTCGCATACCAAAAACTAGTTCAATATTCTAAAATAGAATTTATATAAATCCTCAAACTTAAATTTATATTTAAATCTAAAACATAGATTTTATTATTATTGTCATTGTTTTGTGCTATTTAATTAGGGTTTTTACTTATGAACTCTTGTACATTGGAAGTAATCCTTGAATCCCTCAATTTTTTATATATTTTTGTTCATAAACTTATGTTGTGCCAACTTCTTAGATTGTATATCCTTTTCAATATATTTTCACATATGCAATTTCTCAACATTAATTTACAAATCCTAATTTCATAAACAATACCTCTTTTCACTATCCAATAGTTAAAACAACGATAAAAACCTTAAAACAAAAATACTGATAATTGTTTTCAATAGGGGATAAACTTTGGACCAATCGATGGAACTTGTTGAAAAATAATATAAATCATATCTTGAAATTTTATTTTATTGTATAAATTTTTGGATGATATATTTTTTGACATAGTATTAGAGTTCTTAAGATCAAACATTTATGAATTTGAGTCTCACCACATTTATTCTAATTGATAAAAATCAAGCATAAAATAGTGTGAACTCATGGAAACCAACGCTCTTAATCAACTCAAACTTCTCAAATAGCTTTAACCTTTTTTGGCTTCCATTGAGTGCATTGAACACTCATATTATCGAATGACCCATCTAGAGATGGACAGATTGGAAGCTCTTATGGATAATATAGGAGAGGTTAAGATGTTCACGCCAAATTTGTTACTTCAACACATATAAATGATGTACAAATTATAACTGCAATACAAGGAATACTCCAATATGGAGAAACGCTCCCCTTAGACCAAAGGGTGACTCTATTAATTTCTAAAAGTTACATATATAACAAAGCATTATATTCAATAATTGAATGTAATTATATGTATTCAGTCAATTAATATGAGACTCAATCATAATTATTATTATTCAACAATAAGATCATTAATTAGCCAATAAAAAGTAATCATCAAGGTATGTTAATGCTGGTTTAAATCACCATGGGAGGCTTAATGGAGACAATCTTCATGGATCTTGGCCGAAGGAGATGATGTGGAACCATCTCTATTACATGAATATTCCCCAATATGCTACTGATTCTGCGGTGGAACTTGCTGCTTACCACAACTCCTACAATCCCGGTAACTTTCCAACACCAGCGATGAATGGTCAAACACTCCTCAACTCAGTAGCTAGGAATGCTGATCATGGTGAGATTGAAAGTTCCTCTGTAAGCTCTAGCCGCCGGTGCAGTGACCGGAGTTGCAACACTGATGACACTCCGATGTGGCGCAAAGGCCCCCTTGGTCCCAAGGTAACTTTCAAGGAAAAAGTTTTCGTTTGCTATTCAATTACATTTGTATGCTGTGCCTCAGGATTTTAGACACTGCAATGCCAGTGTGCAGAAGGGAAGAGGAGAAAAGAAGGGCTAGAGAAGCAGCATTAGAATGTTTGAAGAGAGCAATGACAGCAACATCTCGTCAAGAGTGATACTGTTGGGGGATAATTTCCCTTTTCATGTTTTAGAATCCGGAATTCACTTCCATGTAAACTCAAGAACATCATCAGAATCCCTGGGGTGAATCATGTGCCGGGTTATAGCATTCATTTCAGCACTTGCCGGAAAATAGCAAATGGATGTTCCCCGCCTCCAGCTTCCTATTATGCTTGATTTCATTCAGAAACCTATTTCATTAGAGCAAGTCTAAATTATTTAAGTGGCAAAACCAAATTTAAGAGACTGAACCAGTAAACGGTAGGTAAACCGTGTCCCACAAAGAAGCCCCAAGCTCAGCCTGGCAAGATTTATCCCGAGACTTCAGTAACCATTGCAGACCAACAAACAAATCAACAAAGAGATCATAAAAATTGCGAAAAAGAAAAACCTAGAACTCTTAGAGATGGTATCTGTCTATCTTTGAATCCCAAAATACTTGGTAACCACGCCACATACCAAAGGCTATAACAAGAGTATGTCCTAACACAGGAAGAAGAGGGGCAAGAGGTGGCGAAAGGGAGGTCACATTCCAGACTTGCGCAATTCCTCGGCACCATGTGCAAAGTGGCACCTATCCCCAAAAGTGCAAGATCCTTTGTTGAAGTTCTCGCAGATCTTAGTCTTGAAGTTATTTGATCCACCAGATGAATGCATCGATGAGTTCTTCATGGGAGGTCCAGAGGCCTGAGCGACATTTGAAATAAGCTGGCGAACCATGTCACTTGCTTGACTGATCTGATCAAATGAACCCTCAAGCTCTATGTTCCTCTTTTTTGGGTCTGTTTCATGCTCCCTTATGGAAAGCTTCGCTCCAGTAGCACGACAGATATGCTTAGAGTTAACACCATTTTTCCCAATGATGGCTCCAGCAAGTGAAGCATCAATACTGATTTTAGTAGTAGCAGATGACCCAAAGCTTGCTGCAGCACCATGACCTTGGTGTGGATGCTCCATGTGCCGACTCATCCTGCCTGCCATTGGCCCCATGGCACGAGGATCATCATATGGAGCAGCAGCCCTGCCCTGCATTGGTCCCATGGCTCGGGGATCATCATATGAAGCAGCAGAAGCCTTCCCAAGCTCCCACTCACCATGGGCAAAATGGCATTTATCACCAAACTTGCAACCCTCAACTGTGTTGTATTTATTGCACAAACGAGACTTCACAGATGGAGGAGAAGAGCGATCTGGAAAAGAAGGGGGTGGGGCACCTTGATTTCTAGAGGCTGGTGGAAGAGCTGGAAGCATTTGAGACACAGCTTTATAGCCACCAGGAACATAATGCAAGAAGTGGCATCCCTCACCAAATGGGCAACCAGAAGTACTGCAAAACAAAAGCATTGAAAAAAGACCAGACAATGAGAACTTTTCTGCAGCACCAACTCTATTTAATTACAAACTCACATTTCTCAAACTAAATGCTGCAAGAGAATCAAATTAAATATCAGACTCAAATCAAAACTGATGCACAATTTTTTTGGAGAGGGGGGGTATGAGAATATATTTTATTAAAAAAGGCAGTTCTGATGCACCAAGGTAAAAAGGTTGTCTTGCATTCTGAAAAAGGTTGCCAAGTCCAGTGGCTCATTGATAGTTTAAAAATGATGCCATAACACAGATAGAACAAATGCCAAATTCATTAGCATAAGGAACAAAATGAATTAACCAGCAACCATGTGATAAACATGAATATATCCATCCCATGCAGTTTTTTTGAAACGCTATTAAAAGTTGAATGCCATCACAACCTAAATGAGAATTTATTTTACCAACCCGGTCACTCAACCTTATCTCAAACAACCAAATCAAGCAATGAAGCATTAAAAACAAAGAAATAAAACAAAGCACCAAGTATAAAGATCATCACAGCCAATCCAATGAGGCAGATGACCCAATCTCTATAAAAAAAATATGACAAGTGCTTGCAAATTTGGAAAGCACAATTACAGAATCTAACCTAAACAGTGTTTGGGGAAGGCCTAAAAAATAGGGATTCAGATTTTTTTATCTAAACCCATCATCTAAACACAGAAGTAGACATCAATTGTCAAGAAAATTATCCACATCACAGGCAAAAAAAATACTAGTTAAAACAGAGTGCAACATTTGTTATCATGAGAAAACACAACATATCACAAGCTGATAGAACACAACTTATTTTAAGTTTTTAAACCAGTCAGAGGCTTGAGAACATGAGACAGTGTGACTAAATTTAAGAGTTCAAGAACCAAAGACCTTTCACAAAATGAACAAAAATCTCGATTTAAAAGAACAAGTCATTGTGCCTAGCAGCATCAAGACTACAATTTTACAAATATGTGGCTCTATCAAATGCATTTACAGTAACTGAATCAACATTGCATTAACTCGTAAAACTATATGCACCATAACTGATCCTTCTCTTTCATTTTCTCGGAGGATAAGCATGATTGAATGAGTTTCCATAACTTGTCATGACATCCTACTTTTAATGGAACTAATATTAATATTAAGAATGTATTTCACCAAAATAAATCTTTTCAGTTTTTTTCCTTTCCCAAATTCATTTAATCAAGCTTTTCAGAATTAACACACTGAAATCAATAGATCAACTACTGTCAGAAAACACTTTTTAGAAAAACAAGTTCCTTCGAATATTTAACAAATGAGTAAAAAATTAAGTTGCTATTGAATTTCAGACCTTTATGTCTCATAAAACAGATTACAGGTGAGGCTGGCTGACAGTTGAAAAGCAATGAAAACATTTTTAGAGCGCAATACAGAGCTAAGATATAACCACTTATGTCATCCCAAGATATTTTTTATTTAGACAGCATCATATAAAAGGCCAAAATAAAAATCCTAGTCCCATGGTTGTTGCATTCATCAGAGATGTTGAAAGGATACAGAACAAAACAAACATTGCATCTACAGAAACAAAATACATCACACACTGAACTACACTTTTATTCAACTGTAGTATGGAGCCTGTTCCAGGCTTTATAAGCCAGTTATTAGCTACCCATCAATGTATCAAGGCTTTAAATTGCAAGGATTATAGCAAATTATGAATAGCCACTATGAGGTGGGCATGTTTTGCATCCTGTAAAACTTCTTTCACTTTACTACATCGGAGCAAGTAGTTATCCAAAAGTACTCTCTGTAATCAACCGTTTCTGTTCAATTGTCTTGGTTATCATGATTAGAAGAAGACCTGTACCAAAACTTTAACTTCCCAATCCATCAGTCCAAATAAAAGTGATTTCAAATTGCAATTAAAAAAAGTTTGTAACCTTATTTTACAATTTATACAGATTACAAATAGATGTACAGCATTTCGACTATTTATTTTAGATAGGTTAAGATTTGAACCTGAAAAACTTTGTGCATGGCTTCGATTTGCTTCCTATACCAGTTGAAAAGGACTCCGTTTCTGTTGCACCAAAATTAATTGATTTCTCTCAGTTAAGATTTCAGTGATTTATTAACCTCCGAGCTTTAAGAAACTCTCTCATCATGTTATTCATTCTCATCACCATTGATAACATGATGATTTTATATTATATAAACAATGCAAATAGTAAAATTTTATAGAAATAGATAAACCAGGTGACCCCGTTAAACATTCAAGTATACATAACAGCGCAATACTAGTTTTCTAAACAATAAAGTGTCCGCCCAAAACAATCCCATCGCTCTTTTTTTAAAAAAAAAAACCCACACTACAAAAACAATAGAGCTCGAAGACAGTCTAAAACCTTATCTTTTTCAAGCTTTTGATTAACCACCAAAAAAATATATATATATATAAATCATATCCTCTTTCCAAGAATTTTTCAACTCCCAAATTTTATTTTCGGCCTTTTCTTCATCTGAAAGCAATTCCGGACACCAAGTAGAGTTTCATTCACATCAGGAACAAAAACAAGAGCAAGTATTTCAATCAAAAATCAAGAAGGATTAATTAAATTTATTCCCCCCACCTACCGTATTCCAATAAGAAAAACTACCCATTAACCACAATAAAAACTCAACTAGAAAAATAAAAAATTATAAACAATTACCTTCAAAACAGACTAAAACACATGCCTCAATAATTAAACAGATAAATTCTTTCACAATTACTCCTAAGAAGATTTAGCCTAACTAGTTAAAAACAAAATTATTTAATTAACTATCAAAAAAATCCGAGAATTTCCTCAGTGCCGAACTAATTAAGAAGCAAAATTATATAATATATATATATATTGAAGATTGAGAGAGAGAGAGCGATGGAAAAAGGAAGAGAAAAAACGTACCTTGTCTGGTCTTTTTGTGGCCGCCATTGCCATTAAAAGCAGCGTCGTGCCTGCCTCTCTTGCGATGACCACCTCCGAATTCCATTCTCTTTTTAAGTAATTTCAGATCCAAAACTCAGTAACCTCTACTGCTGCTTCAGCTCCTCCTCCACTGACTAACTAGATACGAAGATGAGATAAACTTGAGAGGAGAAGAGTGGAGGGAAAAAATACCCTAGAGAGAGAGAGAAGAAGAAAGCTAGGGTTTGAAGTGGAGGAGGAGAGAGCGGGCGGGGGAGAGAGGGACTTCAAAGGGAAATAAATGAAGAAAAAACAAGAAGCGGAATCGAAAATTAGGTTTAAATGGGGTTTATTTATATTTAGAAAATTATGGAGAGGCACGCACGTGATGTGGGCGTGCGCGAGGAGGGGGCGATGGTAGAAATAGAATTATTGTATTGTGTACTTTTCTTTTCTACCGTCACGGAAATAGAAAAGTAGATTTACTTAGTCCCTATAGTTTATTAAGATTTAATAATTCATCCTTAATATATTGGAAAATAGCTATTGAAGGCATAGTATTAAAACTCAGACCAGCTTGTTTGATCGATCTAAGATCTGGCCGATCCGAATAGACCAGTCTGAGATTGAAAAAAATAAAAAAACTTGACTAATTTAATAAAAAAAAAATAGATTCATTAACTAGCATGGTTAAAAATTTATACCGTTGATTCTGAAGGAAAAAACAATTATTAAAATATTAATTTTTTTATTAAAAATAAAAATAGATTTTACAAATCATTTTCAATTTAGTTTTTTTTTCTCCCATTTCTTTTCTGAAAATCACGCTGAATTATACTATTTACCTTCTTTTCTTCTTGTTTAGAATCAAAACCGGTAGATTTATTAAAGAACAAAGTGATAAAAACCTGCTCTAACCAGAGTTTAAACTGGGCCGATCTCAAGTTACAGTCTTGGCGAGTTGACCTCCCAACGGAGGAGATTCTGTAGCATTATTCAATAGAGAGAACTCATGTTAACGTCTACAACAAATTTCTCAAGGAATCTAGAAATGATTTCACGTATACAAGCGGAGCAAGAGTGGACACCTGAAATGTATAAAAAAAAAAAGGTTTGAAACATGAATCTAATATCAACTCAACTCAAGCAGAGAGAAAGATCAACCAAGTCGACTTCAAAAATATATTTTCAAAACAAAATTAAAAAAAAAAAATGATTGAGGGTTGGCTTTTGCTCAGGTCAACCCGAGTTTTTTGCCAAGTCATCCATGTTTTTTTGTTTTTTCTTCAACTTGAAAGGTCCAACCACTGGGGGGGCAATCCAGGTTTTACAATTATGCTAAAATGGGACCAAAGCCAGATGTACCAGACGACAGATTGGATGGGGTTAAAATGTTTCCTGCAGAGGTTTAATAGCTTTTTTCTGAAAATTTGTTCAAACAGTTGATTTTCACAGATCACATTTATCCTTCTTGTAAACTACCATTTGATTCAATCATTTTGCATCTCAACTCAACCCTTGAGAGGTTTTCAAGTTTCCAGCCATACAACAGGATTTTATAGTTGCACTATCAGTTATCCTCCGGAACAAAACTGAAGTTACCTGTTAAAGCTTTGCGAGTAGCTCCAGATCAAAAAACGAGCTCGTCTCTTTGATGCTGTTTCCCCTGAATGACACAAGCAATGGGGAGAATAGGAGGACGATGCCAAGCACAAGCAACCAGATAAGCTCGCTAGAAAGCTCAGAAATCCAGGAAATGACGCAGTTTCTGTACGAGCAGCTCATAGGTTCCGAAAAGGGGTGTGATTTCAGTAGCCCAACCCTTCTCAAGAAGACTTGCCTTGGTGCTCGTAAGCATCTCATCGTGGAAAACAGGCACAATGCCGTAGATTGAGTTCCTTGACACATCAGCCTTGCCACAAGCTTTCGCGACATCTCTTCTTCCTGTGTTTCGAGTAATCCGTTTGATAGTAACTGGCCCCATCAACTGTTGGGGTTGCAAGCTTGTCTTCTTCCCTGCGAAAGTTTCAATAGCAATAAGGCTAGATACAAGGGTTGAAATAACAGCAGGATTGCTACCAGTGAGTTGTGCAGCCCCAAACTGTCCTCGTCATGCGGCCGTTCAGTCGAGGCAACTGCCGTGGCACACCATGCATACTTCTGTGGGAATTGAAAAACATTATTAAATTGTCTACAAATTCATATCCGTAAAATGATTCACGTAAGGTGGAAAAAATCCTATATCATAGGATGTATGCAGTAAAAGAGATTTCTTCTATCAATATGCTATTCGAACTGATTTCTAGAAATCAATTTTGAACTCTTTTTGAAAGTAACAGATGCGTTGCAACAGGTTTTGCTGCATCTGACAAGCTTGCTAACCTTGATATAGATGAATGTTAAAAATCAGAGATATCATATGCCAAACATGCATATTAAGATGCTAAAACAATGACAATGTTATCAGCAATATGATCTGTTCAGGAGAAAACAAACGTAAATTAACTAACATTTTAAAATCAGTATTTAAAGAAAAAAATTATGTGTCATCGGCCCAACTTTCCAGACCTGAAAGCTGTTTAGTGATTCATAATATTTTGAATTCAGTTGAGTATCAGTTGGCAACTGAAATTGATTGGATAATTGATATGCCTTATCAACATAACAACCTTCCAAGACTTCACTCAAGTTAGATGTAAGCTGTTCCAGAGGCCTCAAGCACGCAGCGACAACTCGCCAGTTTCTTCAAAAAATGCAGCTCGGCAAGATACTGTGGAAGAGAATCTGGAATGCTCTCCTCAAGGGCTGCAAGGAGAGGCTCACAGGGATTTGTCTCTGCTGCTGCAGAACCTTTTGGCAGTGAATATGAGAACCTTTTTGTGTGCAGTACCTTCATAGTAACAGAAAGATGTCAAAAGTAGGAATGGCAGAAGATAGACAGCTATGGCTAATTATCTCCGAAAGTAAGAGGTAATGGCTGCACATAACCTATTGCAAAATTATAAACCAAGCAACACATCATAACACAAACATATAGCCATTTCCAGAGTTATTTTCATAGCAAGTAATGCAGCAATGAGAAGATTTTGTAGACACAAATTCTTACATTTGTAAGAGTAATAAATTTTAGGAAACAGTTACTGATAAAGGAAGTCATGCATACTACAGCTGCAGCAAACAAACAAATAATAAGATGACAAAGTCGTTCCATATGGTACCCAATTGCAACAATATTTTGAAACTGATACGTAAATATTTAAAAACAAAAGGATAAAAATTCATGCAGCTTGGAGAGGATCAATGAGTGGCAATCACTCCCGAACTAAAGGTTTGCTATTTTATGTTCTGTTTAGATCGACAAGACCCTTAAAGTGTTATTCTCTCATTGAAGTCAAATATTCAGAGGATGCATTTTAAGACAGACAGACGCTTCAAAGCCTGCTCTCAAAACTCAAACCTGTACTGGCGTCATTGGAAACTGTTATGGTCCCAGGTCTGTGATCGAGTTACAGGGCGATTCACTGCAAAGTCTACTGGAAAAGAGTGGTGCTTCCCAGTTCTTCTGCCTTTGTGACCTATTTTGGGATTTGTGGGAAAAGATATGTATAGGCTCGTTTAAGAGAGAACCCAACGATCTCAATGTGTAAGGGCTCGTTATGAGAGAACCCAGCGATCTCAATGTAATTGAAACATAAAATTCTTCTCTGATTAATGTAAAGATCTTGCGTACAATTTATACAAATTGTTTGATAACCAACTCCTTCAAAGTTGGCTGCACTACTGCACTATCTGTATAAATGGAAATACAAGTAATTGAAATAACTTACAATTAGAAATAACAATGAAGTAACTGAACAAATGGAAATAACTATGATTAATAAAATTGTGCTTGAATCTTCCCACGTAATTTGCCACCTGAAGCCTAATGCCATAACTGCAATCTTCAAACTTCCACTCGCAGCATCCACTAACTGCAATCTTCAACTTCCAATCGCAGCATCCCAACTCCTATCTTTGAACAACCATACTTTGATTACATTGTCCCACTTCTTATCCACGTGGACCTGGTTCCTAACATCACTTTCCCCATAAAAATTGCACTTGTCCTCAAGTGCAAAAGAAGGAAACTTACAACGACATGTCGGGTGGAAGATCTACTTCAAATTCAGGGTCCTCCTTATCTCCTTGGACGGATTCCTCCACACCATCTAGCCAGAATAAACGCTTGCATTGATGCCCCCGATTATAAACTTCATCACAGTTAAAGCACAATCCTTTGGCTCGTCGTTCATCCATCTCAGTTTGACTTAATCGTTTAAAGGCTTTTGGGTTGGCAGAACTGGGAGTTGACGATGTTGAATGTGGTGGTGGTTTATAAATGGTTGGTGTGAATCGTCTGACCTCACCCCTTCTCTCATACAAACGTGCCAAGCTCATGGCACTAATTAAATCTCGGGGTCTGTGCAATTCCACTTCAATTGCAATATACTCTTGTAGCCCACTGATGAAAATCTCCAATTCCTGCTATGTTGTGAGGGGACCTGCTCGAGCTGCTAATTGTTCAAATTTGCGTTGGTAATCCTCCACAGTGGTCACCTGTCGCAGCTTAGATAGTTCACCCAATTGGTTGCCTTGAATCGACGGGCCGAATCGAAGATGGCACTGTCGTTTAAATTCTTCCCAAGAGATTCCAGGCCTGTCTCTTTCCAATTTGAGGAACCACACCTGTGCATCTTCATCCAAATGGTAAGAGGCAATTTCCACCTTCTCTGCTTCTGGGATGTGCTGGTGACGGAAGAAATGCTCACAGCGACTAAGCCACGCAAGTGGGTCTTGTTTTCCATCATATAACGGAAATTCAAGCCTGCTATACCTGGGTAAGTCCAGACGACCATCCTGGCGTTGCCCTCCTTGATGATAATCTCGTGGATTACGGTTGGCACTGCCATCATCTCCTTGGTGCGTCTCCGTTCTGGTGGCAGATAAATCCCGAGAAAGTTCTTCAATACGGGCAGATAGTTGCTCCCTTTCAATCCGATCATGCTGACGATGCTCCTGGTACATCTTCATGAACATCTCCAATTGAACCTGTAAAGTGTTTGAAGAATCACCCATAACTTCAGGCTCTGATACCAAGTTGTTATGGTCCCAGGTCTGTGATCGAGTTACAGGGCGATTCACTGCAAAGTCTACTGGAAAAGAGTGGTGCTTCCCAGTTCTTCTGCCTTTGTGACCTATTTTGGGATTTGTGGGAAAAGATATGTATAGGCTCGTTTAAGAGAGAACCCAACGATCTCAATGTGTAAGGGCTCGTTATGAGAGAACCCAGCGATCTCAATGTAATTGAAACATAAAATTCTTCTCTGATTAATGTAAAGATCTTGCGTACAATTTATACAAATTGTTTGATAACCAACTCCTTCAAAGTTGGCTGCACTACTGCACTATCTGTATAAATGGAAATACAAGTAATTGAAATAACTTACAATTAGAAATAACAATGAAGTAACTGAACAAATGGAAATAACTATGATTAATAAAATTGTGCTTGAATCTTCCCACGTAATTTGCCACCTGAAGCCTAATGCCATAACTGCAATCTTCAAACTTCCACTCGCAGCATCCACTAACTGCAATCTTCAACTTCCAATCGCAGCATCCCAACTCCTATCTTTGAACAACCATACTTTGATTACATTGTCCCACTTCTTATCCACGTGGACCTGGTTCCTAACATCACTTTCCCCATAAAAATTGCACTTGTCCTCAAGTGCAAAAGAAGGAAACTTACAACGACATGTCGGGTGGAAGATCTACTTCAAATTCAGGGTCCTCCTTATCTCCTTGGACGGATTCCTCCACACCATCTAGCCAGAATAAACGCTTGCATTGATGCCCCCGATTATAAACTTCATCACAGTTAAAGCACAATCCTTTGGCTCGTCGTTCATCCATCTCAGTTTGACTTAATCGTTTAAAGGCTTTTGGGTTGGCAGAACTGGGAGTTGACGATGTTGAATGTGGTGGTGGTTTATAAATGGTTGGTGTGAATCGTCTGACCTCACCCCTTCTCTCATACAAACGTGCCAAGCTCATGGCACTAATTAAATCTCGGGGTCTGTGCAATTCCACTTCAATTGCAATATACTCTTGTAGCCCACTGATGAAAATCTCCAATTCCTGCTATGTTGTGAGGGGACCTGCTCGAGCTGCTAATTGTTCAAATTTGCGTTGGTAATCCTCCACAGTGGTCACCTGTCGCAGCTTAGATAGTTCACCCAATTGGTTGCCTTGAATCGACGGGCCGAATCGAAGATGGCACTGTCGTTTAAATTCTTCCCAAGAGATTCCAGGCCTGTCTCTTTCCAATTTGAGGAACCACACCTGTGCATCTTCATCCAAATGGTAAGAGGCAATTTCCACCTTCTCTGCTTCTGGGATGTGCTGGTGACGGAAGAAATGCTCACAGCGACTAAGCCACGCAAGTGGGTCTTGTTTTCCATCATATAACGGAAATTCAAGCCTGCTATACCTGGGTAAGTCCAGACGACCATCCTGGCGTTGCCCTCCTTGATGATAATCTCGTGGATTACGGTTGGCACTGCCATCATCTCCTTGGTGCGTCTCCGTTCTGGTGGCAGATAAATCCCGAGAAAGTTCTTCAATACGGGCAGATAGTTGCTCCCTTTCAATCCGATCATGCTGACGATGCTCCTGGTACATCTTCATGAACATCTCCAATTGAACCTGTAAAGTGTTTGAAGAATCACCCATAACTTCAGGCTCTGATACCAAGTTGTTATGGTCCCAGGTCTGTGATCGAGTTACAGGGCGATTCACTGCAAAGTCTACTGGAAAAGAGTGGTGCTTCCCAGTTCTTCTGCCTTTGTGACCTATTTTGGGATTTGTGGGAAAAGATATGTATAGGCTCGTTTAAGAGAGAACCCAACGATCTCAATGTGTAAGGGCTCGTTATGAGAGAACCCAGCGATCTCAATGTAATTGAAACATAAAATTCTTCTCTGATTAATGTAAAGATCTTGCGTACAATTTATACAAATTGTTTGATAACCAACTCCTTCAAAGTTGGCTGCACTACTGCACTATCTGTATAAATGGAAATACAAGTAATTGAAATAACTTACAATTAGAAATAACAATGAAGTAACTGAACAAATGGAAATAACTATGATTAATAAAATTGTGCTTGAATCTTCCCACGTAATTTGCCACCTGAAGCCTAATGCCATAACTGCAATCTTCAAACTTCCACTCGCAGCATCCACTAACTGCAATCTTCAACTTCCAATCGCAGCATCCCAACTCCTATCTTTGAACAACCATACTTTGATTACATTGTCCCACTTCTTATCCACGTGGACCTGGTTCCTAACAGAAACCCTAGACTTTTATCATTACTATGCTCTTTTAGCTTCCTCGAGAAAACATTATATATTATTAAAGAACTGGATCAAGTGATCTTTTATTAGAAACATTTATTCCTATAATTTAATTCAAGTGCGCCAACTAAAAGACAGCCATTCGGTAAACTTTATCCATGAAAGCATTGACTAATCTTAGTTTAGAAAAAATCTTCTAGATGCCTTTTCTACTGTTTTAACTTTCCAGGCAAGAAAAATGTGGTTGGACATTCATTGTCTCCAAGCAACGCGCATTGCACATTCTCCCGTTACAAAAAGAAAAGGAAAAAAGAAAAGTCTCTTACTAATTTTCTAGTTTTCTATTTGTACAGCATGGAAAATAAACACCAACAGACATCAGATAGCTCAGTGATATATATATATATAAAAGCGTGAAAGGCAAAGTTATGTAGCTTTTTGGTTCGTAGACTTATTTCTATGTAATGGTCTTTGAAAAACACAAGTTACAGCAGATGGAATAAAAAAACAATAAGGACATTTATGCTAACCTGATGTAAATGGTGATTCAATTCCCAACAGAGAAACACAGAAAAGCTCCGAATATATAGAATTATCTGTTCAGTGATGAACTGCGCTCTTATATTGATCAACGCAGCTGAGCATAAGTAAACCACATTAGAAAGCTTTAAAGCTCGTTGAATTGCCAATGGAAGTCCCATCTTGAAGCTATAGAAACGAGGACGCTGTCCACAAAGCAACAGAAAATCACAAATCACAAATCCCACAACTGAGAGCAAACACCAAACAAATTCATATCCTCTGCTTTCACTAATCCTAAATGAGTCCTCAATCAAGTGATCAGAAAACCAAATTTCAGTCTCAATAGCTTATTAGACCATACATGGAACTTATACTCAGGAAACACAACTTTTATCCACAAAAACTAAAACCTTATACTCAATAATCTTATATACATCTATACCATTTCAAAAGCCCATGATTCATTTTCAAAAACAATCCAATTCAAACATCAAGCACACAACTTTATCAGATATCACTCACATCGTCAACCAACCCAACATAAGAATCTAAAACAAGAAAAAAAAATGCCACATTTGCATATCAAGAACCCATTTTTCATTTTCAATAACAAAGCAATTTCAACCTCAAGATCACAACTTTATCGGAAAAATCAACATAAATAGAAAACCCAGCAAAAAATTAGCCAGGGTCACGGACTTGAATAATTGGGAACTCCAAAATCCATCTTTTTTATAAATAAATAAAAAATGCAAAACCCCTAAACCTCAACCCCATCAAAACCACAAAACGCACCACTGAAAAAACCCCGACACCCAGCAGACACCTCAAACACTACGAATCTCTCCAAACCAACGCAACGCAGCGGAACTCAGGGTCCGCCGGAGAAGACATAAAAGCAAAGCGGACGAGACCGGCGGCGATCTGGAGAGGGGAAGCGAAGAGGAGCGGTTGCTGGGAGGAGAGGAAGGAAAGAGAGGAGGTTAGAGAATGTAACAGTTATAAATTCGAGAAGTAAAAAAATAAGTTGAAAAGGTGAAAATTTAGGAGTGGCAGAAAAGGAGAGGAGGAAGGGTTTTGTGAAGAAGTAAATGGAGGTGGAAGTGAAAGTTTTCCAAATTAGAAACCCTGCGAATCTGTTCTTCGCCACCATTTCTGGCGGTTGTGGTGGTGGCGGTATATATTTATATTTTAAAAAAAACTTTTCAGCTTGAGACTTGAGAGCGGAAGAAGCGGGAATGTCAGCTGGAGTGGAGGAGCACAGACATGGGCCCTGAAGATGGTCTTTTGAATTTGTTATTTTGGTTACAGCTTAGACCAAATTAAATCAATGAATATTTCTTTTTGGGCTTTAGGCCTAGTAAACTCTTACTTTGCGGTCCAAGTTTTTTTTAATGGTGAGGATATTTTCGTATATTACTTAGACATTAATTTTTATAAATAACAAAAAGAAAAATTCTACTCTAACCTTTCCAACAAAAGAATTTTATAAGGATTTTTTAAAAAATAATACTTTTATGAGCACTAGGTATAAATAAAAAATAATGAGTAACAAGTGGTAAGTAAAAATGAATAAAGAAAGGATGAGTTCTGTATTTATTTTTTTTAGTTATTTTTAGAAATGATGAGATCAATGTTTAGATTATTTTTCTTCCATAATGTTATAATAATTGGACATTTATTAACATAAAATCCAAAACACGTGGGATGAACACCATGCATCTCATATTATTCATCCTTTTACAAAACACTATGGATGAAATGTGTATTCTACAAAACTTATTTTGATTCCTAAAATTTTTATTTATAAGACTTGATCCTGATTGAGGGCCAAATGATTTGGAGTTTTTAGACAACAATCAAATTAGAAATTAGAAGAACACAAAACAAATCAAAAAAGCTTCAAACATATGATCTTCCAACCTTAAAAATAACACACATTATACAATTTTGGTGTCTTAATTTTTTTCATTAGGTACAAAAATTTTATTATTATTTTCTATTCTCTAATTGAGAGATGTCACTGAATTTTGACTATAAAGAAAAAATATATATAGTTCATATTGATTTAAGCCACCAAAACAGTTGATGTTCATGTCAAATAGTTTTATATGATGAGGAGAGTCATATTAAGTGATTTTACTTATAAAGTTCATGACATCTAACCTTTGTTTGTTTTCTATTTTTTTTACATTAATGTTTTTATATGGTTATTGTGCATTTGTTCTTGTAACTTATTTAAACTTGAAAGTTTGTTTTCGGATTGGACTTCTTATCAAGTTGTTTTTTTTATATAATTTTTAGATGTTTTTGATGTAATAAAAATCTCTAAATGTTTAAATATTTTTTAGTCTACAAAAAGATTTAGCCAAAAGCAATGCCAATGAAAAGGAGAATCTGATGAACAAACTTAACCCATAATGAACAGATACACATTTCATTATCGTTAGTCTGCATCAAACTTAAAGCTTCAAGAGCAAACATGGCCAAACCTGATACAGCCTAATCAAGATCTGAAACTTATTTGTAATAAATACTTCCAAATCATAGTACCAGAAGAAGATGAAAGCAATCATTCCTCAACAAGCAGAGGTCATGTTTTCTTCTCGCGGAAAGGAGTCGTCATCCTAAAGGGCTTCAGAAAGGAAAATGAGAGCTAGCAATGGCTGACAAGCTGATGGCGCAGTGACAATTGAGAGAGGGATCTTAATTAGACTCCTGTAATCACATCATCTTCTTGATTCTCCATCTCGATTCCTTTGTGACTGTCATCAATGGTGATTGGCTTGTACCAGTTGGCACAGAACAAGTAAATCACAAAATCAAGGGCTGTTAAGGCTGCAATAAGGAAGTAGAATCTGTCGATGTGGCCTGTGTTCAAGTCATCTGGGATCCATCCTGGCCTGCCACCTGTAGTTGTAATCTTCATCACCATATTGACTAGCATGCTACTGACATAGTTGCCGAGAGAAATTGAAGCCATGCAAAGTGAGCTTCCAAGACTTTTAATCCCATCTGGTGCTTGCCCGTTAAAGAACTCCAACTGGCCCACATACATGAAAACCTCTGATGCACCAACAAGAACATACTGTGGAATCTGCCAGAATATGCTTAGTGAGCTAGCTTTTTCCCCTTCAGTAACATGCCGGAGCCTTTCAATCTCAGTAGCCCCTGCGGCGAACATCGCTAGCATTCCGATGATGAGTCCGATTCCCATTCTCTGAAGCTCAGTTAATCCCCTGGTGTTACCACTTAACCTTCCGGCTAATGGCACGAGGATTTGGCGATAAATTCCAGTGCAGACAAGGACACTACAGATATCGAAGGCAGACATGCTAGCTGCCGGGAGGTGAAACTTTCCGACGTAGGAGTTCATGACATCTCCTTGCTCAACGAAGAGGGAGGCCATTTGTGTGAAAACAACAGAGTAAATTATAGTGCATAGCCAAATAGGTAGCATCTTAAGAACACATTTAGCTTCCTCGACTTGACTTATTGTGCAAAGCCTCCATGGATTCTTTTGGTGACACAGATCATCCTCTGTTACCGTTGCTGCCTTGTCCAAAAACCTGTATATTATTGAAGAAGAAACATAATTAGTAATCATAAATCAATTTCCATTCCCTTTCATGGGCATGCTCAAAGCTAAAAACCATGGCCATCAACCTTACAACAAACCTTATTCCAATGTGGGTTTGCCTTGACAAAATGACCACTTCTGTAGTCTGATCCAGAGGAAAAACATGGATGACTAAAGAATTGCATGGAGATTCAAGGCTTTTATTAAGCTACAAAAACATTTTAAGAATCGTAGACTTAAAGTAGGAATTCAGTACTCACTCAAAATCATCACTGTGAAGAATCTTTCTGCTCCCTTTGATAGCAGATTCCGGTCCTTCCACCTCATAAAGTTCATCAGCTTTCGCCGGGATAACATTCCATTTCTTGACTGCAGCCACGAACACCTGAGCAACTCGCGGCAAAGGGTTGCCGCAAGGTTTCACATGCTGGTAACCGGGTGTCCCAAACAAGAATGACATCAAGGCTAGAACTGCAGAACCTAACGACAACAGGAAGCCCAGTGTCCATTTTCCTTGATCCTCAAAATACACCAAAAGAGTGTTTGAGAATAGAGATCCAAAGTTGAGTGCGAAATAGAAGTAGCTGAAGTAAGCTGCCTTGGATTTTTTTTCTTTCGGTTTCGACTCATCAAACTGGTCCGCTCCAAATGTGGCTATAGAAGGTTGGTGTCCACCGTATCCAAAGGCGACTAAATAGATAGCCAGGTAAAAAACAGCTACTCCGGCTGAAGATGTCGGCACACAGGCTAATTCTCCGTCGCCACATCCATCTGGTTTGATCAAGAAAAACCAAGATGATACCGATACGAGCACCAGCCCCTAATTAACATACAAAACGGTTAGCAGATCGCATAAAAATCATATAAAAATAAATTTAGATTTCAACTTCTGCGTACCGAGACCAATATTAACTGGAAGACTGCACAGGTCAAGTATCTGCCCCAGTATGAATCACTGAGGAAAGCTCCGATGAGTGAGCACATATACACTGTGCCAGTCCACTTGCTGACATTATTGGCAGCATCAGCATTGCTTTGACCAAGAACTCTTGTTAAGAATAGAACCAAATTCACACCCACTCCAAAGAAAGCTAGTGTAGCCAGGCATTGATTTGCTGCAGCGGATTGATCAAGTAGAAAACACAAAAAACAAGATTAATCACTTCCATTTTTTACAAGCCATAGGAAGGAAGTTACATTTTTTTTTTCTGTTCTTAGGTAATCAATATTTACCTAGCAAGATGCTTGCAGCATTCCACCCTCCACAGCTCTTCCAAATAATGGAACGCTTATTGTTAGCAATCTCCTGTTCTTCCTCGGTTCTGATTCTGTTCACAGCTACATTTTCTGTAGAGATGACACTTTCTCCTGTCACCTGCTTGCATTTAAAAAATAAAAACAACAATATTGCTAATGTTTTCATGAATTCAAGAACATAAACTCACGTCTATCTTGAGTATTTACTAATTGTTGATTTTTTTTCAATTTGTTTATACATAATTTAGTATTTTAATAACCTCTAGCACAGCTTTGGTGGAAGGGTCGACTGAATCCATGGCAGCAATAGAATGTTTTCTCTGCAAAATAAGATCAGAAACTAGTCAGGATGGAAGGAAGATGTGGATTCATGAACAAAATTTAAAGGGGATCATAGGAAAGACCACATTTATAATGTTATGGCACGTAACATGGGACGTCAAGACTTCATGCATGGCCATGTTTAACAAAAGGAAAATAAAAAATAAAAAAAAATCAAAATTCTTTTTTATTTTATAATAACACACGGTAAGATTCAAACTCGAGAACAAAAAAAAACACGTTCCCAGTCCAAAATAATTGCAAGAGAGTAGTAGTCCCCAAAAGAAAACTCACAAACAAAAAAGAGAAGTAGAGGTTTAATTAATGCAAAAGAAGAAGATGGTTAAGAGTATGGCGCAGGAGAGTTTAATTTATAGGAAAACAGTCATGAGAAGAAAGCGTGGACGGTGCGAGTCATTTTCAGCATACTTTATTTTTTCCATTAAACAAGAAAATGTGGGTGGAGAACGGAAAAGGGAAGAGAGGTATCCTTAGAAGAGTGTCTGCCACAACCTTGGTCATGTCTTCCATGATCAGATCTTCGCAGGTGGATGATTACTGTTAAAGAATAATATAAATTATATGTTGAAATTTTATTTTAAAAATTAAATTTTTAAATTGGATAGTTCTTAAATATGGTATCAGAGTCTTATTGACCCAGCAATCACGAGTTCAAATATTACCACCCTCATTCTATTTTATGGGAAAAAATCAAGCATAAAGTAGTGTGGTCATGCGCAAGTTTCAAGCTTAAAAAACTTTCATTTGAAAAAATATATTAAAGAATAATATAAATTATATCATAAGATATCATCTAATAGTTTAAGCTTTTAGTTCTTAAGCCGGCATCTCCCTCCTTACCAAGTCTTCAGTTTTCTTTGAAATTTGATAGTCACTCCTCAATTTCACTTCTTCTCAGTGTTATCAAATCATAAATTCTAAATAATCCATCACCATGCATTAGTAACAGTGATAAACATTATACTTTCTGCCTAGAGTACTGAAGCCAAATAGTGCAAATAATACACAACTTGGTTGTCATTTAGCAAGAAAAATCACATCAAATCATATATTTTTTTTTTGATAAATGTGTCTATAATAATTAAATTAAATTTTAAAAACTCTTCATGTATTTTTTTCGCAGAAGAGGTTGAGAGTAAGTTCTTTTTAAATTCAATATCTATCTCTTTAACATAAAGACAAACAACTTATTATTCATAAGTCAACTTCCACGCAATTAATTACAGAAATACAGGTGAAAAACTATTCTCTGCCACATTTTGAGAAAGTGGACCATACAGCAAAATTAGAATTGCTTTCATCCATCAAAAGCATAGCGTATAAGAAGTAGAAGAAATAAGCTTTATAAGCAATCCTGTTTTAGTCTTGTTGTTAAGTGTTCTTATCAATAATCCAAACAGGAGACAGTACTGTAAGAAAAACCTTTGCTAATTAATAATTATAGCATGCTACTTGCATTAGATTATTAAAAAAAGAAACTAAAACAAATTGCCGTTCTAAGTAAAAAAAATTAAAGTGGAATTTAAAATTCACAATTCAAGAAATTGATGCGTAAATCACTTGCAAATCTACTACTACTTACGTAGCAGAGACTGTATATTGATTTCTCACATTTCTTGTGATTTTAAAATTTTCTACATCAGTGAAAGTTCGTTTTCACGTCAATTTCTTGATTTAATCAGATCATATATATAGATTGATTTTTTTTCTTTTTTTTGAAGATATATAAGATTATTAATTAATTAAATCAACACTACCTAAATACATATGTTAATTGATTGATGATTACCGCGCATTCATACAGTTTATCTATAAAAGAAAAGTCTTAATTAAGGGAGTAATACACACACACACACACATATAGAGAGAGAGAGAGAGGAGAACGATGGACTTTCTGGTAATTAAGCTAGAAAATCCAACAAATTCTATAGTCATTTATGTTTATAAGATTAACAAAGTTGGTTAATTAATGGATTATAACCCTATCAATATGAGATGTAGGAATGCACTGTTACGTTTGATGAACTATTTTCTTTCATATAACACACAGAAATAAACCCTACCTGGCTAGTGATGATAGCCAAGAAATTTCTTTTTTGTTTCAATGTGCCTAGAAAAATAAATTCTTAGCTGTTTTTTTTGTTTTAATTGATTATTACATTATTGTTAAAATAATTAATTACCCCTAAACAATGAAGTAAATATAGCAGACACAAGAGCTAAAGAAATTAAAATATAAAATCAACTTCTCTATAATATAGTTTTGGAATAAACTTCACCGAAAAATACATGAAAACATATTATTTTATCTTTATTTTTTTTCTAAAACAGTAATTAAACACTACTTAAAAAAATCATATGACTAAGAACACTCTTTTCTAGAATATGAATATCAATTCATTGAGAAGTCGGTTTGCTTATATCTCGCTGTTCTATTATATATATATATAACAGAAAATTACAATTAATTAATGAGTTCTTTTTTGATTGACCAACGAATGCAGGTAAGATGACAATGTGTTAAATGCTAATTTTAAGAAGAACAAATTCTAGAAGCAGCTGGTGCCCTCTTTCTTGCAGCAAGTGATTTTTTTTTTCCTCCAATAATTGTGGAAACCAAGTGGCGTTACCCATATTCTAGGTAGTTGAGGCAACAAAACTTAGCCATTGATGCTAAATTAAGCAAACAAAGGAGATTAGCAGGTTTGGATTTTGAATTTAGATATATAAATAGAAACCTTTCCCTTTTTCTTGAAGGTTTCACTCTCCTAACCACTTCACAATCTGGATTTCGGTAAGGATTAATTCTGTCATTCTACATAAGCAGCCAAGTTGTCTGTTGCCAACCTTTTAGGACCTAACAAAATACACATGAAACCTGAAGATATGTATGCAAGCTTGCAACTAACCTAGCTAAGCAACAAACTAAACAACAATTGACTAAATTAAGGTACAAGGCCTTTTCAAACTTGTTTCAACTTGCAAGACATTGCATTTGTGCTCCTAAAATTTTCAATGAAACTGGTTGTTTTCATCCTAACAATATATTTTTTTGTTTTGAAAAATGTGATCTGTTTGATTCGGCTGTCAGATGATACCTAACTTGTTTTCTTTCCTGCATAAATCAAAACTCCGATATGTTTCATTCAACATTTACTCCTCCAATCTAGATAAATTCGTCTCCTTATTTGTTATTTTGTTCGAAAAATTCTATGTTTCAAACTGGAGTTGCAATGCAAGATCAAGATGCATCATCAAGCATGATTTCAAGCTCCAAAAGCCCCATCATCAATGTCGAGACTTTGTCATTAAGCAACAAGCTTGGAAGGCTTCATAGCAATATTGGTAATGTAGAAAAATTCAAAGGCATTGTGCCACAAAAAAACGGACATTGGGGTGCACAAATATATGCAAATCATCAAAGAATTTGGCTGGGAACATTCAAGACTGAGAAAGAAGCAGCCATGGCCTATGATAGTGCTGCCATAAAGCTCAGAAGCACGGATTTGCACCGAAATTTTCCATGGAACGACCACAATGTTCAAGAACCTAGTTTCCAAAACCAATATAGCACAGAAAGGATACTGAACATGATTAGAGACGGATCTTATCAACAGCTTTTTGTGGATTTTCTAATGAAACAGTCACGAAGAGAAGAAATTTGTGGAACTACTGATGATCTCAATGGAAGGAGGGTGCATGTAGATGATGAACAATTTTCATGCATGCAACTTTTTCAAAAGGATCTGACACCAAGTGACGTAGGGAAGCTTAATAGACTTGTGATACCCAAAAAATTTGCTGTCAAGTACTTCCCCTACATTTTTAAAGATGTCGAAGATCAGAGGGTACTAAATTCTGGGGTAGATGACACAGAGCTCATATTTTATGATAGGTTCATGAAGTCTTGGAAATTTAGATATTGCTATTGGAGAAGTAGCCAGAGCTTTGTTTTCACAAAGGGCTGGAATAAGTTTGTCAAGGAGAAAAAATTGAAGGAAAAAGATATCATTGCATTTTATAGATGCGCGTTCCCAGAGAAGGTGCAAGAGCAACATGGTCAGGGCCAATCTTTTTCCATGATTGACGTAGTTTATTGCAATGAACAAAGTGGCAAGGTTGCTGGGTTTAACCACATGGAGGTTATGCAGAGAGAATTGGCAGTGATTTTAAAGCAAAATTTGAGAAAAAAACTACAGAGGGACGGGAAAGAATTGAAGGAGGAGAGAGTATTGAAAAAAAAGGAACTGAAAAACAAGGTTAGAGGAAAAGGGTTTAGGCTTTTTGGGGTGCAGATCAGTGATCATGTTTTTCATTTGGAAACTGAGGTTGCGTTGCAGCTCCAGCCTTCTTCCCAAACGGGTGCCGAGTGACAAAAAAATGGCTCGATTAGGATCCTTAATCCCATCTGTTTTCTTTCTGTTTTTCATGAAGTCTTCCAGATGTAAATGGCTACGTACGTGCCATTGGGTGCATGTAGATGGCATTGAGATTACTAGGTCATCGATCATCCGGCTAGATCAAAATTGAATTACAAAGATGAATCTACTCGTGTGATTCATTCTTAAGAAGACCTATTCGGCGATTACAGTATTTTAGGGTTTTTGTTTATGTATAATATTTAGAAATAGATCAAGAGAGTTATTATGTAACCTAAAATTATTTGAATCTTTCATCAAGTGGGAAAGATTTTACTGTACTTTAGTCTCATGAAAGTGAAGCTGCTCTTGAGTTCAATAAAATATTTGTAGATTTTTTGCTTAATCTCTTGTTATTGTTTTTTAGTCCCTAATCACCTTGGTTCTTGTTTTTTTTTTTTCTGTGATAAGAAATAAATTAAATATAAAAAATCAAATTGGATTGAAAATACAATTATTAAAAACGAGTATACAAATTTTGATCATAAATTCTACAAGTGGATGATTTAACAATCTTTTTTTTTTCAAAGCAAGGACTCAACCTACGTCTAGCCACAACTTTTAAAGCACCCAATAAAAACTTATATTTTCTCAAGAATATATTTTGAAAAACAATTTTCAATAAGAAATATATTAACTCGCACATGAGGGAAACTTTGTGAAAGAACTAGCTAGGAGAGGAACTTGATTTCATGGGGAAAAAAGCAAGGATGAAAAAGTGACAAGGACGGGACCCTATTTGAAAAGTAGAATAAAAAGGACTAATTAATTATATTTGTTAATATCAAGAAAATGATTTCTGTTATCCTTTAAAAGGTATGGCCATCTATGACCCTCAAAATCTGTAAGGTAGACTCCTAAACAGTTTCTCTCGTGGGATACTATCCCAGTTAAAATCAAGCTGTCTATTTCTCATGGATCATTGCCTAATCCTTCCCCCACCCCACCCCCAAAAAAAAAAAAAAAAAAACAGCCTTTTGCTCCTGGGGACACTCACTATTGAATAATACAGGGTATAGAATAGATGGGTTGACGTGAATTAACTTAACCAATTCAAAATAATGTTGTTTTTTTAAAAAATAAAAAATAAAATAAGAATTTTACCAAATTATATTATGAATCAATAGTTAAGTTTAATATCTATATAATTCGTTTCGTATTAACCGTGAAGTATTCCTCATGCCAAAGAAAAAAGAAACATTAGGTTAATGGGCTTTGGCTTAACATTAGGTTAATGCCAAAGAAAAAAGTGTGTTCTCTTTTAGGATATTGAAAAAATATCTTATTGGTTTTGGGCTTAACGTTGAATTGTGCATCACCTAATAACCCAAACACAACAGTCCATCACTGTTTTTTTGACAGGTTTTGACAGCTTAATTTTGGATTTACATGGTGGTTTTATAGTAAGTTTAAAGAAAAAAATGTCTTTTTTTTATCTTGATAGAATGATTTTAATAGGGGTGAGAAAAAAATAAAAAAAAAGATTAAATTGAGATTTATTAGCTAAGAAAATTCAAACCATTAAAAAAAACCGATTATAATATTTTAAAAAAACTTCCGGTCCGGTTCAGTTTTGGTTTATTAAGGCTAAAATTGGTAATTGAATCAATTCAAATTAAAAATATATGTATACTATAAATATTTCTTTATACTCTTCCAATTCGGTTCAAATTTTTCGATCTAATTCTATTTTGGTGAAATGGGTGAAGAGAAAATGTACTATTTTTTCAATTTCTTACATAGAAAACCAAAATTGGCTTCAATTTAGTTTTAGTTTTTCTTTTTAATCATAATTTTAATTTTGTTGTTTTTATAAATAAAAACCGAACTAAACAGGAAATGATCATCTCTAGATTTTAAACTCTTGATATGAGCTTGCTAGATAATTTTTAAATGTAAACACAAGAAATGATTGTATGGTTTTATACAAGTGGATGTTCCATTTGATGTTGATTGAGTTTTATGTACATATTAATAACTAATTTTAACAAACAGCTTTTTTATACATCAAATAAATTTATTGTAAGAGATTTGAAGTTGAACTGTAATTAGAATATGAAACTTGAGCTAGTTGGGGTTGATGGTTTGGTGGGTTTTGAAGTTGAATTGTAACAAACAGCCTATATTTAGGTTTGCATGTAAATTTGAAGGCCATTTTCTGCCTGTTTGGAAGAGCGATTGCGGTTATTTTTGAAAATGCTTTTCATTTAGAAATACATCAAAATGATTTTTTTTTATTCTTTTAAAATCATTTTTAACATCAGCACATCAAAATAATTTAAAAACATAAAAAAAATCATTTAAAAAAACAAAAAAGAAAAAACAGCGATACAACCACCCTTCCAAGCAACTTCTTAGTACTGTATGACTGTATGACTCTTTCCCTTGAAACTTGGTCATGATGTGGCAGCATTGTGTTAGCAAAACATATGTACCAATTCAAGAGGCGAGGCATAATAATAACCTATTAAAAACCAGAAACTGATTTGAAAAGATTACAGTAATGCACCAAGTACAAAATGTTCCTAAGAACTTTGATTGGTCTTATGCATGGTGACCACTGAGTTTAGCGGGCTAGTTTGACAAATCATCCTTGCATAGAACCCTAAACAAGTTGCTTATAACTTGAATATCAGTTTCCCAGAAGGAAACCGAGAAGACAGCATCAGCCTGAAACTGCAGCCAGCACTGCAAATGTTAGTAGCCTAAATACGCAAGCTTTACTTGTATATACACACACATCATGCAACCCAAAATAGATGCTGCTACCATAACTTGCAACAATTAAGCGAGCCTCTCATTCAAGCAAGCTTACGCCTGCACCTCATGAGGCCAGTGGCCCTTGCATCTTCATCATCATTAATATCGGGAGAGTCTTCCACAACAACTGAATCTTCTTGGACAACCAGGCCACGGTTCCTAGAGAGTTTCCTGATGGGTGTCCTAGATCGTGTTCCTTGAGTGTTGTTAGCATCTGGCTCCACCTGAGAAGCACCGGAACTTTCCCTGTGTGGCATAAGCTCCTCGCCTTCTGGCACCACGCCCTTCATCAGCTGCAAATCGAGTATTGCCAAAACAGAAGTTTGAGGACATCTTTGTTGGCACAAAAAATTGTGGGAAGAGAATCGAATTCCTATTCCTTACCTTCCAATCTCTGAAGTCAAATCTGAACACGAAATGTCTGTAAGCAACCTCCCCTGACATAACAGAACTGGGAGCTGGACCATTCCTAGGTGCTGAAGAAATGAGTGACAACAAGAGTAAGGCCAACGGTAAAAATATATAAAAAGTACAGATCAAATGAAGATAGAACCAGAATTTACACTGAAGAAACACACTTACAAACAAAATGGCATCCACTTTCATCCACAGCAATTTTAACCCTGCCATCTTTCACCAAGAATGAGAGTGCGAATAAATTCTCCACGGTCTGTGCAAAAGACCTTTTGTTCATGATCAAATTTTCAAGTCTGGCACTTTTCTTCTCCTTTAAGATATCAAAGATTATTTTCATATTCTTATCAGTATCTGTCTTCTTTTCTCCTCCAGCGTCATCAACCTATAGTTCACATGACTACTAATTTGTATCAGTGCTCATTCTTGCAAGAAAATCATGGGAAAATCAATTGTGCACGTCATAGTTAGAGTCTAGCAAATACAACAAACTTTCAGGATCATTGAACTTCGGAACACACTATAAATTATACCTAGTTATGGATCATTGAACTTTGGAACACTTACACACACCTTGCATCTATAAAAATACGAGAAAACAGCTGGCATTGCTCCTATATGATAGGGAACAGGATTTGCTCTCCTGATCCCCAATCTCCTATTCACATATTGCCTAAAAGAAGACGCCCTGATATCCATATAGCCTATCACTCAATCTTGCAATCACAATCAACATCAAAGATGAGAAGAAAAGAAGGAATATCACCTCTTCAGGCTGAGCTTTTTCATTTGGCCTTGTACGCTTTCTTTGAACTGCTGCCTTTCTTTGTTTCAACTCAGTATTCATTGGTCCCACCCTGAACAAAACAGCATAAAAAAACATGAGCACCAAAAGATAATCACCGATGACAGTTCCGAAGTAGTGATCGAATTTCACAAGCGTTTCTCAGACTAATAATGGTATAAGAGGGTACGAAACGAAGACTCACATACTACTAACCCCCGTGCACCTCCGAAAAATAGGAGAAACGAGAAGGCCAAGATCTTTCCACTTGATTGAAACCGGAGCATCCTCATCATTGTCTAAACTCCTAGTTTGCTGTCCAAACTCTTTAGTCAAATGGGACATAAAATCTGCAGGTGTAATACCCTCATTTGACTGAGACTTAACAGAAGACACCAATGTGTTAGCTAACCCTAACAACGCCTCTGCATCTGCAACTTGCTCTCTTGGCTTCTGCACTGAATCCCCAACATGGGTTCACACGAAAATCCATATATCTTAACATTCTTTGCATAATTGCAAGAATAATTAAACAAAATCACATTTTCTCTTAATTATTAATTTTAGATTAATTTCAAAAATAAAAACGAATGTAGAGAATAAAAAAAAACTCAAATTTACCAAATTTATGCAAGTCTTCAACTTCCTTAATCATCGTGTTAAACCTATCCGAATCGGTTCTCGTCAAATCATCTCTCTTATCTGTAACCAAAAAACAATAATAATAATAATAATTACAAATAAATAAAATAATTGAACATTTGAATCCAAGATATAATCAATACCCTTGATTCTATCCTGTAAGGTACGGTACATGGACCGGAGGACTCGCCGGTCCATTTGCTGACCCGTTTCTTCCACTCCAGACTTGCCTCGGCTCCGAGTCACTCGTTCGCGCTTCACTTCCCTGGGTTCTTTGTTCAAGTCAGTACTGCCTGCCTCTCCCTTCACAGTTCTCCTCATAATTTTCAAAAAAAAGAGCAAAAAAAATATTCCAAAATCCTGATTCAAGTATCTTAAGGAAAAATAAAGAAATCCCAGATCAGGATTCTTGAGAGTAATTTTGCTGGTTGCAGAATTCAATAGCTATGTTTTATCTGAGTGGGATTTTCGAGATGAAGCTTTCCTTTCCCGCTCTGGTGAAATTTGACAAACTTGAAATAATATTTGTTTTTCGTTTAGGTAACACATAAAGGCAACAAATTCCTCAAATTAAAAAAAAAAATAACACGGTCTTTAAAACCTGATCTTCCGGTCATGGGTTTGGGTTGAATGGGTTAATGATGTTATTTCAATTTTTATTTTTTTAAAAGTTAACTTGTCATGTTAACTCTTATCCCGAGTTAATTTAAAACTCAATTTAGAAAAACTCGATTTAGAAAGGTGTCTTAAAGTGTTATTTAAAAATATTTTGAATTTTCATTTTTTTTAAAATACATTTGTTTTTATTTTAAATTATATTTTTTTGTATTTTCAAGTCATTTTAATAATCTAGTATTTTAAAAATTATTTCAATATATTTTCAAATGAAAATAACTTTAAAGAACAAACTTCATCATACACCTAAACAAATCTTTAATCTAAATCATGGGTTGAAGAACCATCAATTTCACCCGTCTAACTAAGTTTAATAACAATACTTGTTTAAACTATAATTAAAAATTCAAACTGGATTCATAACTCGGGTTAATAATTAAAGGGTCAAGTTAGATTAATCTACATGAATATAAAATAATATCATTTCAAGATTATTATTTTTATTAAAAAGAGATTTTAATGATATCATTTAACAAAAAAAAAAGTAGTTAAATTGAATCTCATCTTGATTTTGATTAGACCCTAAATTGAATTTATCCAATCAACCACTACACTTGGTTCAATATTAAAAAAGAATTAATTCGTGTGGGATAAATATTGTAGAGACACAGATTATTATGAATTGTAATGGTATAATTATCATTTTACCCTTCGATGCATTGAAAATAACTCTTGGTCTCGAGGGTATTTTTAGCCTTTTCATTGGACAAGTTGACATTTATTTTTTGTGTGTTTTTTCGTGTATTTTTGCACAAAAAAACTACAGGTTTTACCACTGCCAGTAGACAACAAAAAGTTGACAACCTGGAGGTATTTCCAATTTTTTACATTGTTATAAATAGTAAATTAATCATAGTACCCTCAAATAAGACAAAAGCTAAGAGTAATCGGTGTGGGTAATTTTGGTATTTAAAATATTCCTAAACATTCAAACTACATTTATACCCTCCGAAAAGACAAATTTTAGGTGTTGGTTGCAGAGGTGTTTAGGTAATTATAGGGTTTTGTTATTTTTTGTCAGCAAAAAACTACAAACGTGTCTGCTTACGCGCTGATAGTTTCCTTCCTCACGTGCACTTGAGGCGGTGCGTGCGATGTCGTGCAATGGTTCAAAATGTCCATCTAGCGTCTCACCAGTGCGTCTTCATTTCTTCTTTCATATGATGGTGTGCGTGTCATTTCACGATGGGCGAATAAGTGACGGTGGTTGGTTAATTGTCTATATCCTGTTTTCTCTCTCCTGCAGCTACAAAATGCAGATTAGTCCTCTTTATTTATGGTGGTTTTATTTTAGTCCTTGGTCTTTTATTGTTTTTTTTTCATCCTGATTTCTATTATAAAAGTTTTGGTTTGTTTCAATTTTATACTTTAATTTAATTTAATTATAAATGATATGTTTCATTTTGGATCTTATTCTTTTGATTTTTTTTCATTCCTGATATTTTTTTAGTATTAAGGTTTTAATTGTTTCAATGTTGTCCTTCAATTAAAATTGACAATATATTGTGTTATTCATTTCGACCCTTATCTTTTATTTTTTTATTCTTTTAATTATTTATTTTTTATATATATTAATTTTATCATGGATAAGGTGTTGAAAATAATGATAGTGATTATTTTATAGTATTTGTTTTTCTAAAAAAATATGGTAGGCTAATTATATATTTTGATATTTTTTAATATTAGCACAATGAATAATATCAAAAACAAAACAATTATTTATAAGCTCTATTTAAAACTCCACAAACACAATAACTAATTAAAAAAAACAATGGTTATGTTTCATTTTGGCCCTTATGCTTCTATTTTTTTTTCATTCCTGTTATTTTTTCAATGTTATGGTTTTAATTATTTCAATTTTATCATTCGATTGAAATTGCTCATATATTGTGTTATATTAACACATTATAATAATATAAAAAACTAAAAACAATATTTCTAAACATTGTTTGAAAACTCCACAAACACTGCAATTAATTAAAAAAAACAGTTTTTTTATAATACAATGTTGATACAAGCAATGTCAATAAAAAAATTGAGCTTAAAGTTTTTTTTTATCCAACATTAATTTAATTTGAGTGTTCTTAAGCTACACGTGAAAAAAACGGGTGAAAATAACACAAGAATAATAGATCGCTAACAACATAACATTCATTATACATGCATTTAGAGAGAATTTCGATCTCCTTTCACGCCGCCAAAGCTAACTTACTGTGTCTTTTGAAGTAGACTGCATTTAATGCAAAGATAAATAACAATACAAAATAAAAACCAAAACTAAGAGTATAAATATATAAATACAGACGAAAAATAGGAATTATTCTAGAGGGACCAAGACCATTAAAAGAATCAAAACTATACCAGTAATTAAAAGAATAAGGGCCATAATGCAAAATAGAAAATAAATAGAGACAATTTTTTTTAATGTTGATTTTAAGTGATACAATTTTAAATAAATAAGATAAAAAATAATTAAATATAATATTAAACCACATAATATTTTCAAATAATGAATTTGAGAACATTATATATAGAGAAATTACAAAGCTTGAACATTAAAAAATATTATTTAATTTGAAGAACATATGAAAATAATTAAATGACAAAATTAAAATACAAAACCATAACTAATATTAATATTAATATTAATATTAATATAATTATTTTTTTTAATTATATTAACATATGAAAATGATTATGAATATAATTATTTTAATAGCCTGGATTATAATTTTTTTTATTATTGGTATTCTAAATATTATTTTATGAGTTATTGGTAGCATTAACACCATAGCAATAATAGATTTTATTATTTTGTGAGTTACTATTATTGTTATGTTTAATATATTTTATTTGTTGCTGTTAATATCAGCACCATATCCATAATTATAAATATCTTAAACACTACCATCATCGTAATATATTATATTTTTATCATTATTCTTATTAGGTTTTGTTTTTATTTAGTTTAATCCTGAAATTTGAATATTTTATTTTTATTGTATTTTCTGTTATTTTATTTGTTCTTCAGATCATATAAATTATTTTTCTGCTCATAACATTTATTTTGGTTTTAATTTTAATTTTAATTGTTTTTGTTTGCTCTTTTATTAAAATTGTCACTTCTTATTTTTCACTTTGTCACTCCTTTTTTCCCTCCTATTTTTATGTATTCTTCAAATCAAATGATTTTTGAAATGCTAATATTATTTTGGTTGTTTTTATGTGCTCTTTTGTTAGATTTGTTTTGCTTTTTATTTTGTTTTTCAATATAATTTTATGGTTTGAATTGTTTAATAATAATTTTAATATTTTTTTTATAAATGTTTTTTTACTTGATCTTCTATTACAGGTTTTTTTTATTATGCTTGTGGATAATTTTATAATTTTATTATGATCCAAAAGATTATAATAATTATATCTATAATGATAGTAATAATATTTTTTCTTTTTATATTCTAATTCATAAACTTAGACTCGTAAAACTTAATATGCGTCAAATCCCAAATTAAAGGGTCACATGTTTGACTTGTCGGGCAAGGCGGGGTCAATACTTAATAATACTGGTTTCGGCTACAACCGTACAAGGACAGCTTATAGGATCCAAAGTGTAAAGCATTACATCTACAGGGACTAAAATTTCATTTCACCAACCACAAAAACCAATTCCAATGCAAGCTTCGTATCGTCAATCACTCGAAACTTTATTTTTTAAAAGCCCATGAAAAATAGCCAAACCCAAAACCGCGAAAACAAGAGCGAAGTCGAAACAGAAGGAAAAAATCATCATCGTCGTCCATTAACAATCAGACTGTATCTATATATATGACAGATCAAATCAATCAGAGCACAAAAACCCTAATTTCAAATAAATCTTAAACACCATGAAATGAAACGTTTTTCTTCATCTTGTTCATCGCCATTTCTCTTTCATCATGGCTAAACAACAGCCGCAGCAGCAACCGTCAACGCCATGGGGCACGTTAGAGGAGTTACTGCTAGCGTGCGCCGTGAACCGGCACGGGACAGATAGTTGGGACTCCATAGCTATGGAAGTATCTAACAGAACCTCCACTCTGTCCTCCCTCACTTCACAAAACTGTATAGACAGGTTCGATGATCTCAAACGACGTTTCGGTTTCACTACGGAGCAAAAAAACGACACCGCTTCTTTGTTAGTTGATGAGCTCCGTAAACTTCGCGTCGATGAGCTTCGTCGTGAAGTACATCAGCGCGACGTATCCATCGTGTAAATAACAGTAAACGACACCGGTTTGGTCTTTGAAAGATGCGGTTTGAGCTTCCTTTTGAGATCTAACGAGTTTTGTGTTCGGTGTTGATTGACAGGTCGCTTGAAATGAAGGTGAAGAGATTGGAAGAGGATAGGGAGAAGAGCTTGAAGGACAAGGAGAAGCCACCAGATCTGCCGAAGCCTTCCCCGGAGACTGTCGCCGGGAAATCCGAGACCGGCGAGGAGTGTAGTGATGGCGATGAACGATCGTTCAATGAATCCAATTCGACGAGTCAACAGCCCCAGAAAGCCGATGCGGAAGCGAAGAAAGAACGAAACGAGGTTCCAGAGGTAAAACCTGAACCAGACTCGATTAAGGATGATCCGGATCCGGCTCGGTTAGGATCTGACCCGGAAGCTGAGCGGGAATGGTCATTTAACGGTAAGGTAGAAGATGACGACGATAAAAAACCGAAAAAGGAAATGAAAATTGAGAGTGTGAGTCGGGTGGGTGTACTCGGTCCTGACTCGAACGAGTTAGGTGAGTCTGTAGGGGAGTCCAAGCGGGAAGAGAAAGAGAAGGATATTAAACAGATGAATAATAATAATAATAATAGTGACGTGCAAAGTTCAGTGAGTTTGTATCTGAAAAAGAAGAAACGACGTCGTGGTAGTGGAGAAGGGAGTAGCAGTGGAGAGGAGGAGAGAGAGGGTGGTGATGATGAGGTTTCTCCCCCCACGAAAAAGTTGCCTGCCGTCAAATCTGAACCATGGCTTAAACTTCTTGAGATTATTCGCTCTCATCAGCTCGGCTCAATCTTTGAAAAGCGGCTTCGAAGCCAGGTAAGTTTCTTATAATCCTTGTAAATTACTCCTTTTAAAATATAAAATATGCATGAAAATAAAATTTTAAAACACATAGTCATATGGTATAACACTTAAAATTAAAATCATGCTACTTTTTTCATGCCATGCACTAACATATTCCACGACGAATATATAACTTGATCAATATGATATAAGAATTTGATGGACGCCATATGAAAAATTAATTAAATATAAGTTAATGAGAGTTTACATGATCATATGTTATAAAAATTAAAATTAAAATCAAGCTACTTATTTTATATCATGTTTCAATATATTCCACGACGATAATTATAATAACCGGATAAATTATTATATCCAAGTGATTCAATAATTTAATTGTCATAATGAGAAATCTAATTAAATTTAAGTCAATAAAATTTTAATTTAATGGGAACCTAGCTTGAATTTGAATTTGAGCTGGTATACGGTTCACGTTTACACAAATATGTAAAATATTAATTACGTTTTATTCAAAAAAATGCAATTACAGCTTGGCACTTGACAATGTTGAGGTTAGTATTGATCATATTCATGTGAGGGTGTTCTGGTAATTTAGATCGTGGTTAGGATAGGATGTTATATTGCAATGCATGGGCATCCTTGTTTCTAAAAATACGTTTCTGCGGTGCCGTACATTAGATATTCAGATATAGGTGGACAGTGAGGATGCGATGCATCTTGGTCTAGGTGGGGTCCAAAGTAAGAGTTTTGAAAATAACGTTAATGATTTTTGGAGTACAGTTAAAGATAATTGCATTTGTTGATGGTGGCTTGTCTGTCTTGTTAAGTTTCTATTTAACACACAGCTGGCTCAGTCAACAGCTGGCTCAAGTGAAGTGAAAGCCATGTTTTCTTATAATGTTTTATCCTATTGTCCTTCATAAATGGAAAGAAGATAATAGTAATATAACGTCCGCATGTTTACTCACCGTCACCGATCCATTTGGCTTTTTAAGCTCTATACCTAACTTTGTAAACCGAACTGAGTTACTATAAATATATATATATATTTTTTAAAATAAAATAATTTATATTTTTATATATAAAAAAAAAACTAGGTTTTGACTGAAGTGATTGAGTCATGCTCGGTCAATTCTTATCTGGTTTATATTTTTTGAAACTGGATCAAAATCAAAGTCGTCATAAATTACTAGATTGATCTGCTAGACTATAAACACTATGTTTAATAGCACTGCTTTACACTACCAAACTATTTGATTCCATGATTGAGTCTCGTGGCTGAGGATTGGATATGGTTAAATGCTAATAATTCATAATTAAAAATATTATGTACAGAAGTAGAGGATTCTTTTACAGAAGTAGAGGATTGTTTTTCTTTATTTTTTGCCAATAGGGGATTTTTTCTTACAAAGCAAGATTTAGGAGCTCAGATATTGGGAAATAGATTGCATATATTCTAGAAAATCTTAAAAATTTGTTTTCCTTTTTTTCTTATTTCTTCTATGATATTTTTGAAATGCCATTTACAAATTTCTTGCTTATTCGATACCTCTTTCGTCCAAAATTTGTGTCACTCTAGTCTAGTCTTACAAGTTAGAAACCTAATTTAATCTATCAACGAGAAATTAAAGATGCCTCAACGACAAGATTTTACGCTAAACAATTGCGTGGTTTGAAATATTCGGACACCTTTGTTCTCTTATATTCGGTTTTGTAATTTTATTCGTTGTCGTTCTATGCCTTTTGACTAACTTGGAGCGAGCCAGTCAATCACCTTCTTATTTGTTAGGACAACTTTTCACGTATGGAACTCGTTCCCTTCGCAAATTTTATGGTTGCCATAATATTTTTCTATCAAGCTACTTTTATCATTTTTCTTTTTAAATTCCTTTTTTTCCCATTCCGACTCGTAGTAAAGATTTCAGATTATTAACAAAGTAATTATTGAAAAATAATATTTATATATGTAAAAAGTATTTTCTTAAGTGTATTTGGTGTGATAATAAATTCAATGAAATTAGGTATATATAATAATTAGAAAAATTAAAAATTATTGTGTATTTTGAGATGGGGGGATATTGCTGGGATTTGTGGGAGAGATTTACCCTCCAAAAACCTATCTATCATCCTTGATACCTAACCTCGCACAAAAACTTGTACCATCGATGTTACCTAACCTCGCACAAAAACTTGTACCATCGATTATTCCTGCCCCATCATTCTTGTATCAAACGTCATCTTTATGTATAACATGTTCAAGAGGTGAAATTACTAGTTGCGGGGGGATAGAATATGCTAGTCAGTACCTAGAAAATATATTCTGAGATGATAGAGATTCTCCAGTGCATTGAATGGTAGGATGTTTGAGATTATTTTTTCAAATGTTTTTTATAAAAAAATATATTTTTATAATTACTTCTGATATCATTGTATCAAAATAATTTAAAAATATAAAAAATATTAATGTAAAATAAATTAAAAATTATATTTTTTAAAATCACAAAGCATGTCATCAACGTTGTCCCCAAATTTTAGTCGTTCTAATCTTTATTTAAATGAGTGATTGACCATGACCCCCACCATTGCCGATCTGTTGGCGGACATAAAAGCCTGCTTGGTACGGTCAGGAATATTGACTTTCTGACGGCTATTTGGTCTATGACCTCATTGCACGTGTTCTTAGTGGGTTGTGGGCCAGCGGCCTCTACTCTGTGTTATATAGCATTTGGGCTTGTTTTTTTTAACAAAGCAATCCCCAGCCAGGTAGATTTTTAGAGAAGGGAATAGGGATTGCAATGATATTATCATTATGGATCGGATTTTGCATTATTTATACTCAAAATAATTATCACTTGATCCAAGGTTATGGATTTTTATACTGGGTTTTGAAATTCATAACTCGAATCCAAATCTATAATTTAAAATTATTAAGTAGATTATTAGCTTGATATACTTGTAATTTTTTAAAACGCTATATTTATTTATTTAGGATAAGTTAGTTTGTGGATTGCCAGTTTTGACACGCCACACGAATTTTCTTCCTCATCGATGACAAGTTGTGCTTACATTCTAAGCTTATTAGTCAAACTCAATATGATTGTGGCCGAGGAATTAAAAATAAAGGTTAATAGTAAAGTAGAGAAAAATCTGAATTATTAATTGAATTCCCATAATTCTGATGTAAAAGTTACAATATTCCTGCAAAATTGATTCTATATCTTTGGAATAGCCGACATCTTTTGGTTGGTGTCAAATGGCTTAACAGTGATTGCTAGTGACCTTTTGCGTGTTCAGTAGGGAATTTTGAAATAAAAAGTAGTATTTTTTTTTCGTTATGGTACCTCTGATCAGTATCTGATGTTCTTTACAACAATAATATTGTTTTGCAGGAATCTGAAAGGTACAAAAAGTTGATTCGGCAGCACATGGATCTCCAAATGATTCAATCTAGGCTTAATAAAGGGGTCTACTCCAAATGCTATAAAAAACTCTTCAAGGATCTCCTGATTTTATTGAACAATGCAATTGTTTTCTTCAGGAAAAATTCACCAGAAAATCATGCTGCATATGAACTTCGAGCTATAGTTTTGAAGGAAATGAAGGAGAAGCCTCAGAAACCGAAACCTGTGGCTGTCAAACCTGCAAATGAACAACATTCTGCTTCATTTTCAAAGCCGAACAAATCTACTTCTGCTATGTTAGCCTGCAGCAAACACAGCTCCATAAAAGCATTATCTGAAGGTGCTGGTAAAATAGATGATAAAAAAGATGCAGAGATTGAAGAAAAACCCAAGGCAAATGAAAAGAAGCTTGAAGTCTCGATTGTAAGGATCGAGGAGAAGGGTTTAAAGAAGAAAACAACAAAAGAGAGGTCAGTCTCAGGGCGTAGAAATTCAAGAGCAGGCAATAAGAATGGAGAGATAAGGCATCAGTATGGCGGTAATGAACTAAGTTCACATGATGCTTTGGAGATTAAGGTAGATAGGAAAGAAAGCACAGGCAGGAAGAAGCAAGGAGCAGCAAGTTTCCTGAAAAGAATGAAGCAAAATTCTCCAGGTCGAGTGATGGAGAATGACGACGACTACGAAACATCAGAGGATGAGAGTAAAGAAAGTAAAACGGTGGATAAAAAGAGGAGAAAAAGGGAAGCAGATAGGATAACAAGGAGGGTAACAAGGAGTTCGAAAGGAAGAGGTCCAGGAGAAGATAGTCGGAACATAAAAAGAGGAAGGCCACCGAAAAAGCAAATGGATTCAGGTGGAGGGGCGGGGAAGAGAGGGAGAGAGGACGATGATTCTGAGGTAGGAGTTGGTGGTGCTGGAAGAGCGAAGAAGAGATCAAAGAGGTGATGGTGGTGGGTGTAAAATGTAAATTATTTTGGAGAGATTTTTGGGTTTTTGTTTGGGCAGTGTAGAGTGACATTCGCATAGTAAGTAGAGAAAAGGGGTGGTGAGGGTGTGTGGAGAAGATCAGACAGAAGGGAGGAAGTGGGATTGTATTTTGAAGTTATAGAATGTTTGTAGTATAGCCAGCCAGTGAATATACACAGCAGCATGTCCAGGGAAAACATGAATGATAGTTTTTTTTTACTTGCTTCTTTGAAGTATGCAAATTCATCATGATCTACAAATTCTAAATGGCATGCTTTTAAGAGGAGAGACTATATACATAAACAAGAAAATGCTTGAGAATTTAGATGAGGTTTTTAATGTCGCGTAATTTACATGTAGATATATTATAGTCTAGTGGTTATGTATTTGATAGTCTTCTTTTTTTTAATAATTTTAGTTTATTAGGTCATTTTACAAGATAAATAACTTTTAATCACGCAGCTTGTATAGATTCATATAGGTATTGTTTGTCATTATGTTTTAAAAATATTTTTGAAAAATAATAATTTATTTTTATTTTAAATTAAATATTTTTGATGTTTTAAATTATTTTTATATGCTAATATAAAAAATAATTTTTAAAAAATAAAAAATATTATTTTAAAACATCATCAACAATATTTACATACATTCATGTAAATTCATTTTTTTTAAAGAAGAAAACCCTTCAGTTTTATTATTAAAAAATAGAAAGATGATTGTCAACATCAAAAAGATTTCTCCAAGACCCTCATTGCAGTGCTCTTTAAGCCCAATCATTGAGCTGTATTTCAAGCTTGTTCAAAGTCACAATTTTGGTTGACAGGGAACATCAATGGAGCATCCCAGCACCAAAATGGTTTCAATCACGGATACCATTTTTGATTCTACATGTGTTTTGTGTTTTTCATGTGAATCATGCTTTGATATCTTCATCTTGATTTTATATTAAAATATTTTGGATATAATGATTAAAAACTTATATAAAATAATCGCATTCATTTCAGTTTTTAATTTACTAAGTTAAATGCAAATAATCTCATGTTTAGATTATTTTTTATGAATTTTGATATGACATTTATCCGATATATATATATATATATATATAGGATTAGCCAAAGCCAAGGGATCCTAATACCTTCATAATCTAATAATTTTTTTTTGCTACTTTCAGGTGTGCTGATGTTTTTTTCTCAGCTAAAACAGTTGATATTTTCTTAAACACACATGACAATCTCTCAAAATCTAAGAATTTCACTCTTTCACAACTTAGTTAAATCCTTAAAATTGGTCTAGTGATAGAAAGCGTTTTAAAAAATAATAATTTATGTATTTAGTTAGTGTATTCCGACAAATATAAAAACAAAAACATAAATTAAACATGTCTTTTAAATAGTTTTGGAATGAGTTTTTTTTTCTTTTAAAACAAAAAATACAAGAAAATATATTCCTTTATCTTCAGATTTTTATATTTTTTTCAAAACAATAACTAAAATGAAAAAAGATATTTCATATATGTATATAATTTCCCGCATGCAATCACTTCACTCAAATTCTAGCTGATTTTTCTCCAAAAAACCTGCCTGACAAACATCTTACATTTCACAAGTCATAACCCCCTGATCTCTCTCGTCACTCTTTCTTAACTTGTGTCTTGTCCAACCAAGTAACATAAAGCCTCAATCTTTCTCTCTTTCTCATTCATCAAAGTCACCCCATTTCTGATTTCTACTCTCTTTTTGCCTCAGATGTCAAACTTTACAGTTGAGTCCACCATAGTACAGACAAGGGATGGAGCCAAGCTTCGTACAAGGCTGTTCAAGCCAATGGAAGAAGGGGAGATAACAGATAACTTGGTGGCTGTTCTTGTACATCCATTTTCAATCTTGGGTGGTTGTCAAGCCTTTTTACAAGGAATTGCTGCTGGGTTGGCTGGAAAAGGTTACAAAACTGTGACCTTTGATATGAGAGGTGCCGGTAAGTCTACTGGGAGGCCTTCTCTTACTGGTTTTGCTGAAATCAAGGATGTTATTGCTGTTTGCAAATGGGTTTGTGAGAATCTGTCTTCTGATAGGATTTTGTTGGTGGGTTCTTCAGCAGGTATGTGTTTTTTGCTTCATTTTTTTTTTGTTCGTGATATATGATTTTTGGCGAGGAAAGTTTTATGCTTTGTGGGTGTTACTTAGAATACTTATTTGATTGGTCTTCACGGGGATGGTGAGTCATTGGATCTGTGAACCGAGTGTTGGTTCCTGAATCGTGATTCTGTCATAGTTGTTAGTTAGACTCTACTGATTTGGTGTCATTCATAATTTCATATCACAAAGAAAAATGAACGAAAGAGAAAACATTTTATTATCGTCAGCATATCTGAGAAGGTGCATCGTGATCTTGGTGTCTAAGGAATGCCTGATTTGGACATATAGTGTCTGGATTTGATGTTTCAAGTCAATTTTTACATGTAATTTGCAGCATGGTTGAATATGCTAATTTGAAAGTTTGATGGGATAGAGGACTTAGTTTGAGATTATTGATGGTAATCAATTTCTATCTTGGTGATGATTTTGCTTCTTGATAGAATTAGTCTGGCTCTAGCATATGCTTTGTTTAATTTGTCCATAAATTGGGATTTGAAGATCTGCTTTCTGTCACTTGATCTCAACTACTTTTCTGGTTCTTGTATTCTGTTTTTTTTTATGTGAGCATCTTTTGATTAATGTTAGTTGTCAGGATGAGTTAATATTGTAAGGATGAACAGTTTTGTAAGAAAAGCACTAACACTTCTAGGCGTCACATTTCATCAGATTTTTTTTTTTTACTAAAGCTTTTGGCTTAAACATTTCACCTTTATATTCAGATTAACCCCTTTTGCCATAATTCAGATTTTGGATATCTAGAAATATTGGTGTGTCCAAATAACGGGAAAGGTTTAGGTAATTGAAAATTCCTTCCTAATCTGTGTTGCTGACGAAGTTGATCCTTCTGAATGTTGCTTTCTTTTCTGTTTTGCTTTTGATTGAACATTAATCAACCCATTAAATACTCCAAGTTGTTCTGTTTTGATCTCCGTGCCAGTAGAGCCTTACAACTTGTGTGTTTTTTATTCCTTACGCTGTCAATTATAGCAAATCTTCTCTGCAATATTGTTTGGTAGGGTGTTGCTGCACTCTAGCCATTGTCTAGCATGATGGTGATGAATTCATGCTGCTGCTTTACTATGATTCCAATAATTCTAAATTCACGACATTTAATTGCAATGGCAACATGAAATTCCCACCGACTTTGTTGTGTGAAACTAACCAATCTTCGGATTATGTTTTCTCCTGGTACAGGCGCACCGATTGCAGGTTCTGCAGTAGATGGGATTAAAGAAGTCATCGGCTATGTCAGTATAGGGTACCCTTTTGGCATGTTCGCCTCTATCCTTTTTGGAAGACACCACAAGGGAATCCTCAAGTCTCCAAAGCCAAAACTTTTCGTTATGGGAACTCGGGATGGGTTTACCAGTGTTAAACAGCTGCAGAAGAAGCTGAGTTCTGCTGCAGGGCGTGTTGAAACACATCTAATCGAAGGAACAAGCCACTTCCAAATGGAAGGTGCTGAATTTGATAACCAGATGGTGAACCTTATCCTTACATTTATCTCATCTTTATAGGAATATAAGATGCCATGGTGGCTTGAGAGGTGTGCCGTTTTAGATTGCCCCCTGTAGGAACTGTATTTCTTGTACAGGCCGATTATCTTTGTTTAAATTGCAGGTTTTGACTGATGGATTACAGTCAACTAATCAGTTATGGTGGCCTCTAACCACATTGCTTTTGCAATATTGACAAGAGAGATTTTTTCTGCCACTTTTACATATTCAGGTGTTCCTGTCAAAATAATTTACATCGGAATTTAAACATACACTGAAATCTAAGCAACTGCTTCCACTAGCCAATAGACTATTAGCCAAGGAATTGTCATGCTCTTTGCTGGTCATAAAATTCGAGCGAGCTATAATACAAGTCAGGGCCACTAGTTGCTAACAAGCCTAATAGTGTCATATGTCATAATTCTCATCATGATGATCACTAGGAACAACTCTACCGTTTCTTGCCATTTTGTTGCCATCTGAGCCTATGATTTCTCTATACCTTCACCAACAATCTCATCATATGACTGTTATATCCATCCCCGATTTTGGTCTCTTGATTGAATATGGGGAAAAGGATGTTCTCCCTCATCTGCTTTGATGCCAAGAAAAACGAAACATTTTATTCCTTTTATCATCAATGATGGATTGTTTTCTGGTGAAAACAATCCACTACAATTGAGGAATGGGACTGGTGCTGCACGTGTCAAAATGATTTGGCTGTTCAACAATCAAAACCTCACTGATGCTTAACACGAAAATGAAGTCATAGCTGATCATGCTTGAGAATTCACGACAAGCATCCCACCAGATTGATGAAAAAAATACTAGTAATTGTAGGAACAGCAGCATAAAACTATTACAGGCTGATATGAACACCCAAAACTATAATTAGATTATACAACAGTAGCAGGGGATCTCTATTGATTATGATATGAACATGTTATGTGCAATTAGTTTTTACCGCTTTCACCATCTGATGCATCTTCAAGCCTCGCAATTGCTTTGACCAGGGCTTGTTCTTGTTCCTGCATGAAAGGGAAGATATAAATGCATTCACTGAAGATAGTAGAGCAACTTGGGGTGTGTGGTACTTACTCCTAGAACTTTCTTTGCTTTCTCAATTACCAAAGGATCAGGATGGCTAGCACCAAAAACCTTTTCTACCTGATCAAGTTCATTAAATTAGGGAAGAGAAGTTCCTTTCATTTAATGTGAAATAAGTTCCAACAGCCATCTTACCTCCTTGATTAGAGTATCTGTGTGAAGTATCTCAATATCACCCATAGCTTTCTTCGCAACGCCATTCTTGGTCAAAGAGAAATCTTTTTTGGATTGACCCTTTATGGTTCCTCTACCTCTTCCTGCAGCAGCAACAGCACCAACACGTGCAATTGATTTCTTATTCCCACGGCCTGGTCCAGGCCGTCCACCTCTACGGAAAAGTCCTGTTTCCTCATCCTCCCACCTAATACCTTCAGGAGATATCTGCCAGTAACACATATAGATCAGTAGCAATAATAAACTAGAAATTTCTTTGACTCTGTAAACGACACATTCCAAGTGGAAAGAGTGATGGGGACACACAAGAAGATAATTGATGGCAGACTACACAAGGGAAGACAGTGGTAAGAAAAAAGCACTATCAGTAATCTTCCATGTCACGATGTATGCATCACTAATTGACCGCTTCACACTACTACTAGCCTAGAATGAGGTCAAAGGAGTGAAGGACTTGTTTAGCTTTACATTTTCCACGACCACGCAATGCACACACAAAAGAAAAAAAAGGTTATCTTGATCTTATCAATGTTGTAAAATAAATTCATATCCAATGGAAAGAATCTGTTTCAAATCAATTCTTCATATTCCAATGGTTGAACCAGCGGGGATGAGAACTCTTAGGATATATTACAAAAAGAGAATATGCAAGCAGGATCAGCGTTCAACCCAGTTGAGGTACATTTTACACTTGATTATGTAATATTTGCCTATCATTTACTCAACTTACTGATTTGGGCTTCTTGTTCCCAGATCCAGGAGGCCAATGATAGGCAAATATTACATAATCAAGTGTAGAATGTACCTCACTTATTCAACTTACTGATTTGGGCTTCTTGTTCCCAGATCCAGGAGGAGGGCCACGTCTCAGGGCTGATGTAGATGGTTGCATAGATGGATGCAATACAGTAGAAGGTGCAACCATGGACAGAGAGGCGAATGACTGTGATGTTTTCTGTTTCTTGCGTGATCCTGAAGCAGAAGGACTAGCTATAGGATCGTGAGAAAGCTGGGTAGTGCTTGGCATGCTAGGTTGGATCACATTTGTCTTTCTCCATACCCTGAAATCAATGGATCTTTTAAGAATCTGCTCAACAGATATTAGAAAACTGACTGGATGACATTGTATCTTTTAAGAATCTGCTCAACACATATTTCATGAAAAAACTAAACCTTATCCTCTGGATGATATCATCGGAATTAACAATAGCTAGTAGCTCCCTGTGCTCCTCATCTGAAACTCTTAGTTCTTTTCTGAGTTCTGTAATTAGGCTTTCCTTTTCCTGGAGAAGAACAGTCAGAGGAAGAGAGTCTAAAATTGTTTAACATCCAATAATATAACATAAATTTAATGTACATGAAATGAATAAAGATAATACCCAAGTAATGGCATCTGACTGGGCTTTAAAAGCTCGCAAGACTGAAGTATATGCTTCTTGTTCAATATTGTGGATTTGAGTTTCCATGTCACTATGCAAACTTGGCTGTGGAGCACCACCACCAACTGCAGATCTTCCATTCCCAGCAGTTCGCACCCTACTTTGGAATCTATTTCGATGTGTTGGTGGAAGGTCATCATCAGTCCCTGGAATTTAGAGATAAGAAACACAAAGCGTTAACTCTTTACAGTATAGAAAATGAAACAATTTCTATCATCTAAACACCGATGTACAGAATAAAATCTTAAGGATGCAATGACCAAACAGAAAAACATTTACAAAGATCCAATCAAGTAACCATGCGGAACTAAAGTAGCTCTTCAACAATGATATACTCAAAGCCAGAAAAGTATGGTTCCATTCATCTAGATCCAGCCTGCATGAGTGCATGTGCTTCGGTGAAGCGTAACAGCACAACTTTCATCACAGTTGCACACATGAAAGCTTCTAGCAAGAAATATTAGACAGCTCTCAGGTTTTGTTTCTTCTATCTGGAAATGTTATTGTTGGTATGGTTTTAAACTCAAACCCACCTCAACCTCACCCATCCATGCCTGGAGTAGTAAGTTTCCATGAACAAACCCTTGACATCCATCCTGGGTCAAGAAATATTTTTCAGTAAATATATGCCTGCCATCTCTTACTGAAGTAAGTCCATTCCCTGTATATTCCAAGACACTGACATACTACCAAATTAGTAAATCATCCCTAGTGTTTTCTTACAGTTTCAATTCAAACATCAGTTCAAAACCTGGAAAAAACACCGGAGTATCATCAACCATGAACAACCTCATGCATTTCTAATCATACTGAACCTTAACCTTACTCAATCAAACAAATCTCATATCAACAGTAAGCTTACGGATTATGAATTAAGCTATATATATATAGAGAGAGAGAGAAACACTACGAATAACAATTAACACTTTAAACTAACTCACCACTGCTATCAGAAAGCTCACAGTCCATTTCAACTGCTAAAAATCAAGTGTCGACCTTTTAAGCCCAGGAAACAAAATCAACCACCTTAACGAACCAAATGAATTCTTCACAAATGCAAGCTACAAGGTAACTGAAACAATTAAAACAATAAATTTCTAAATCAACAAATTATGGAGCACACTTCAGAGATCATAAAAGCTTACTCCTGCTTCAAAATACAATATATTTAAGCCAAATTCAACAAAAAAAAAAATAGCTCTAATTCACATAATTACCTCCTTTAAACATATAAAGCAGTTAAAAAATTTAATTACACGCACAATCTCCTCAGTTACTTTTTTTGCTTCAAGCCCCAACTATATAACTTCATAAACAATCTCAAAGATCATAAATGCTTACTCCTGCTTCAAAAACAACAGATTTAAGCGAAATTCACACACAAAAAAGCCCCGATCCACATATTTAGCTCCTGGAACCCTATAGAACATTAAAAATAAAACTTAATTCAACACAAAATCTCCTTTATTACCTTTTTGCTTCATGCACAAACTAAATAAATTCATAAACAAGGAACTACAGTTAAATTAAAAAAAAATCACAAAAAAACACCACCACCTATAACTTGATAAACAAGAAATAAAAGCAAAATTCAACGAAATCGAACCAAAACAGAAAAAGATCAAAACTTTCATAGACTAATCACTACTATCCAAATCCCCAATGTACACCGAAATTCCACTAAACCCTAAAACAACACCTCAAAATAACTCAAATTCGATCAGGTTACCGAATTTTGCGGTTTTGAAATAAAAACCCTTTAAAAAGTCTCGAACGTTAGCCTCTTCTAATGCGAACAACAAAACCTAATAATTCACTCTCCAATTCCTCGAAATTGAGCCAGAAAACAACGTTGAAAGCTTCAAAACAAGGAAATTCGACCGCGTTTTGTGGGAAACGCGTAAAATTGTGTGAGTTTTGAGTGGTAATGGTTGGCGGGGTGGTTTTGGAGGGAAAAATTAGGGTTTTGAGAGTGTGAATACTATGGAATTTGATTGAATGAAAGTATAAGAAGAGGGAGCGTGTCTTCTTCTATTTTCTTGTAGTTAGAGTTTTAGCAAGATTTAAGAGTGTATTTCTTTCTATCTAATCTAACGTGTTTGATAATTTAGTGTGTGTTTTTTTTCTTGTTTAGATTTTTTTAAATATTTTAATATCATAGCCTGTAAATAAATTGAGTCATCAAAATTAATCTAGATTAAAAAAAATTGATTATCAAATTAAAAATTCAGGCTGGCTTAATAGCTAAATCAATTTAAGCTTCGGTTAAGACTATATTCTTAGCTTGATTTGTTTTTTTAAATAATAATATATTTTTTAATTGTTTTGATATATTAATGCTAAAAATATATAAAATATATTATTTTAATATATTTTTTAGCAAAAATTATTTCAAAAAATAATCACACTACTGTACTTCTAAGTTCTAAACACTCTACTTTTAAACTTGTTTTTATCTTTGCATTAAACCTGCATGACCAAACATGAACTTGAAAATTATAGTGATTTGAATTTAAAAGAAAAAAAATATCTTGTTTTTAATTAAAAACTTATTTTTTATTAAAATATATATATTAAAAAATTATAATCACATAAATAAGTTTTAATTCAAAAAAATAATTATGAATCAATTATTTTTATATAACCCTTTTTCCAGTGGTTTGTCTCTACTGGAGCCCATGTTTTTGTTCTTAATTTTGGTGCATTCCCCCCCAAAGAGGCTCTTTATTTTTTGGTGGTTTAGTTGTATCATAAGACGGAGGAGGAGAAAGTGTTTATTATATATGAAGATATGTTTTTTTTAATCTGTGCTCTTCATTATTTTGGCATTCATATCTGTTCCTTCTGATCTCCAAGATTTTGCAAGTAAATTACGGTCTCATTCGTTAGCAAACAAAAGATTGGTTCATTCTTCTTTGATTTTCTTATCCTTTCTTGTAGTTTTTGTGTGTCGTTGACAGTTAGAATTCTTACTACTTCACATATTAAGGAAAGAGTGCATCTGTCAACTTAGAATTGCAAGTGCTAGCTGAAGTTGCATGTGCTTGGAATTTTTTGGTTTTTTAATGTTTAGATCTGGTTCTATAACTTGGTGTGCAATGGCACCATGTGATTATAACACAGTGATGCCATGTGAGAGTAAGATAGGAACAGGGATTCATTATTTCCTGGTTTTCAGAGAATGAGATTTCCGTTAAATCTTGAGGTTTGGAAATTAGGAACGGTCAACTACTTGGAAGCACTTAAGCTGCAGGAAAAGCTATTCTCAGATAGAAAAGCTCATAAGATTCCGGATGTGCTGGTGTCCCTGCAACATCCTCCTACATATACTCTTGGAAAATGGCAAACTGATCATAATTTATTGATCCCTGTGATGAACTTGAAAAGATATCATGTTCCTTATCAAAATTAATTACCTTGATTTCTTTTTTAGAAGATCATAGCTGCCATTCCTGGCATACAGCAGTCTGTAATGATCATGTTAAATTCCATGTGTTGGTGATGATGGTCAGGGGAAACAGAGGAAGGGTTTGAATCGCTCTGCTCATCATCTCCATTCAAACCCAAAAACTCCAAGGCCTTACTTCCTGAATCCACTGCTGTGACTGTAAAAATGAGCCAGAAACAAAAAGATGTCAGCAATCAAGAACTCAAGCTCAAAGCAATATATAATCCAAGAAATCCCTTTAGGTGCTCGGAATTATGTGGAGAAACTTGAGTTAACAATGATTGAGATGGTATATCACTTTATGGTGTGAAAGCTAGTGCTGGAAAAAGTGTGAAACCGGGGTTTGGGTTGGAGATAGAAAGATTGGTGCAAATGGAGCTCGCATATCATCCGGAATCACTTCTCATGGATTGGCATTCAACGATCCTGATTTGGACGATTTTAAGCATATTGTGCCTTGTGGGATTGCTGATAAAGAGGCTACATCTTTGAGAAGGGAGACGGGAACTGTGCTCCCTTCTGAGGTTGTGATTCATGAGCAGTTGATTTCTTGTTTTGCAAGAATATTTGGTTTCAAAAATCTTATTTTGAAGGAAAATAAGTCGATTATGGCTAGATAATGGGAAATCTGAAAGGCATGTGGACTGATAATGCTTCAATAGTCATGTAATGAGGAAACTAAATGACATGTGGTTATTATATGCCTGAAAGATAAATTATTCAAATCTTTTTCTGTATGATTGATTATTCGTTGAAATGAATCAATAGAATTTTGTGCATGTGAAAGCTGAATCCATTTAGCCAACTACAGCCAATGTATTGTGTCTACATCAGAAAAGAGACAGGGTAGCTTAGATCATGCAGTGCATGAGGATATTGTACTGTTTTTTTTTTCAAAATGCGTTAAGAGCTGTGGACTAGGTGAATTATTTTCAGGAATTTGGAGAATAGGGAAATTAGGATCATCAATAGAAAGTTTTTATAATGTTTTGAGATTGTCAGTGTGATATCTAGAAGCAACTTCGATACCGTTAGATCCAGGATCAGCATCTTTAATCAGTGAGATCTTGTTGGTGCATTGTTTTTCAGGATCAAAATGCATGTTCCAGGTAATTCTGATGCCATATTTTCCCAGTATTATCTGAGATCAGAATTCATATGATCATGTCAGCAATATCCTCCATTCAAGGAGTTGGAAATGAGCAATGTCTCTGTTTTGTTCCTGTTTACATAAATTCATTTTCCCTTCCCTGTATAATTACTGTTCACATGTACTCAGGATTCCCAGCCCAGAAAACCACCAAGCGACTTCACCAAAAACTATATTGTAAATACCTCTCTCGAAGTTCCTTGACTAGTTCTCCTAAATTCTCCATGTAAAGTTCTTAAACCTCCAGATCATTTTTCTTCCACCCTTGGAGATGATATTGCAGTTTATTAGCATGAAAGAAACTTCCACCATCAACTGCCGAATAATGTGAAGTGACGGAGGAGTGATGCACCATCACATGGCTAAATGGAGGAGAATTTACGAAATTTAGAGGATATCTTTATAATAATGCCTCAAAGATTGCCGCTCAGGTTTGGGCAGGCGGATGCCGTTTTTCAATTTTCGCATGTTATAAAATATAGACTCTACATTCAATCAACCTTTGAATCTCCAAAAACATTTTGGCCACGCTGTGAATTATGAAATAAAAACACATATACATATTAAAAAAAATTGGGCAAGGCTGTCAAGCTGGCCAGATTTGGCTGGGGAGAAATATTAACTATATTGGACATGCAAAAGCAATCCTGAAGGCTCAGCTCTAACTACACCAACTTGAGGTTTATATGAATGCTGCATTAGGATCAGGTTGGAGAAGAATAAGATGGAATCCAATTGACATTGGTCCATGTTCTGAATAGTAAAAGAGGAACATAGCATTTTCTTGGAAGAAGATGAATGATTTTTGCTGTGGAAATTAGTCTTTCCCAGCTAAGTTTAGCTGTATCTGTTACTCTCAAAAGAAGTACAAAACTATTGAGTGATTTAACAAAAAAAGGACAGAAGAAGGAGGTGCTGATTTGGTCTCATGTGATAAGTCACATGAGGTTTTAAGTTAAATATTTGAAGGACTGCACAGATGTCAGAAGTATAATATTCAATTTAGAATCACATGGTCAGCTGCTTCCTCGTTCCAACATACTCAAGAATAAAAGTTCTATCATTAAACTTCTGATAGAAATAAAGAAGCAAATCACCCAAATAGAGTTCATGTGGAAATGTTACTGGGATAGTGGCCAGTCAAATCATGCTTCTACAAGCTAACATGCATTATAATTGATCATGTCTTGCCTTCTGCTGACGTGGATCATTGAACTGCTCTGTCATCTTTATAGTCCTCTAACTGGAAACTTATTCACATATGCAGATATTTCATTTATATATGATTTTAGGAAATCTTTTGTCCAATGATTGCTTACCCTGTTAGGAAATGGTCTAGATCTACCCCTTTAACCTTGAAAGCTGAAACATAGTCTGGTTATTCTGAATGGTCTGTCCATTACCTTCTTGTTTATCTGTAGTTCCTAGGGGAAAGAGAACATCTTCTACCTAGTTAAGATATCAAGGTTTAACCACCAAACAGGCCTAGGTTTTCTTTTTGCCTATATATTACACTTAGCCAGAGTTGATCACAAACTATATGTAACACTATGAAATGCATCCTTGAGAAGACACCATAGACACCACCATTTCCTTAAGCTCCAAAAACACCAGCAATCTCATTGTCTCTACAACAGTACATAATGGGAAATATTCCCAGAGCTTTTTCCGTTCTATTTTCATTGATTGTTTTGCATGTTCTCATGTCCTCTCTTCTGTGTCTTCATCACCATGAGAGAAAGGTCCAATTATTAGACAGAAATCAAGGAAGGAGATTGCTAGTTTCTGTCACTTCTCTTTCGGCCAATGCTAACAAGTCAACTGGAGCCAATAAAGTCCCTCAGAAAGCCGCGGAGGCAAGTCTCAAGAAGGCTCCACCAAGTCTTTCAAACCCTACTCAGAACAAGTAGCCTTAACAATCTTTGTATAGAGATCTCCAAAAGGAAGAGAATCTCATTCTCTTTCTGCTTTTTTTTTTGCAGATTTTCTCCTTTTAGTCTTACTGTTGGATAGGTGTCACAATTGGATCTCTATACAGTTCTTAGATTTTCTTTCAGGGCTTCCTTTTTCTTTAAAGCTTATGGATCTGTAATTCCTTCATTTTTGTTCTTAAAGTATCTGCTTTTCAGTAAATTTAGAAAGACACAAGGATTTACAGGAATTTTTTGTAAGATTATATTAACAGCTTTTTTCACCATCCAATCTGTAACAATTGCTTCAGTAGACCTCAATTTCACCATCCAATCTGTAAACAGTCTCAACCTTTTCTCTTCACATAATTCCCTCCATCCTAAACATGAGAATTCAAAATAGCTGGCCTCCTATTCCACAGGTGCTGCCTGAAGCTGTAGTTTCCTGGCTCGTTGGATGGCCGTATTATCCTTTAAGAGAACATTCAACTCCAGATCGATATACTTTTTGTAAGATTATATTAGCAGCTTTTTTCTGGTAGATTGCCAATTTGTAGTTGGTTATAGTGTACTCTCTTCTCAAGATTGATCCTCTTTCCTATGATAGCTATATCCATGTTCCGTTTTCTGGTCACTAGTGCATATTCTTCTCTCACGTTCTTATTTGGTTTTCTAGCGTCACCGTCAGTCACATTTTTGTTTCTCTTGTCGTCAATCTTTCTTTCCTCCGATTGATTGATGCTTGTTCAATTGAAAAAACAGCATTACGTTAGAAATATTTGTCATTAGAGCCTATAATTATATTCTTTCTTTGTTTCATTTATGGGGACACTCTTTTAATCTATCTCATCATGGAATTCGTTGAAAATTATTTCTCATTCTTCATTTAGTCATTTAGACTTGTGTTTTGATAGCCATGACTGTTATCCTGAATCAGCTTTTCCTCCTACTGTGGAATATTAGGAATGTAAAAGGGCCCAGGTTTTCAGCCAGCATTGTCCTTGCACTCCGGTCAACCAGGTGAGCTGCGGTTTCCTTTGTAATTAGAGCAAATCACAAAGTTGATCCCTCATTCTGATCGATGTGGACTTCAAGGTTCATGTCAAAGCTGTTGAAGAATGAAGACTAAAGATTGATTCCAAGCCTACAATTAATGTCAGGATTTTTACCATCTTTAAATTATTATGTTTCCTAAATAAGATCATATTGATTGATCAAAGATCTAGTTTTCATTTTAAGTATTTTTCTATTTAGATTGTAGAAGAGGAAGTTGTAAACAAATGGGGAAATCTATTTGAATGTAACACTTCAAGTTTTACTATAAATAAAGAAGAGGGATAGCAGTAACCTTACACTTGAATTCTGCTCATTCTTGCTATTCCTTAGTGTTCTTCATTGTTCTTTATTTCGGCACAATTCCAGTTTTGAATTATGTAGACTTTTGTTTCTTTGATTTCCAACAAAAGCCTCTCTACTGGTTTGACAAATGCAACTGCGAGTCCACAATAATTGAAATGAACAGAGGAGTCCTCTGGAACCGCGCTTCAGGATAGTGAGGCTGCTTCAATGATAACTGAGAGCGTTGGTGCAATCAAAGGGATCTTTCTGATTTCAACATATCCACTAGGCTAACGCCATGTTACAAATTATGTTGTTGGCTAGATTCATATGGGAATCAATCCCTTCTAATTAATCACATTTTATAGAACCATTTCTAATCACACTGATTCATGCTCTGGGATTGATCAGAGTTGAATGAAATTGCTAAGTGAACAAGACAAGCAGAAATTCATGACCTGCGTCCAGAACTTCACATTAGCGATCTCTTCTGGGCACATCATTGTTTCATTACTGAATTGTTTGAATCGCCATCCATCTCCGAGTCGCATGTACTTTTCTTCTCGAGCACTAGTTTTATTCCTTGTAGTTCGTAGCAAAATTGTTTTTCTGAAAACAAATGGCAGTTGATGCCAGAAAAAAAACAAGATTTAAAGAGAAAGCAATAACTGTTAAACAAAAAAGACCGTCCAAAAAAATGAAAAAGATAAACACGCTGGAGAAGAGAAGAATAGAGGTCGGAAAAGTTTGCAACTTTGCAATTAATTACTCAATTCATCATTTCTAACGTTTAGAAATGTAAGTACTAAAATCCTTACAAAAACAAACAATTGGGCTTATAGCCCACTAAAACAAACATTGTTATGTCGTGGCGATGGCACGGAAGAATATGCTGACATGATAGTAACGTAAGGAATATGCGGACGTGGCACTAATAATATGCTGACGCGTCACTGACGTGGGAACGTGGATTAATCTGCATAGAGTGGTTCTCTATAGTTGTTTTGCCGTTCTATTATGGGTGCTGAAGATGAAAATCTATCACAGGTACTGTAGATGGTGGTTGTTGAACGTTTGTGGCGCCGATTTATTGTTTTTACTGAGGATGATGGCCTTACGAATGGTGGCAGATAAAGATCTGTTGTGCTGTCTTGCCGTTGTTGTGAACGACAAATCTGCTATGATTCGTGGGCTGATTGTTGCTGTTGATAAGTCTGAATTTGTGTAGGCTATGGTGGTTGTATGGGTGGTGGTATGTGGTGGCTGATCTCGGTGTTGCCATTGTTGGTGACTGAAACAAAGGTTGCGGCGGTACTGATTTGGCTGTTTTTTTTTTTTTTTCCTTTTTAAAACTAGAACAAAAGTCCTAATTGAATGATACCCCACTAAATAAATTAAACCAAAACCTAATCTATTAGTGATTTGGGTCTGACTTCCTCACTAGAACTTCCATTAAAGAGACTAAGAAAATCCTCCAAACTGAATGATGAAACAAATAATCCTCCTCAATTATGTTCCAGTCATTCCTCTGCTGCTGCATTCACGGAGGATTGTGATTTGTTGATTTTACTGCTGCTGCAATCACGGGCGGATCAGATTCCTGGTCTTCATCCTTGAGTTCAGTAACCGTTACTTGATCCTCTACACACAGCAACATGGATGACTGCTTGACAGCACCAGCCGGCTTCAGCTATAAGTTTTGATCATAGATGAAGTAGGTCAATCAAATCTTCCGCTTCCATTTGTTGGGATGTATGGGGACAGGAAAGACGATGAAAAATCCCATTATTAGTTAAAAATTGTTTAAAGGCGATAGAACAATATTCCCCTCGTTATCACTTTGAAATTGCTTAATGGTGGAATTAAATTGTTTTTCCACTAAAAGCTTGAAATTGACAAATGTAGAGAAAACATTGGATTTATTAGAAAGAGGGAAAAACCAACAAAATCTAGTGTGATCGTCAATAAAAATTACGTAATACCGACAACCATTGGATGATGGAGTGAAAGTGGTCCACACATCAGAATGAATTAATTCAAGTGGTTTTGATGTTTCTCTTGACGAATCTGAAAATGGCAATTGTTTAGATTTTCCTAGTTGACAAGATACGCAAACCCCTTTTTGTTTGTTTTTGGAATCATAAATTGGAAGAGAGAATTTAGAAATAACACGATTTAAGATAGTTGCCGAAGGATGTCCCAAGCGACAATGCCAAGTGGAAGTGGAAGCCTTGACACCAACTGTCATAGTGAAAGCATGTAATTTGAATCTTGATGAGGGAATTTGACGAAGGTTGATTGGATACAATCCATTTTCACTTGGCCCCGTCAGAAGTGTGTTCCCCGTCAGCATGTCCTTCACAGAAAAATAGGAACCAATGAGTTCAAAAAGCACATTGTTATCTTTGCACAATTTATTGATGGACAATAGCTGAGCCGAAGCAGCTGGACAACAAACAACATCTTTTAAAGTGAGAGTAGAAGAAGGAGTGTGAATGGCAGTGTTGCCAGTGTGAGAAATTTCCAGACCTGTCCCATTACCTATACCAACAGCATCATCCCCTTCATATGGTTGAGAATTTTCAAGGTTGCTCAAGTCAGAGGTTACATGGATGTTGGCACCACTGTCAGCATACCATTGATTTTGGTTGAGGTAAGTAGTGTTGGCTTCAGCCACCATGGCAGCCAATTCTGTTGGGGGATGGCGTCCCTGAAAAGAATAATTCATTCTATTGAAACAATCAAGGGCTTGGTGTCCATCCCGTTTGCAAATTTGGCAAGGAGAGTGAGACCGAGAGGGTGCAGCCGTTGACGTGGAAGTGGGCAGATGCGGTAAGGGCTGTCGAAATTGTGAGGGACCAGAGGATGATCCTTTCAGTGGTGCTGAGAAACGATTCTTGTTGTTGCCGCGAAAATGTGTTTTTGAACCAGGTTTATGAGAGTAAAACGCATACGAACCTGTCTCTTGTTGGATGGTTTGGCTATGAAATTTTTGCATGAGATCGAAGTTCAGCAATTCAGCATGAAAGTCAGAGAATGACATAGATTTTTCTTTGGCCATTAGCATATATGTCGTGACAAATGAGTGGAAAGAGGAGTTGAGACCATTGAGAACAGATAGGATCAAGTCTGAGTCTTCAATCGGTTTTCCCACTGCAGATAGTTCATCAGCAAGGGATTTTACAGCATCTAAGAATTGTTGACATTGCATGGAGCCTTGCTGTAGGGATTGCAGCTTTCTCTTGATAAGTGAAATTCTGGATGTTGAAGGTGCAGCAAATCGTGCACCAAGTGCTTGCCAAGCAAGCCGAGAGGTTTCAAGTCCATAAATGGTGGAGACCACCGCAGGAGACAATGAAGATATAATCCAGCCGAGAATGGTTTGGTCTTTATATTGCCAAACTATATAACCAGAGTCACGAATACCCTGGGCTTGATTTTCAGCACTGGAAAATTGGGGAGGACTAGGCTCAGACCCATCAACTATGCCTATGAGGCCATAGCTACGAAATAAAGGGAGCAACTGAGCACTCCAAGCAAGAAAATTTGTGCCATCAAGTTTGATGGATATAACTTGGGCAGGAAGGTGAAATGCAGCGGAAGAAGAGTCTTTGATGATAGACATTGGATCAATAGAAGCGTTAGCTAGAGTAAGCTCTGATACCATAAAAGACTTTGTTGCCTTCTGATATTAATTAATCAGAGAGGAATTGTGCAGCTGCACTTTATATAGAAGTAAGATTTACAAGAGAAAGAGAAGAGATAGCTACGTAATCAATTACAATCCTAATTAGATTTACATGGTCTTCAAGGGATAAGCTGTAGCTTATGCAGTGCCGTGATTGTTCAAGAATCCTTCAACATTAAGAACTCTTGTTGCCAATTGTAGTTTCAGCCGAACTCTGTTGGTATTCAACATTATCCTTATCACAGTAACCGTTACTTGATCCTCTACACACAGCAACATGGATGACTGCTTGACAGCACCAGCCGGCTTCAGCTATAAGTTTTGATCATAGATAAAGTAGGTCAATCAAATCTTCCGCTTCCAGATCTGTATGATTTTGTTGCGCTAAGAAATGTTGATTTCCCATCATCAGATTCAGAGCATTTACAGAATCATAATGAAGAACATTGCAGAAAAGCTTGGTGAAGACTGAAGACTGGGAAAAAAATTGCTCTCTTATCTCTTTTTAGAATCCTGAAACAGCCTTCTCAAACTAACAATCTTGAGGAGGAAGAAACAAATATATTTAAAGAAGGAAGAAGACGTGACATCTTGAGAAGACTAAAGAAAGTAAAATAATTAACCTTCAGGAGGTCCCATTCAGCAGTTTCTCCACTAATCGACCGCTTTGAATGACAGCCACTGCACCTCATCTCCTCTGTTCCAGGAGAAAAACACCGGTCTTCAACTCTCTTCCAGTAACAGACAGCATCAGCAGCCTTGATGAGTTTCATCGGTGATGATTTTGGTTTAATCTTTGCATGCATTTTTTAATTTAATAATCAGTTTACTGAATCTAAAAAACTTGACTAATATTTAAAAAATACAAAAAAATATTTTGATTTTCTTAACTTCCAGGATTATGAACTCGTATGTAAAACAATTATTGATATCAAATAAAAGATTTATTTTTGTTATTTTGTATATTCTAAATTTCATATTTCAAAAAACACCAAGAAATTATTTTTGTATAGATGGGACTATGAATTTATACTTAATATGTATTCTTGAGTTAAATAAATAGATAATTTATTTTATTTTATAAGTTTTGACTTTAAATAGTTAAGTTTAATATAAGAACCTGCTTATTGCGAATGATTTTTCTTAAATTTTAGACGAATCAACAATTAGACAATACAATAATATTTTACTTTACAATAAACAAATAAACAATGCAGTTTACCATAGTTAAGGTATATTAGAAGTGATATGTTTTTCTTATATACAATTAGATTTTGTTGTGGCTAAAATATTAGGTGATGATTCTATCTTTTATTTTTTTTTTATTGATAATAAATAAGAATTTCTTGTTTTTTCCACCCATCATTAGAAAGATCCCGGTCTAGAAAGATGTTTACCCCAATGCCGCACACATGGGATACGAATGATATAAATTATATCATAGAATATTTTCTAATATCTTAATATTTTTGGTTTAACTAATTATTTGATATGATACCATAATTTTGTTGATTAAATTACCATGATTATTTTAATTTTTGTTTTTAATTCAACTTGTTCTTTAACAAAGGTTAACATGAAATAAGTCATTTTTTGCGAATCCTTCATTAATATTTCTGGTGTGGTGATATTTCATTAATTTGGACTCGAACTTGGCAGAACACAAGGAGCTATCCGATGAATTAATTCAAAGTTTGCTAGACAATTCTACAAGTATAGATTTATAAGAGGCTTCCTCGTTGTAACCTCATAAAATTAAGAATTTCGTTGATTTTCTTTCTTATTCTTACTGCAACATGTCTTCGTTTAGACTTCAAATCAAATTTAATTTTTTTTCATAGATGCAATGCATTGGATTTTAAAATCTTAAACTTATAATCTTAACTAACAACTCTAGTTTTTAAATTCAACCAATTCCTTAGAGGTAATAATCCTTGGTCACTGTAGAAATAATGTTTTGGAATGAAACCACACTCCATTTGGAGATTTGTAATTGTTAAATAATATTTATGTAGTCTTATTTATTAATGGTTAAATAATATTTTTTTGTTTAACCTATATATAGCTTAATTGTAATTAGGTTAAGACTAAGCACTTAGAATCACCAAGAATTATAGCCTCCTTTTTTTGTATTTTGCTCTTAATTAATCCAAGAATAATAACCCTTCTGCCATTTGATTCAAATTACGTTGGATAAAAAATTGAAGGGGTGAAAGGAAGGAGGCTTCTGAATAATTTCATGGATACCAGTGAAACAAGCCATGCAATTTATTTCAATGACATTATCAATTGCTCGAAGGCGTACAGCTAATTAATAACATATCTTTTTTGCATGGGTCTATCACTCATCCCTCTCTTCACGTTAATTTTTCATGGACGTTATTCAAAGTTTGCCAGACATTTCTACAAGTATAGATTTATAAGAGGCTACCTCGTTGTAACCTCATAAAATCAAGAGATTCAAATGAATTTTTTACCGAAACCTGTCTTGGTTTAGACTTCAAATGAAATTTTTAAATGGTGAATTAGACATCTCAAGTGCATTCCACCTTCTCCTGCTACTGCGCAAGGCTGCATTAATGCTGACCTGCTTTTCTTGCATGAAAAGTAAGCTCTAACTACTTCCTAGTTCAGTCAAGGAGGGCCAAAGCAGGTTCATTGATTTTGCCTCTCTGGATGGATGGCAACAGGTCCATTGATTTTGCCTCTCTGGATGGATGGCAAGTAATGTAGAGATGATTTCTCAATTTTGAATCGCAGATGTTGTTTCATACCGTTCCTGGCACGATTTGTATGCACCGTCAGTGTATTTTTATTTTTTTCAAACCTTCATTAGCTTTTGCTTTTGGATTTATATTTTGCGAGTCCTTTCTTCCCCCAACATTTAGTTCGATCTCGTCAGAAGGACCAGAATATTCAAAAGCGTGTTTCTCGAACCAAGATGAATTATCTCATAGTTAGAATAATTAAAATTTTAATTGTTTTCCTCGGATTCATAAAAATTATTAAAATAAAATAAAATTTCCTAAAAAAAAAAATTAATGATATTGAGTACGGAACAAGTCATTTCTTGCATTTCTTTCTTCATGTTTTAGTTGAATTTTCTAAACAAAATTTAGTTGAATATATAACTTGTTAGAATTCAAGAGATTTTCAATAAAGAAAATTCCTAAATCCAGGGAAACCTTTATTGCTGAAGTGGTCAAAAGAGAATGGAACTACTGATTTATTTCATGAGAACAAGTGACCACTGAATCAAGCCATGCCATATATTCCGATGACATTAATAACTTCTCTTTTTTGAACAACCCTTTCCTCCCTGGAAAACTTGACCATTAAAATTTACAGTTTTCTCATGCTTTTACTTTTTCTTCATTAAATCTATTTATCATAGTTTACTTCATGCTTATTTCTACGGTCAAATGATAATTTGTTTCATGCTCCCATTAATTTATTCATTTGTATCTTCGATTTAATGTCTTTTTAAGTAGTGTAAGGCTCAAAAGTTTATGGATTGATTCAGGTCAAACAATAATAAAATCATTTCAATTTTATTTTTTAAAGTTGAGACTACATTGTTTTAAAAGAAGAAAAAAAATGATTAGATTTGAACAAGGTTTTTAGTACTCACTTAACCTCCCAAGATTATTAGTTGTCACCAAGGTTGTTAAAATCACTTTCTTGACATGACACAAAAAACATAATATAAAGTCAGATCATAAAATTGCAAGTATATTTTTTTTTAATTATATATTAATAATTTCAGTCAATAAATTAAATTACATTAAAATCTGGTAAAGAGCGTCAACAATATTATAATCAATTAGTGATCTAAATAAATAAGAAAGATAAATAATATAAATCAAGAAATCAATGATAGTAAGTACACAAGAACTCCACCACAACTTGGTTGTTCTTATCATAACAAGTTATAATAAAATCTTTTTTAGATTGCAAGTTAATGAGTCTAAATTAGTAATTAACTAACATAAATCTAATAATTAAAATAAACTATTAAACAACATTTAATACGGTAGAAAAAAATTTAAATTAGAAATAATTTTTTAACATTAATTGAATATATAAAATATGATAATAAAAACAAAATATTTTCTTATAAAATTTCAAGTATATCCAATAAATTGCTTGAAAGATATGTTTAATCTCACAAAATCATCAACAAATATTATAAGACCAAATTCAAAACCAACTCGGTTGTTCATATCACAAATTTAGTAAACTTGTAAAATCAGACTGATTTTACTAATTTTACCTATTTTGTACAAGTCAAGTTTGATTTTAATAATTTTTAAGTTTAATCTAATTTAACACATAAATACATAACTACTAATAAAATGATAAGATTTTAAAAGTCAACGGCAACCTTAGTTCTCACCGAATCAAGTTTCACCTAGATTTAAGTCATTGCCGTGTTCATTTGATACGCGGACAGTAAGACACGCGTTATTTCTTCCGACTAGAATACTCAGCATAAATAGAGAAGAGGACCTGTGCCCTAAATCACGCGATGTCTTAGAATACAGTATCTTCTCATCATGAATCTACAACTACCATATTGTTTTTGCTTCTTTCTTCTTCTCCAGCTGCCATTTTCTACCAATGGTCAGGCTTACAAGAACGTATCTTTGGGCTCATCTCTCAATGCTACTGCTGCTAGTGGTGACCTTCCTTGGACTTCACCATCTGGGGAGTTTGCTTTTGGATTCCAACAAGTTAGTGATGCTGGCTACCTGCTTGCCATATGGTTCAACAAAATACCTGAAAGAACCATAGTCTGGTCAGCTAATAGAAATAATCTAGCTCAGAGAGGATCAACAGTACAGCTTACGGCAGATGGTCAGTTGGTTCTGAATGATCAATCAGGCACCCAAATATGGACCACTCCATATTTGGGTGGAAGTGGAGCAGCCTATGGAGCCATGCTTGACACGGGAAACTTCGTGCTAGCAGGACAAGCCGGTGCCAATTTGTGGCAGAGTTTTGATCACCCAACGGATACACTGCTGCCCACACAAAATCTGAATTCAGGCGGTGAACTAATTGCTCCCTACCTGGAAAAGAATTATTCAGATGGGAGATTCAAGCTCATTTTACAAAGTGACGGGAATCTGGTAATGTACACCATAGCCTATCCAATAACTACATCAAACGCTTACTGGTCGACCCAAACTTCTATAGGTAGCGGTTACCAGGTGATCTTTAACCAGTCTGGTATGTACCTGGTAGCAAGAAATGGCACTATACTTAATCAAGTATTTTCTAATCCAGTATCATTGCAACATTTATACCTCAGGGCAACCATAGACTATGATGGAGTTTTTAGGCAATATGTTTATCCAAAGACTGCTTCCAGTGGCACAAGGTGGGCTATGGCGCCCTCGACGACTTCGACAAACTTCGTACCATCAAATATCTGCTTGGCAATTAGTCTCCCATTAGGCAGTGGAGCTTGCGGTTTCAACAGCTATTGCAAAATAGGAGATGACCAAAGACCAAGTTGCAGCTGTCCTCCTGGTTACACTTTCTTAGATCAAAATGATGTGACGAAGGGATGTAAACAAATGTTTATTTCACAGGATTGTGGCCATCCATCGCAAGAAACAGATAGCTTTGAGATCGAGGATATGCCTAACACAAACTTTCCACACACTGATTATGAAATTTTTGATTCAGTTGACGAGGATTGGTGCAGACAGTCTTGCTTGAGTGACTGTTATTGTGCTGTTGCCACTTTTAGGGATACAACTTGTTGGAAGAAGAGAGGCCCTCTCTCTAATGGCGTAACAGATCCAGGTATTAGTGATAAAGCCCTGATGAAAGTAAGGAAACGCAACCGGACTGAGGAGTTAGCTCATAAGAAGAGTGCAAAGAAGAGTGATCGATCAGCTTTGATCATATCAGGCTCGGTGCTCTTAGGTAGCTCCATCTTTCTAATTGTTCTCTACGTGTTCTTTACGAACCGACAAAAACAAAAGGTGATTCCGCAACACCATGCCATGCGGGACATGAATCTGCAGAATTTTACTTACAATGAGCTCGAAACAGCTACCGGAGGATTCGATGAAGAGCTTGGTAGGGGTGCCTTTGGACCTGTTTACAAAGGGGTACTTGGTGGCGAAGACAAACAAATAATTGCAGTAAAGAAGCTAGAAAAGATGGCAGGAGAGGGCGAGACCGAATTCAAAACAGAAGTGACAGTTATCGGCAGAACAAATCACAAGAATCTGGTTCAGCTTGTTGGGTTCTGTAACGAAGGGCAGCATCGCCTTCTGGTCTACGAGTACATGAGCAATGGCTCCTTGTCAAACTACATATTTGGAGATTCAAGGCCTAATTGGCACCGTCGATTGCAAATTGCTTTCGGTGTAGCAAGAGGGCTCCTTTACCTCCATGAAGAATGCAGCTCCCAGATAATCCATTGTGATATCAAGCCTCAAAATATCCTCCTCGACGATTCTCTTAATGCCAGGATTTCTGATTTCGGACTAGCCAAGCTGTTAAAGACAGAGCAGTCTAAAACAATTACTGCAATCAGGGGAACCAAAGGGTATGTAGCTCCTGAATGGTTCAAGAACTTGCCAGTGACAACGAAAGTAGATACCTACAGCTTTGGCATTGTCCTGCTGGAGCTAGTCTGCTGTAGAAAGAACTTTGAGATTAATGCAAGGGAAGAACATCAGATAGTTCTTGCAGACTGGGCGTGTGATTGTTTCAAATAAGGAAAGCTGAACCTTTTAGTAGAAGAAGATGAAGAGGCAATGGAAGACATGAAAAGGGTAGAGAGGTTTGTGATGGTTGCAATTTGGTGCATTCAGGAGGATCCATGTTTAAGACCTGCAATGAAGAAAGTTGTGCAGATGTTAGAAGGAGGTGTTCAAGTCTCTGTTCCTCCAGATCCTTCATCATTTATCAGCTCAATCTAAATCGTTTTTATTTACATATTCTGTTGCCAAGGCCGATGAATGTGATCTATCTACCTTGTACTTCCTATCATTTCGGGCATTATGTGTTAGGCTTCGCACAAGAAGGCTTAAGAGACATCTTTTTGAAGAATAATTGAGATTTATTGGTGAATTATTATTATCAAGTTTAATGTTTTATTTTCTTTTGAACTAGAATCTCGATACCGTTTGCTTTATGGATTTTTTAATTCTAGTTGCGTTAAACATCTTGTACAAGAGACTGGTGCGCGCGCGCGAACAGATAGAGGCATAGCACAGCAACATGGACACTGTGGAAATAATGTTTTTAAATGAAACCACGCTCATTTGAAGATTTGTAATCAAGGTAGTCAAAATCGCGAGTCAACTCGTAAACTCGTACGAGTTTGCGAGTTGGCTCAGCAAACCTGATTGGACTAGTAGAAAAATCGAAACCGGTCAAACTCGGTCAAAATCGGGTTGACTCGTAAAATCAGACCGAATCGGTCCGATTTTACGAGTTCAAGAATTCGGCCTTCGCAGCTTAGCTTCGTCTCTTCGACTCTTCGTTCATTTGAAATTTTCATTTCAATTTTCACAGCAGACACACTCACACACACCCGATCTCTTCTTCCCCAAACACAAAAAACCATTTGCCCTAAATTCTCAGCTCGAAATTCTCTTCTCTTCTCAGCACAAGAAAGGGAGGGAGATGAGCACAAGGGAGGGATAATGGGAGATGAGCACACGGTGCACACCTGCACAAAAAAGGGAGGGAGAATCTGGAGATGAGCACACGCACGCACCTGCACAAAAAAGAGAGGGAGATGAGCGGCGACACAAGGAGGGAGGGAGATGTGTGTGGGCACTGTGGGGGCTAAGGGAATTAGGGTTGGGTTTTTTTTTTATAATAATAATAATAGGTTTCGGGGGGTGGGGGGTTATATAAATTAATAATAATAATAATAATAATAATAATAATAATAAAAAATAGGTTTATACGGGGGAGGGGTAATAACTAATAATAATAATAATAATAATAATAATAAGCATAAAAAATAGTTAGTATAAAAAATATTTTTTTAAAAATCCTATTAATTTAAGATAATAAATAACATTAATTAATTTATATTTCACATCAACAAAATATTTATTTTTAGTTTGTTAATTTTTACCTAATGAAATTCTATGGACATAATTGTTTTGTAATGTATTTTTCAATTATTTTGAATCATGCATGAACCTTAACTAATGAAGTTTTATGGCCATAATTACGTTATATTATATTCGAAAATATTTTACTTACGATTTTACGATTTTTCTACCTACACGATTTTAGCTGTGATTTTACGATTTTTGTACGGAAAAATTCGGGTACGATCTTACGATTTTACGATCCGATCTTACGATCCGATTTTTCGGAGCCCTTTTCGATTCGTGTCAAAATCTCGATTTTGACTACCTTGCTTGTAATAACCCTTCTTCCATTTGATTCAAATTACGTTGGATAGAAAAATTGAAGTGGTCAAAGGAAGGAAGCTTCTGAATAATTTCATGGATACCAGTGAAACAAGCCGTAGCATTTATTTCAACGACATTATCAATTTCTCGAAGGCGTAACGTACAGCTAATTAATAACACAATATCTTTTTTGCATGGGTCTATCACCCACCCCTTTCTTCACGTTAATTTTTTTCTTGCAGTAATTATGAGTGTAGGTGACTTTCTTGATGTATGAACTCAAGCTAGGCTGGTTCGGTGATATTTCATTAATTTGGACTCGAACTTGGCAGAACACAAGGAGCTATCCGATGAATTAATTCAAAGTTTGCTAGACATTTCTACAAGTATAGATTTATAAGAGGCTACCTCGTTGTAACCTCATAAAACCAAGAATTTCAAATGAAATTTTTACTGAAACCTGTCTTGGTTTAGACTTCAAATGAAATTTTTAGATGGCGAATTATCTATCTCAAGTGCATTCCACCTTCTCCTGCTATTGCGCAACTCTGCATTAATGCTGACCTGCTTTTCTTGCATGAAAAATAAGCTCTCTAACTACTTCCTACTTCAGTCAAGGAGGGCCAAAGCAGGTCCATTGATTTTGCCTCTCTGGATGGATGGCAATTAATGTAGATATGATTTCTCATTTTGAATCGCACAGATGTTGTTTCATACCGTTCCTGACACGATTTGTATGCACCGTCAGTTTATTTTTATTTTCTTCAAACCTTAATTAGCTTTTGCTTTTGGATTCAACTTGTTCTATAACAAATGAAAGAAGTCATTTTTTGCGACTCCTTTCTTCCCCCAACATTTAGTACGATTTCGTCAAAAGGACCAGAATATTCAAACGATATATGTTCATCTTATAAGAGTTTAGAATAATCAAAATTTTAATTATTTTACTAAAAATAGAATTTCCTAAGAAAAAACTTATTTAATGATATTGAGTACGGAACAAGTCATTTCTTGCATTTCTTTCTCCAAGTTTTAGTTGAATTTTCTCAAAAGGTTTTAGTTGAATATATAACTTAGAATTCAAGAGATTTTCAATAAAGAAAATTTGTAGCGCAACCAACTACAAAAAAAAAAAAAAAAAACGAATTTTTCATTATTGAACAATTTCAATTTTTTTTTATCGAATTTGCAAGAGTGAAACCTCTATTGTTGAAGTGGTCAAAAGAGAATGGAAACTACTGATTTATTTCATGAGAACAAGTGACCATTGAATCAAGCCATGCCATTTATTCCGATGACATTAATAACTTCTCTTTTTTGAACAACCCGTTCCTCACATGGAAAACTTGACCATTAAAATTTACAATTTTCTAATGCTTTTACTTTTTCTTCATTAAATCTATTCATGATAGTTTATTTCATGCTTATTCCTCCGGTCATATGATAATTTGTTTCATGCTCCCATTAATTTATTCATTTGTATCTTAGATTTAATATCTTTTTAAGTAGTGTAAGGCTCAAAAGTTTATGGATTGATTCAGGTCAAACATTAATAAAATCATTTCAATTTTATTTTTAAAGTTGAGACTACATTGTTTTGAAAAAGAAATAAAAAATTTTTAGTACTCACTTAACCTGCCAAGATTATTAGTTGTAATCAAGGTTATTAATATCGCTTTGACACGACATGAAAAACATAATGTAAAATCAGATCGTAAAATCGCAAGTATATTTTTTTTAACTATATATCAACAATTTCAGCCAATAAATTAAATTAAATTAAAATCTGATAAAGAGCATCAATAGAATTATAATCAATTAGTGATCTAAATAAATAGGAAAGATAAATAATATAAATTAAGAAATCAATGACATGGAAAAAAACTCAAAATCAAATTTTCCAATATGGTCAACCTCAAATGTAATTGTAAAACTACTATGAAATTATACATTCATACGTTTAACAAGTTTCATATAAGAACCTTCTTATTGAGAATGATTTTTCTTAAATTTTAGACAAATCAACAATTAGACAATACAAAAATATTTTAATTTATAATAAACAATACAATTTACCATAGTTAAGCATAGTTAAGGTATATTAGAAGTGATATGTCTTTCTTATATACAATTAGATTTTGTTGTGACTACAATATTAGGTGATGATTTTATCTTTTATTTTTTTTACCGATAATAAATAAGAATTTCTTGTTTTTTCACCCATCATTAGAAAGATCCCGGTCTAGAAAGATGTTTACCCCAATGCCGCACACATGTGATAAGAATGATATAAATGATACCGTAGAATATTTTCTAATATCTTAACATTTTTGGTTTAACTAATTATTAGACATGATATCATAATTTTGTTGATTAAATTACCATGATTATTTTAATTTTTGTTTTTAATTCAACTTGTTCTTTAACAAAGGTTAACATGAAATAAGTCATTTTTTGCGAACCCTTCCTTTCTCCAAGATTTAGTAGAAGTTTGTCAAAAGGCCGACCAGGATATGTAACTTTCTATGAACTGGTTATTTAACGATATTGAGTATTGACAAGTCATTTTTGCATTTCTTTCTTCAAGACTTAGTTGAGTTTTCTCAAAAAGACCAGAATTTTTAGGATTTTAGAGATTTTGAATAAAGATAATTTAAAGTGGTCAAAAGAAAATGGAAACTACTAATTAATTTCATTAATAATAGTGCCCATTGAAACAAGCCATACCATTTATTCCAATGCTTGACCATTAAAGTTCCACCTAGATTTAAGTCTAATGTTTTACTTTTACTTCATTAATTTATTTATTCATGATACATTATTTCATGCTTATTCCTCCTGTCAAACGATAATTTATTTCATGCTCCCGTTATTTTATTAATTAATCTGTATCTTATATAATTGGGTTTAATGTTACAAGTTGATGGGTTGACTCAGGTCAAACCAACCATAATGAAATTGTTTCAATTTTATTTTTTAAGTTAAGATGATAGTGTTATTGAAAAAATTAAACAATAAGATTAGATTTAAACAAGGTTTCTAGTAATAATCTCCCAAGATTATAAGGTGTCGCCAAGTCATAGTTCCACCTAGATTCAAGTCTTTGCCGCGTTCATTTGATACGCGGACAGCAGGACACCTCTTATTTCCTCCGACTGCAATACTCGACATAAATAGAGAAGAGGACCTGTGCCCTAAATCATGCAATGTCTCAAATTCACATCATGAATCTACAACTACCATATTGTTTTTGCTTCTTTCTTCTTCTCCAGCTGCCATTTTCTACCAATGGCCAGGCTTACAAGAACGTATCTTTGGGCTCATCTCTCACTGCTGCTGCTGCTAGCGGTGACCTTCCTTGGACTTCACCATCTGGGGACTTTGCTTTTGGATTCCAACAAGTTGGTGATGCTGGCTACCTGCTTGCCATATGGTTCAACAAAATACCTGAAAGAACCATAGTCTGGTCAGCTAATAGAAATAATCTAGCTCAGAGAGGATCAAAAGTACAGCTTACGGCAGATGGTCGATTGGTTCTAAATGATCAATCAGGAACCCGAATACGGAACACTGCATATTTGGGTGGAAGTGGAGCCGCCTATGGAGCCATGCTTGACACGGGAAACTTCGTGCTAGCAGGACAAGCCGGTAACAATTTGTGGCAGAGTTTTGATCAACCAACGGATACACTGCTGCCCACACAAAATCTGAATTCAGGCGGTGAACTAATTGCTCCCTACCTGGAAAAGAATTATTCAGATGGCAGATTCAAGCTCATTCTACAACGTGACGGGAATCTCGTAATGTACACCACAGCCTATCCATTAACTGCCTCAAACGCTTACTGGTCGACCCAAAGCTCTATAGGTAGCGGTACTTACCAGCTTATCTTTAACCAGTCTGGCTATATGTACCTGGAAACAAGCAATGGCACTATACTTAGTCATGTCTTTTCTAATCCAGTATCATTGCAAGATTTATACCTCAGGGCAACCATAGACTATGATGGAGTTTTTAGGCAATATGTTTATCCAAAGACTGCTTCCAGTGGCAGAAGGTGGGCTAGGGCCTGGTCGACTTTGCCAAAGTTCGTACCATCAAATATCTGCTTGGCAATTAGTTTCCCATCAGGCAGTGGAGCTTGCGGTTTCAACAGCTATTGCAAAATAGGAGATGACCAAAGACCAAGTTGCAGGTGTCCTCCTGGTTACACTTTCTTAGATCAAAATGATGTGAAGAAGGGATGTAAACAAATGTTTATTTCACAGGATTGTGGCCATCCATCGCAAGAAAAAGATAGCTTTGAGATCCAGGATATGCTAAACACAAACTTTCCACACACTGATTATGAAGTTTTCAGTTCAGTGGACGAGGATTGGTGCAGACAGTCTTGCTTGAGTGACTGCTATTGTGCTGTTGCCACTTTTATGGATAGAACTTGTTGGAAGAAGAGAGGCCCTCTCTCTAATGGCGTAACAGATCCAGGTATTAGTGATAAAGCCCTGATGAAAGTAAGGAAAGGCAACCGGACTGAGGAGTTAGCTCAGAAGAAGAGTGCAAAGAAGAGTGATCGATCAGCTTTGATCATATCAGGCTCCGTGCTTTTAGGTAGCTTCATATTTCTAATTGTTCTCTACGTGTTCTTTACGAACCGACAAAAACAAAAAATGATTCCGCAACACCATGTCATGCGGGACATGAATCTGCAGAATTTTACTTACAATGAGCTCGAAACAGCTACCGGAGGATTCGATGAAGAGCTTGGTAGGGGTGCCTTTGGACCTGTTTACAAAGGGGTACTAGGTGGCGAAGACAAACAAATAATTGCAGTAAAGAAGCTAGAAAAGATGGCAGGAGAGGGCGAGACCGAATTCAAAACAGAAGTGAAAGTTATCGGCAGAACAAATCACAAGAATCTGGTTCAGCTTGTTGGGTTCTGTAACGAAGGGCAGCATCGCCTTCTAGTCTACGAGTACATGAGCAGTGGCTCCTTGTCGAACTACATATTTGGAGATTCAAGGCCTAATTGGCACCGTCGAATGCAAATTGCTTTCGGTGTAGCAAGAGGGCTCCTTTACCTCCATGAAGAATGCAGCTCCCAGATAATCCATTGTGATATCAAGCCTCAAAATATCCTCCTCGACGAATCTCTTAATGCCAGGATTTCTGATTTCGGACTAGCCAAGCTGCTAAAGACAGAGCAGTCTAAAACAACTACGGCAATCAGGGGAACCAAAGGGTATGTAGCTCCTGAATGGTTCAAGAACTTGCCAGTGACAACCAAAGTAGATACCTACAGCTTTGGCATTGTCCTGCTGGAGCTAGTCTGCTGTAGAAAGAACTTTGAGATTAATGCAAGGGAAGAACATCAGACAGTTCTTGCTGACTGGGCGTGTGATTGTTTCAAAGAAGGAAAGCTGAACCTTTTAGTAGAAGAAGATGAAGAGGCAATGGAGGACATGAAAAGGGTAGAGAGGTTTGTGATGGTTGCAATTTGGTGCATTCAGGAGGATCCATCTTTAAGACCTGCAATGAAGAAAGTTGTGCAGATGTTAGAAGGAGGTGTTCAAGTGTCAGTTCCTCCAGATCCTTCATCATTTATCAGCTCAATCTAAATGTTTTTTATACACATATCCTGTTGCCAATGAAGCATGTTTTTTATACGCATATCCAGATCCTTCATCATTTATCAGTTCCTCCAGATTTCGGGCATCATGTGTTAGGCTTCGCACAAGAAGGCTTAAGAGACATGCTTTCATTTTCTTTTTGTTCATTTCCATGTTCACGAGTAGTAAGTAAAATAAGAGATTTAAAATGAATATAAATTTTGGGTTGTATTTATAAGCTGATTGAAATATTATGAATTAGTTACTAATTTATTTGGTTGGTTTTTAGATGATTTTTTTAGGAATAATAGTTTTGAGATTAACTTGGTTTAATTGATGTTTCGGGTGCAAGTAATTGTGAAAAACCCGAAAGTGTATTGAGGTTGAGGAAGATAAAATTGTAGTTTGGTCTTTTATTTATGATAGTTACAGTTTGATCCCTCAACTTTGAAAACATTATAGTAGTTTAGTCTCTGGAGCAAAATCATAGGAAATAGTGATTTTGAGCTGTATTGATGGCAGGATTGAGGATGACTTAGGGGTACAGTTTCACTGTTTCAGTATAGTTATGTATTTATTATATTTTCATTTTGGTCCTCCAAGTTTGACAAAATTATAATTTTACATATAAAATGCTGCGAAAATCCCAGATTGGTCCCTGGCTGTAATCTTAGTTTTTCAGATGGATTTTGAAGAATAATTGAGATTTATTGGTGAATTATTATTATCAAGTTTAATGTTTTATTTTCTTTGGAACTAGAATCTCGATACCGTTTGCTTTTTGGATTTTTTTTATTCTAGTTGCGTTAAACATCTGGTATAAGAGACTGGTGCGCGCGCGCGAACAGAGAGAGGCATAGCACAACAACATAGATAATAATCCTTGGACACTGTGGAAATAATGTTTTTAAATGAAACCACACTCATTTGAAGACTTGTAATAACCCTTCTGTCATTTGATTCAAATTACGTTGGATAGAAAAATTGAAGTGGTAGAAGGAAGGAAGCTTCTGAATAATTTCATGGATACCAGTGAAACAAGCCATACCATTTATTTCAATGACATTATCAATTTCTCGAAGGCGTACAACTAATTAATAACATATCTTTTTGGCATGGGTCTATCACTCACCCCTCTCTTCACGTTAATTTTTTTCTTGCAGTAATTATGAGGGTAGGTGACTTTCTTGATGTATGAACTCCAGCTAGGCTGGTTTGGTGATCTTTCATTAATTTGGACTCCTACTTGGCAGTGTCAATGAATCCCCTGTATTCACGCCAATTCAATTCCATTCATTGTGTATTCAATTGTATTCAATATGTAATCAATTAGTCTTAGGCGTTAGATTAGCTGGTTCAATAACCTGCAGGTTTCAGTTACCTTTCAATCTTGTATTTAAACAAATGTACTGTTTCACAATTCAATAAGCAATACAATACTCTGTGATGGTATCAGAGCTAAACCGATCTACATAAACCAAAACCCAGTTTTTTTTTCCAGCTACAACAATGTCCATTACCACAGTGAGTCCAGCCACTCAAGCTCCCAATGACACAAGTCACACACTAATTAGCATCAATACAGCAGCTCAAGCTCCACTGAAACTAAACTCTTCCAATTACTTGTCATGGAAACTGCAGTTCCAGACACTTTTTGTTGGCTATGACCTCCTTAATTGGTTACATAGATGGAACCAAGCCCTGCCCACCTACAACAATCACCCAAGCTGATGCAACCATACCCAACCCTGCTCATCATCTATGGACTCGACAGGATCAACTCATCCTCAACGCCATCATTGGCTCCATCACCCCCAGCATCATACCTTTCATAGCCCAAGCCGAAACATCCAAACAAGCCTGGACAACTTTGGCCAATACCTATGCCAAACCATCCCGAGGCCGAATCAAACAACTCAAGATCCAACTCAAAAACATAACCAAAGGCACTCTCGGCATTTCTGAATTCATGCAACTTGTGAAAACAAAGGCAGACGATCTGGCTCTTCTCGGAGCACCAATTGATGATGAAGAACTCACCGACAAAATCCTTGAAGGACTTAATGACGATTACAAGGAACTTGTTCGTGCTGTTCAAGCACGGGACACAACCATCTCCTTTGAAGAACTGCATGAGAAGCTTCTGAATTTTGAAGCTTCTCTTCAATCACAAACAGAGACCCATTTCCCAGCCTCTGCTCACCTCACCTATAGAAACACCAATCGACCATGGCGTTCAACACCACCAAATCACAAATACCCACCCAATCACAATCACCTATGGCGTCAATCAATGCCATCACCTGCAACCCATGGCCGATCCCAATTCTCTACACCCTCTCACCCTCGACCTTACCTTGGCAACTGTCAAATATGTCGAATTCAAGGACATACAGCCAAAAGATGCCCTTCCTTTCGCCTAATACCCATTTCACAGCGACCCATGAATGACGCCTCTCAAACCCGACCGCCATGGCAACCACAGGCTCATATTGCCACAAGCAACACCCCCACATCTTCATGGCTGTTAGACAGTGGAGCCTCTCACCATATTACAGCCGATCTGGACAACCTTTCACTCCACACGCCGTATCCAGGCAACGACGACGTTATGATCGGAGATGGACACACCCTTCCCATTACCCACACGGGTTCCCTTTCTCTACCTACACCTCATAACACTTTTCATTTAAATGAAGTCCTTTGTGTCCCGTTGATTAAAAAGAATCTTATTTCCATATCACAATTTTGCAAATCAAACAATGTTAAAATTGTTCTCTTACATGATTCTTTTTTTGTGAAGGATCTACGCACCGGGGTCACGCTGCTGAAGGGACGAACTAGAGATGGGGTTTATGAGTGGCCGACTACCTTTCCTATTTTTGCTCTCTCTACAATAAAAATGTCTTCCAGTGACTGGCATCACAGACTCGGCCACCCTGCACTTTCCATTTTAAAACACCTTATATCCCAAAATCATGTTGGCTTACCATCCACCATAATCTCCAATTTTTCGTGTCGTGCTTATGCAATAAAAGCCACAGGCAGTCGTTTTCCACTTCGTCCATCGTCTCCAGTAAACCACTCCAAATAATTTATTCGGATGTCTGGACCTCCCCAGTTGTGTCCATCAATGGCTACAAATATTATGTAATATTTGTAGACCACTTTACCAGGTACATCTGGTTTTATCCCCTCAAACACAAGTCGGACGTAAAATTAGTTTTCTCCAAATTCAAAGCTATTACTGAAAAATACTTCCAGAGCACCATCCAAACTTTATATTCCGACAATGGAGGCGAATACCTGGCCATGGCAGCATTTCTCTCCACATCTGGTATAACACATCTCACCACTCCACCTCATACACCACAGCATAATGGCCTTTCCGAACGCCGCCATCTCCATATTGTTGAAACTGGCCTTGCTTTGCTATCACACGCCTCCTTACCACCTACCTACTGGACATACGCCTTTGCCACTGCCGTGTATCTCATTAACCGACTACCCACACCCACACTCCAGTACCTCTCCCCCTTTCAAAAAATATTCAACACCCCACCCAACTACTCGAAACTAAGAATTTTTGGCTGCCTGTGCTATCCGTGGCTACGCCCATACACAAACCATAAATTGGAACCTCGATCAAAACCATGTGTTTTCCTCGGCTACTCTCTCACTCAAAGCGCCTACTACTGCCTTGACCCTAACACATCCAAAATATATACATCCAGGCATGTTAAATTCATTGAGTCTCAATTTCCATACACTTCACTCTTGAGTCAACCCACGTGTCAGCCATCCAACCCCATCAGCTCTTGGCTTCCACCTGTCCTCCACGTCACAGCACCCACTCAGCCGTCGGTCACTCAGCCCTCATGTGACATGGAATCCACTCAGCAGCTCCCGTGTGCACCTTTGATTCCAGTAATTCCACCAGATCCACCATCCATCTCTCCAGCTAATGTTTCTTCTCCAACTCAGTCCAGTGCAGCTACACAGCCTGTCTCTCCCACCATAACATCCATTCCACAAAGTCTCACCGCTCCATCTTCCACTCATCCCATGACAACGAGGTCCAAGAACAATATTCACAGACCCGTTCAGAAACTTAATCTCTTCACTCAGCTCTCATCGCTGGACAATACAGAACCCACATCAGTTCCCCAAGCTCTAACACATCCTCAATGGCGCAAAGCCATGTCCACTGAGTATGATGCATTAGTGGACAATGGCACATGGGAACTTGTCCCATCTTCTGCCACTAAAATGTCGTCGGTTGTAAATGGATTTTTAGAATTAAACATAACTCTGATGGTTCTGTCAACAGGTTCAAAGCCAGGCTGGTGGCCAAAGGGTTCCATCAACGCCCCGGAGTAGATTTCCTCGACACCTTCAGTCCAGTGGTTAAACCAACCACAATAAGGGTAGTACTCAGCATAGCTATCTCCCGCAATTGGACGCTCAGACAACTCGACGTCAACAATGCCTTTCTTCAAGGACATTTAGCTGAAACAGTCTTCATGCAACAACCACCGGGCTTCATTGATCAAGATCACCCGTCCCATGTCTGCAAGTTACGCAAGGCAATTTATGGCCTCAAGCAGGCACCACGGGCCTGGTATCAAGAATTGTGTAATTTTCTTATTCAGACAGGATTTACAAATTCCCATGCTGACTCCTCGCTGTTCATACTCAAACAAAATGGTACTGTCATCTATATCCTTGTTTATGTAGATGACCTTATCATCACAGGAGATAACACGGAACGAGTCAATTCCTTCATCTCATATCTTGCTCACCGATTCTCACTAAAGGATCTCGGCCAGCTGTCCTATTTTTTGGGTGTAGAAGTTGTTCATAACAGACATGGCATCCTGCTCTCTCAAAGGAAGTATATCCTTGACCTATTGGCCAAAACGAAAATGACTCATGCCAAACCAGTGGTCACACCTCTTCCTACTAGCCCTACGTTGGTACTTAAGTCTGGAACACCATTGCCGGACCCCAGTGAATTTCGAACCATTGTCGGCAGTCTTCAATATCTACTCCTCACCAGGCCGGATCTAGCATTTGCAGTCAACAAGTTATCTCAATATATGCATCAACCTACCACTGATCATTGGATGTTTGTTAAACGTCTACTTCGTTATCTAGGTGGCACTCTCAATGATGGCCTTCAGCTGCACCGTCAATCTCCACTTCACCTGCATGCCTTCACTGATCATCTTCACAGTACCATGTCCACTTCCCTGTCAGCCTACTCTGATGCTGATTGGGGTGGAGACAAAGACGACTTTACCTCCACCAATGCATACATTGTTTATCTTGGCCGTAATCCGGTATCTTGGAGCTCCAAGAAACAACAAACAATTGCAAGATCATCCACAGAAGCCGAATACCGAGCAGTAGCAAACACTGCAGCAGAACTCAATTGGCTCACATATCTCCTCACTGATCTAGACATCTCCCTACCTCAATGCCCAGTGATCTATTGTGGCAATGTAGGTACAACTCATCTATGCTCAAACCCTGTATTTCACTCCCGGATGAAACACGTCGCAATTGACTTCCACTTTATTCGGGACCAAGTTCAAAATGGCAAGCTTCGAGTATCTCATGTTTCCTCTGCGGATCAGCTGGCAGACGCACTCACCAAACCGCTACCACGTGCGCGGTTCGTTGATCTCAAAGTCAAGATTGGAGTCCTTACACGCCATCCATCTTGAGGGGGCATGTCAATGAATCCCCTGTATTCACGCCAATTCAATTCCATTCATTGTGTATTCAATTGTATTCAATATGTAATCAATTAGTCTTAGGCGTTAGATTAGCTGGTTCAATAACCTGCAGGTTTCAGTTACCTTTCAATCTTGTATTTAAACAAATGTACTGTTTCACAATTCAATAAGCAATACAATACTCTGTGAGGCAGAACACAAGGAGCTATCCGATGAATTATAAGAGGCTTCCTCGTTGTGACCTCATAAAATCAAGATTTTCGTTGATTTTCTCTCTTATTCTCACTGCGACATGTCTTCGTTTAGACTTCAAATCAAAATTTTAAATGGTGATTTAGCCATCTCAAGTGCATTCCACCTTCTCCTGCGATTGCGCAAGTCTGCATTAATGCTGACCTGCTTTTCTTGCATGAAAAGTAAGCTCTAACTACTTCCTAGTTCAGTCAAGGAGGGCCAAAGCAGGTCCATTGATTTTGCCACTCTGGATGGATGGCAACAGGTCCATTGATTTTGCCTCTTTGGATGGATGGCAATTAATGTAGAGATGATTTCTCAATTTTGAATCACAGATGTTGTTTCATACCGTTCCTGGCACGATTTGTATGCACCGTCAGTTTATTTTTATTTTTTTCAAACCTTCATTAGCTTTTGCTTTTGGATTTATATTTTGCGAGTCCTTTCTTCCCCCAACATTTAGTTCGATCTCGTCAGAAGGACCAGAATATCCAAACAACATTGTTCCAAAAGCGTGTTTCTCGAACCAAGATGAATTATCTCATAGTTAGTGTTAGACAATCAGCACAATCAAAGCCAAATCAAGATCAAGATTTGGCTGTAACAGAAATGGAAACAAGTGCTGGTATTAATGTCACAGAAAAGACAACAAGACCTGGAGTTAATACAGGAGATTTGTGTGCAAATCAGCTCAAAGATATTGGAGATATTAGCTGTTAATGCAGGAGATTATTTTGCCTAGAATAGTTTAATTTACTTTGTATAGCAATTCAATTTAGCAAGGAAAGCTGTCAAGCTTGTCTTCTCTGTAACGGTCAAGTTTTGATTATTGTAACATGTCTATAAATGCCAGAACATATACACAGGCTATGTACACTTGACAAGCCTTTTTTGTATTATTCTTTCATGGTATCAGAGCAATTATAAGCTCACGCTAGATCCAACTAATATGTCTTCCGCTGCTACCTATATTCCCCCAAACAACCTACTCCAGTTCGTGTCTGTGAGGCTTGAAGATGGTTTCTTAACATGATATTAGAGCCTTGTTGACCCAGCGGTCACGAGTTCGAATCTCACCACCCCCATTCTATTTGATAAAAATCAAGCACAAGGTGATGTGGGCCTGTGCAAGTTTCAAGCCCAAAGGGCTTTCACTTGAAGGGGTGTGTTAGAGAATAATATAAATCATATTATGGGGTCTCACTTAAAAGCTTAAGCTTTTAGGCGAGATGGTTCCTTAACATGGTATCAGAGCCTTGTTGACCCAGCGGTCACGAGTTCGAATCTCACCACCCCCATTCTATTTGATAAAAAAAATCAAGCACAAGGTAATATGGGCCTGTGCAAGTTTCAAGCCCAAAGGGCTTTCACTTGAGGGGGTGTGTTAGAGTATAATATAATCATATTCTGGGACCTCACCTATAAGCTTGAGCTTTTAGGTGAGATGGTTTCTTAACATGGTATCAGAGCCTTGTTGACCCAGCGGTCACGAGTTCGAATCTCACCCCCCCCCATTCTATTTGATAAAAATCAAGCACAAGGTGATGTGGGCCTGTGCAAGTTTCAAGCCCAAAGGGCTTTCACTTGAGGGGGTGTGTTAGAGAATAATATAAATCATATTATGGGACCTCACTTATAAGCTTAAGCTTTTAGGTGATGTGGGCCTGTGCAAGTTTCAAGCCCAAAGGGCTTTCACTTGAGGCTGTGTGTTAGAGAATAATATAAATTATATTATGGGGCCTCACCTACAAGCTTAAGCTTTTAGGTGAGATGGTTCCTTAGCATGGTATCAGAGCCTTGTTGACTTAGCGGTCACGAGTTCGAATCTCACCACCCCCATTCTATTTGATAAAAAAAACCAAGCATAAGGTGATGTGGGCCTGTGCAAGTTTCAAGCCCAAAGGGCTTTCACTTAAGGGGGTGTGTTAGAGAATAATATAAATCATATTATGGGGCCTCACTTACAAGTTTAAGCTTTTAGGTGAGATGGTTCCTTAGCATGGTATCAGAGCTCAAAGATATTGGAGATATTAGCTGTTAATGCAGGAGATTATTTTGCCTAGAATAGTTCAATTTACCTTGTATAGTAATTCAATTTAGCAAGGAAAGTTGTCAAGCTTGTCTTCTCTGTAACGGTCAAGTTTTGATTATTGTAACATGTCTATAAATGCCAAAACATATACACAGGCTATGTACACTTGACAAGCCTTTTCTGTATTATTCTTTCAGTTAGAATAATTAAAATTTTAATTGTTTTCCTCGGATTCATAAAAATTATTAAAATAAAATAAAATTTCCTAATTTTTTTTTAATGATATTGAGCACGGAACAAGTCATTTCTTGCATTTCTTTCTTCATGTTTTAGTTGAATTTTCTAAACAAAATTTAGTTGAATATATAACTTGTTAGAATTCAAGAGATTTTCAATAAAGAAAATTCCTAAATCCAGGGAAACCTTTATTGCTGAAGTGGTCAAAAGAGAATGGAACTACTGATTTATTTCATGAGAACAAGTGACCACTGAATCAAGTCATGCCATATATTCCGATGACATTAATAACTTCTCTTTTTTGAACAACCCTTTCCTCCCTGGAAAACTTGACCATTAAAATTTACAGTTTTCTCATGCTTTTACTTTTTCTTCATTAAATCTATTCATCATAGTTTACTTCATGCTTATTTCTACGGTCAAATGATAATTTGTTTCATGCTCCCATTAATTTATTCATTTGTATCTTAGATTTAATGTCTTTTTAAGTAGTGTAAGGCTCAAAAGTTTATGGATTGATTCAGGTCAAACAATAATAAAATCATTTCAAATTTATTTTTTAAAGTTGAGACTACATTGTTTTAAAAGAAGAAAAAAATTGATTAGATTTGAACAAGGTTTTTAGTACTCACTTAACCTCCCAAGATTATTAGTTGTCACCAAGGTTGTTAAAATCACTTTCTTGACACGACACAAAAAACATAATGTAAAATCGGATCATAAAATTGCAAGTATATATTTTTTAATTATATATTAATAATTTCAGTCAATAAATTAAATTACATTAAAATCTGGTAAAGAGCGTCAACAATATTATAATCAATTAGTGATCTAAATAAATAAGAAAGATAAATAATATAAATCAAGAATTCAATGACATGAAAAAAAAAACTCAAAATAAAATTTTCCAATATGGTCAAATTACTAATGATAGTAAGTACAAAGTATATAAAGAAAAGTTGTCGAGGTTTCCCTTGATTGATTGATTTTATCCGTGTCTTTTTGCTTTAATATCATTACCATATGCTTTTTAGTCACTTTTGTTTTAATCATGATCGATTTTAGATCTTATATTAAGTACTGTTTATAAGATGTCAGCACAATATTATTAATTTCTTACCAATGTATCTCGAAATCATCTTCGAATGATAAAGACATTGCGATCACTGTGTCCACCTTTTAAAAATGTGAATATCTCGATTCGGGACGATCAAAGATCAGTCAAACATGATTTTAAAAACCCTCAAGTCATTCAAGAAAACCAAACCCACAAGAAAGGTACTGAGAAAAGGAAGAGAAACTCCAGTCTCAATGGTAGATTGTCATCATCATCGTTGTGGCCTCTACCATGATCAAAGCACACCAGCCATAAACAAGTTGTATAAAATATTGTTTATACACGAATCAATTAAAATTAAAATATGTTTTCTTGAGGCCTTATGAGGTTCAACCACTCTTGATTACCTATATAGATGACAGCTTAGAATCAAATATAATTTCATATCATATTATATTAAGTGAGCTTAAGATCCGGTCAGCTCATGTCTCAATCAAGGCGTTTTGTTAATAATTTCTCCACCACAATTGCGCCCCCCCCCCCCCCCCCCCCCCCCATTTTTTTTTTTTTTTTATATTTTGTATGATCGTAAGCATACAATTTCATGTCCTAACTACCTCTTAAATTCTCAAAGAATTTCTCCTCGTAAACATTGCTTCAAATCTTCACAATCATCGACAGCAATAAAAGGGAACAGTTAAAAAAAACCTAGCTAGCCAGGAAGAAATTGGTCAATGCTTGAAGTCCCGTTAATTATGGTTACAGCCTTAAACATGTAGTAATAAATAGTCAGGCTTTTTCTTCATGATGGGGTTTTCAAACCTATATTATAAATGATTGTTTTTGAGCTGCATAATTTTATTATTGATGATTCGAGTTGATGAGATTCAAACTTCAATAAAATAATTTCTCAAAAGACCGTGCCTTGTAGAATTTTAGGCAAAGAAACAAATACAGGAAAATCCCACACTGTGGTTATATTATTAACATGTATTTATACTAGTATTACATGAGTAATTGAAGCCTAATTTCTAGGGATTACAGAATCCTAATTGAACATAAATTGTTCCTCCTTCATTATCTCTTGCTATGAATCAGCGCTCATACTCCTCCTTCCTTATCTCTTTTAACAGCTGTATCTATTATCTTTATCATTCCCCCTCAAGCTCAAGGTGGTCTGGAACCAACGAAGAGCTTGTCCCGATTTGAAATGAATTTGTCCAAACATAGAGGTTTCGTCAAAATATCAGCAATTTGAGCTGTTCCTGCAACATGTTCGAGCAATAGAGAGCCAGTGGCAACACGTTCCCTGACAAAGTGCACATCAATTTCTATGTGTTTGGTGCGATGATGGAAGACTGGATTCTTGGCCATAGTGATCGCACTTACATTATCACAGAACAGCTTGGGAGGTGGAAGACAGCAGCCAATTGATTTTAACAGATTCATGAACCACATTAGTTCGGCTGTGGTGGAAGCTATGGCTCTATATTCCGCTTCAGCTGTAGAACGAGAGACCGTGGCCTGTTTCTTGGCACCCCATGACAATAGATTTGCACCCATGTAGATGGCAAAACCAGTGGTTGATCGTCGATCGTCTTTACATCCTGCCCAGTCAGCGTCGCAGAAGCCATGAAGGGCAGTGAAGCTCACGGGAACAAAACGAAGGCCAATGTCGAGAGTACCTTTGAGATAGCGAAAAATTCTTTTAGCAGCTATGAGGTGTGGTTCCCTTGGGGCATGCATGTATTGGCAGACAAGGTGAACGGCATACGAAATGTCTGGACGAGTAAGTGTGAGGTATTGCAATGATCCCACAAGTTGTCGAAATGGCATGGGATCTGTTAACAAGTTTCCTTCATTGACTGAGAGACTGGTGCTGGATGCTAGAGGTGTAGCAACTGGTTTGGCACCATCAAGGCCAAACCTGTGGAGAAGAGATAGAAGATACCTTGTTTGGGTAATTGTGAGTTCGGCTTTGTTGCGTGTCACCTGCAGTCCAAGGAAGTAATGGACATCTCCAAGGTCTTTCATTCGGAACACAGATGAGATATGTGTAATAAGGTCATTGATTTGAGCCCGAGAGGACCCAGTAAGCAGGATGTCGTCCACGTAGATCAGTAGAAGTAGAACATCAGACCCTTGCTTCTTGTAAAATAATGACTGATCATAAGGGCAACGAGTGAAGCCCAACGTCTGGATGTAATTGCTGAATTTCAGGTACCAAGCATGGGGTGCTTGTTTTAAGCCATACAAGGTTTTATGCAGAAGACAGACGTGATTTGGGTGATTAGAGTCCTCAAATCCTGGGGGTTGTGCCAAATAGACACGTTCCTATAAGTCACCGTGAAGAAATGCGTTGCTCACATCTAATTGCCTGATTAGCCACCCACGAGAGAACCCCATACTGAGAATTAGCCGAATAGTTGCTGGTTTGACAACCGGGCTAAATGTTTCATCAAAATCTAACCCTGGCAGTTGAGTAAAGCCACGAGCCACAAGTCTGGCTTTGTACCTGTCAATGGTACCATCAGAGTGTGTTTTCACTTTGAAAATCCATTTACTGCTAACCACATTCATGTCAGGTGTCTTCGGCTCTGATACCATGTAGAATTTTAGGCAAAGAAACAAATACAGGAAAATCCCACACTGTGGTTATATTATTAACATGTATTTATACTAGTATTACATGAGTAATTGAAGCCTAATTTCTAGGGATTACAGAATCCTAATTGAACATAAATTGTTCCTCCTTCATTATCTCTTGCTATGAATCAGCGCTCATACTCCTCCTTCCTTATCTCTTTTAACAGCTGTATCTATTATCTTTATCATGCCTTTCACTTCTTGCAAGTTCTTTGAGTGAAAAAAAAAATCCCACCCACAGGATTGCCTTTTCATGCCACCACTGATGTAATTAAGGTTGACCGGCTATATAATTGTTCTGGCTGAGGTCCGATACCAGAGCCAAGGTCGTAGGTGATATCTTAAATAAGAGTGGTTTAAGATTGTCCAAAGATTCCAAACACAGACAAATGAAGCAGCAGCTAGATGACCCAGCCACATTAAGATTAATTAAAGACGACGTTAATATCATGTATAAATTAATCTTATCATCCATAGCAGAAGGGGAGGGGGCAATTGTTTTTATATTAAGATATATAGGAGAAAGCATCAAGAAACCTAACAAATTTCTGCTTTTTGCCGAAGATGGTGGTTTACAACTCTAATTTTGCACCAGCTTTTCAAAATACAGCTCTGTATATTTAAATTTCTTCCTTCGCTCGCAGTCATCATGGCAAAAATAGAGAAGAGGAACAGTGCCCTAAATCATGCAATGTCTTAAAATACAGTATCTTCACATCATGAATCTACAACTACCATATTGTTTTTGCTTCTTTCTTCTTCTCCAGCTGCCATTTTCTACCAATGGTCAGGCTTACAAGAACGTATCTTTGGGCACATCTCTCACTGCTGCTGCTGCTAGTGGTGACCTTCCTTGGACTTCACCATCTGGGGAGTTTGCTTTTGGATTCCAACAAGTTGGTGATGCTGGCTACCTGCTTGCCATATGGTTCAACAAAATACCTGAAAGAACCATAGTCTGGTCAGCTAATAGAAATAATCTAGCTCAGAGAGGATCAACAGTACAGCTTACGGCAGATGGTCAGTTGGTTCTGAATGATCAATCAGGAACCCGAATACGGAACACTGCATATTTGGGTGGAAGTGGAGCCGCCTATGGAGCCATGCTTGACACGGGAAACTTCGTGCTAGCAGGACAAGCCGGTGACAATTTGTGGCAGAGTTTTGATCAACCAACGGATACACTGCTGCCCACACAAAATCTGAATTCAAGCGGTGAACTAATTGCTCCCTACCTGGAAAAGAATTATTCAGATGGGAGATTCAAGCTCATTCTACAAGATGACGGGAATCTCGTAATGTACACCATAGCCAATCCATTAACTACCTCAAACGCTTACTGGTCGACCCAAAGTTCTATAGGTAGCGGTTACCAGCTGATCTTTAACCAGTCTGGCTATATGTACGTGGTAGCAAGCAATGTCACTATACATAATGAAGTATTTTCTAATCCAGTACCATTGCAAGATTTATACCTCAGGGCAACCATAGACTATGATGGAGTTTTTAGGCAATATGTTTATCCAAAGACTGCTTCCGGTGGCAAAAGGTGGGCTATGAACTGGACGACTTTGCAAAACTCCATACCATCAAATATCTGCTTGGCAATTAGTTTACCATCAGGCAGTACTGGAGCTTGCGGTTTCAACAGCTATTGCAAAATAGGAGATGACCAAAGACCAAGTTGCAGGTGTCCTCCTGGTTACACTTTCGTAGATCAAAATGATATGTGGAAGGGATGTAAACAAAAGTTTATTTCACAGGATTGTGGCCATCCATCGCAAGAAACAGATAGCTTTGAGATCAAGGATATGCTAAACACAAACTTTCCATACACTGATTATAAAATTTTTACTTCAGTGGAAGAGGATTGGTGCAGACAGTCTTGCTTGAGTGACTGCGATTGTGCTGTTGCCACTTTTAGGGATAGAACTTGTTGGAAGAAGAGAGGCCCTCTCTCTAATGGCGTAACAGATCTAGCTATTAGTGATAAAGCCCTGATGAAAGTGAGGAAAGGCAACCGGACTGAGGAGTTAGCTCAGAAGAAGAGTGCAAAGAAGATTAATCGATCAGCTTTGATCATATCAGGCTCGGTGCTCTTAGGTAGCTCCATCTTTCTAATTGTTCTCTACGTGTTCTTTACGAACCGACAAAAACAAAAAATGATTCCGCAACACCATGCCATGCGGGACATGAATCTGCAGAATTTTACTTACAATGAGCTCGAAACAGCTACCGGAGGATTCGATGAAGAGCTTGGTAGGGGTTCCTTTGGACCTGTTTACAAAGGGGTACTAGGTGGCGAAGACAAACAAATAATTGCAGTAAAGAAGCTAGAAAAGATGGCAGGAGAGGGCGAGACCGAATTCAAAACAGAAGTGACAGTTATCGGCAGAACAAATCACAAGAATCTGGTTCAGCTTGTTGGGTTCTGTAACGAAGGGCAGCATCGCCTTCTGGTCTACGAGTACATGAGCAATGGCTCCTTGTCAAACTACATATTTGGAGATTCAAGGCCTAATTGGCACCGTCGAATGCAAATTGCTTTCGGTGTAGCAAGAGGGCTCCTTTACCTCCATGAAGAATGCAGCTCCCAGATAATCCATTGTGATATCAAGCCTCAAAATATCCTCCTCGACGAATCTTTTAATGCCAGGATTTCTGATTTCGGACTAGCCAAGCTGTTAAAGACAGAGCAGTCTAAAACAATTACTGCAATCAGGGGAACCAAAGGGTATGTAGCTCCTGAATGGTTCAAGAACTTGCCAGTGACAACCAAAGTAGATACCTACAGCTTTGGCATTCTCCTGCTGGAGCTAGTCTGCTGTAGAAAGAACTTTGAGATTAATGCAAGGGAAGAACATCAGATAGTTCTTGCAGACTGGGCGTGTGATTGTTTCAGAGAAGGAAAGCTGAACCTTTTAGTAGAACAAGATGAAGAGGCAATGGTGGACATGAAAAGGGTAGAGAGGTTTGTGATGGTTGCAATTTGGTGCATTCAGGAGGATCCATCTTTAAGACCTGCAATGAAGAAAGTTGTGCAGATGCTAGAAGGAGGTGTTCAAGTCTCTGTTCCTCCAGATCCTTCATCATTTATCAGCTCAATCTAAATGTTTTTTATACGTATATCCTGTTGCCAAGGCCGATGAATGTTGCCTATCTACCTTGTATTTCTATAATCTGTACTTCCTGTCATTTCAGGCATCATGTATTAGACTTTGCACAAGAAGGCTTAAGACACATGCTTTCATTTTTTTTGTTCTTCTCCATGTTCACGAGTAGCAAGTAAAATCAGAGATTTAAAATGAATATAATGGAAAAGCTGCATATAATTAGACATTGTCTGTTTATTTGTTTTAGAGTGAAACCCCACTCCATTTGAAGACCTGGAATAACCCTTCTGCCATTTGATTCAAATTACGTTGAATATTGAAGTGGTCAAAGGAAGGAAGCTTCTGAATAATTTCTTGAGTAGAGGTGAAACAAGGCATACCATTTATTTCGACGACATTATCAATTTCTCGAAGGCGTACAGCTAATTAATAACATATCTTTTTTGCATGGGTCTATCACTCACCCTGTCTTTGTTGAATTTTGAAGAACAATTCTGGAAAAATTGTAAAAACAAGCACTGTTCAGATTTGTACGGACGAAGGCCAAAAATCCTGAAGAACAGTCACTGTAGAGATCAAGAACTGGGAAGGGAATTTTCCAGAAAATAAGAACTTGTGAATTTGATTAATTGAGCAGAGAAAAACGTATACACATGGGCAGAATACTTTGATATGGTTACTGTCATCCCATTAACTTTATTTATATGAATCAAAACATTACAACAGCTAGAATTACAAAAATCAGTTACAAATTGAAACTTATCCAAATGTTGACTTTTAACTGAATTAACTAACAATGTTGACTAATTGACTAAGGATATTAATTCATCCTGATTACAATGTAAATTTAAACAGAACAACATAAACTTGATTTGTAATTCTTCAATTCTTCATCTTCTCCATCTTGTGATTCTTCGCAGACCTGGAATCATAATTTCCAGATTTCAACACTCCCCCTTGATTACTGAGCTGCGCATTCCCACCATGTTCCTTAGCTCCTCAAACCTTTCCTTTGCTAGAGACTTTGTGAACAAATCAGCTAATTGTTCATTAGTGCTGCAATACTTCATCACCAATTCACCTTCTTGTTGAAATTGCCAAAGAGCATGAAACTTAATTTTCATGTGCTTTGTTCTATTATGAAACACAGAATTTTTTGAGATAGCTATTGCTGACATATTATCACAGAATAGATCAGTAGGTTCTTCTTGTTCACAATTTAAATCCTTCAAAACCTTTCTCAACCAAACCAACTGATTCGCAGCCACATATGCAGAGATATACTCTGCTTCTGCTGTTGAGTGTGCAACCACTGGTTGCTTTTTCGAATTCCAACAAAATATGCATTCATCTATTGTAAAGCAGTAACCTGAGGTACTCATCATTTCTTCATCACTCCCAGCCCAATCACTATCACAGAACCCTTTCAATTTCACAGTGTTCATGTTGCTGAAATACACACCTAAGTCCAGTGTTCCTTTCAAATATCTCAACACTCTTTTTGCTGCAGTGTAGTGTATTTGAGTGGGGTTTTGCATAAATCTTGAGAGGTAATTGACTGTAAATACTATGTCTGGTCGAGTTGAAGACAAGTATAACAGACTCCCAATTAAACTTCTGAAGATCCTTCCATCTGCATTTGGTGACCCATCCATTTTTATCAACTTCATTCCCAGCACCATTGGTGTGCTGACAGGTTTGCAATTCTCCATTGCAAATCTGTTAAGCAATTTAGTTATAAATTGCTTTTGACATACAAAACACCCTTTCTTAGTTTGTGAAATTTCCATCCCTAAGAAGTGTGCTAACAAACCAAGATCATTCATTTCAAACTTGTTCTTCATATTTCTCTTGAATTCATCAATAAACTGCTCATTGTTACCCGTAATCAACAAGTCATCAACATAAACTGATATTATCATGATTTGATCTCCAACTTTCTTGACATATAGAGTGGCTTCATTCAAGCTTTTCTCAAATCCTAGACTTGTCAAATATTCATCCAACTTGCTATACCAAGCTCTAGGAGCTTGTTTTAATCCATACAAAGCCTTCTTCAATAAATAGACTTTGTTCAAGTTTGATTCATCCTCAAAACCTTGTGGTTGTTCCACATATATTTCTTCAGCTAGTGTACCATTTAAAAAGGCAGACTTGACATCCATTTGCCAAACTAACCACCCCTTTTGAGAAGCCAATATAAGCAGCAATTTAATTGTATCCATCCTTAAGACTGGTGCAAAAGTATCTTGATAGTCAATGCCTTGTTCTTGTGCATAGCCTTTAACTACCAATCTTGCCTTGTTTTTGTTTATACTTCCATCAGCATTAAGTTTAGTTTTGTATATCCATCTAACTCCTATTACTTTTCTATGCCTAGGTCTGTCCACCAATTCCCAAGTTTCATTTTTCTCAATCATATTTAGCTCTTCCTTCATTGCTGCCACCCATGGTTTTAATTCCATTGCTTCTTCAACATTGGTAGGTTCAGTAGCCACTAAGTTACAAGTGTTGTAAATGTCACTTAACAACCTAGTTCCTCTTACAGATTGTTCATCTTCATCTTCTTGTATTTCTTCTTCATCTTCAGCAGAATGATTTTCTTCATCAATTTCAGGTGAAGCTTCAATTTTGACTGGCAAATCCAATCTGTTTTCAATTATTTTTCCAGTTTCCCAATTCCAAATTTGATCTTCAGCAACCTTTACATTCCTTGCTATCACTGCTAGGTTTGATTTCAGATCATACACCTTATAGCCACTTGATTTTGAGCTATAACCTATCAATATTCCAATCTCGGCCTTCTGGTCTAATTTTCTTCTTTTCAAATCTGGTTGCAGTACATAACATGGGCTTTCAAACACTTTTAAGTGATCTAGTTTAGGTTTGTCTCCATACCATTCTTCAAAAGGAGTTGTATCACCTATTGATCTTGAACTTAATCTATTTAAAATGTATGCAGCTGTACTCACAGCCTATGCCCAAAACTTCAGAGGCAGTTTCTTCTCATAAAGAAGGCACCTAGTCATCTCCATTAGGTTCCTATTTATTCTCTCACTCACCCCATTTTGTTGTGGGGTGTAAGGGACCGTGAGCTGGTGTTTAATACCTTCTTTAGTAAGGTATTCCTCAAATTTATGGGAGGTGAATTCCCCCCTATTATCAGTCCTTAAGGTTCTTAGGCAGCAATTTGATTCCTTCTCAACTGCAGCCTTAAACCTTAGAAATGTTTCAAATACCTCACCTTTTGTCTTGAGAAAGTAGACCCAACAATATCTACTAAAGTCATATATAAAAAGCACAAAATACCTAGCACCATTCAAGGATTCATTGTGCATAGGACCACACACATCCGAATGCACAATTTGAAGTTTATAAACTGATCTAGTTGCAGAATTGTTGAATTTAGTTCTAGCTTGTTTTCCCAATTGGCATGCTTCACATACATCTTTTAGTTCACATATGTTAGGTAATCCCTCTACTACTTTCAATTCTGCCATTTTCTTTAGGGATGCATAATTGAAATGTCCCAAACGTTTATGCCATAGGTGGAATTTTCAGTGGTGTTTGTATTCATGCTTTGGTGTTCTAGTTGTCTTTCAATACTAAAACATCTATTTGACATTTTTGCAGTGAATAAGGGAGCACCTTGATCATCTTTGATCGTGCATATGCCATCTATAAACAGCAATGAGTATCTATCCTCAAGTAGTTGACCAACACTTATGAGATTTTGGTCAATTTCTGGTACATACAAGATGTTGTCAAACTTCTTTGCACCAATTAAGGTATCAATTTTAACTTCCCCTTTACCCTCAACACCCACATACTGTCCATTTTCCACCTTAACTCTAGATTTGTAGCTTAAGTCTAGATTTTCAAACAAACTCAATTCTGCAGACATGTGGTTTGAACAACCACTATCAATTAACCAAGTTTGATTACTTACCTCAGTTTTGTTGCAGTTGTGTGCTTCAGTGGCTGTGAATAAAAGTTCATCTTTAGGCTCCTCCACTTCTGCACCATGAGCTTGATTTGCAGTGTTGTTGTTCTTGCAAAATTTCTTAATGTGTCCAAATTGTTTACATTTTCTACATTGTGCATTCTTGAGCCAACACCATGACTCAAGGTGATTTGTCTTTTGACAGTATCTGCAGGTGGGGAATTGCTCTCTCTTTTCCTTTCCTTTTGTGTTGAACTTGTTGGCATGGTTTTGATTGTTTTGCCAATTCTTATTCTGCCAAGGTTTTCCAGGTCTTGTTCTGTTTTCTGGGTTCTTGAAGAACACCTGCGAATTCTGGAATTTTGTTCTTCCTTTAAATCCAGCAGTGAAGGCTTCCTCACTTGTGTTTTCTTGTCTAAATGTCTGCCTTTGTTCCACGGCTTGCAGGGCATTAATCAACTCTTGAAGACTCATTGAAGTGAAGTCTTTTGAATCTTCCAAGGAACATATCTTGTTCTCAAATTTTTCTGGTAAGCTGACAAGTACTTTCTCCACAACCATTTCTTCTTGAATTTCTTCTCCAAGTAGAGTCATTTGGTTTACAATCTTGGACACATTTGATGAAAATTCCTTGATTGTATGTGAGTCTCTCATCTTCAAGCCTTCGAATTGCCTTTTCAAATTCAGAATCTGCATCCTCTTGGATTTCTCATCACCCTGAAATTCTGCTTTTAATTTGTCCCAAGCTTCCTTAGCTGTTTCACACGCCATAATCCTTGAGAAGATTTCCTCATTTACTGCATTATGAATGCAAGTAAGGGCTTTGAATTTCTTTGCTCTTTGTTCATTAAAGAACTTAATTTGAGCATTTGTGGGATTATTATTCAAGGGAGTTGGTTCCCTGTCAAACTCCACATCTTCCCACAAATCGAAGGCCTTAAGATAGATCTTCATCTTTACTGCCCAGACTCCATAGTTCACTCCTGTGAAGATTGGGGATTTTGACGAAAATGATGCATCCATCTCTGTCAAAACCTGCCAGCTCCAATTTTTCTCTTCTTTTGCAATTCACTTTCAAGACTTCAACGAATAGAGAACAAGGATATCAATTGATAATTCTTGTCAATTGTTTATCCTTTTAAAGAACAAATCAAGACTAATTTCTTGATTTAAAAACTCTGCCAATTCACGAAAAATTCCTTCTTTCCCTTTCAAGATTGATTAACCTTGAATAAACTCACTTTTTTTTTATCACTCGTGTTTCACTATCAATCCCTTTTCAAAGACCTAATTCTGCTCTGATACCATGTTGAATTTTGAAGAACAATTCTGGAAAAATTGTAAAAACAAGCATTGTTCAGATTTGTACGGACGAAGGCCAAAAATCCTGAAGAACAGTCACTGTAAAGATCAAGAACTAGGAAGGGAATTTTCCAGAAAATAAGAACTTGTGAATTTGATTAATTGAGCAGAGAAAAACGTATACACATGGGCAAAATACTTTGATATGGTTACTGCCATCCCATTAACTTTATTTATATGAATCAAAACATTACAACAGCTAGAATTACAAAAATCAGTTACAAATTGAAACTTATCCAAATGTTGACTTTTAACTGAATTAACTAACAATGTTGACTAATTGACTAAGGATATTAATTCATCCTGATTACAATGTAAATTTAAACAGAACAACATAAACTTGATTTGTAATCCTTCAATTCTTCATCTTTTTCATCTTGTGATTCTTCGCAGACCTGGAATCATAATTTCCAGATTTCAACAGTCTTCACGTCAATATTGGAAAATCTGACAGTCTTCACGTCAATATTGGAAAATCTGACCATTGAAAATTACAATCAACAATGTGTTTGACTCATCGATGCAGCAATCAATTATTTTATGAGAAAGTAAAAGGGAAGGGAATCTGCTTTGTTTATCCCTCCAGTCAAATTACTTAAAATTTATTTATCCCACAGTAAAAATTATGAAGACAAAAAGAAAATTGGAGGCTCACTACTACTCGGCATAAGAGCAACTGCAACCGAGAAGCCATATGAAGAGGCAAAGTTAAAATAATATATTATTTTTTGGCATTTTTTTGTTACTGTATATACTCCACCCGGTAAACCATTTTAATAGCCAAAAATGGCTTTCTCATCTCCGGGTGCTATTTCTAGCACTTCAAACCAAAAAGCTAAAACATAAAATAAATAAAAATATTCATTACTTTCTCCTCCCTTGCATCCCAGGCTCAGCTCTTCCCCCTTGCATCCCAGGCTTAGCTCTGTGTGTGTGTGGGTGTAAGCTCCGTCGTTCGCCGATGATAGCAGGTGCCCAAGAGCTGTAGTAGTCATTTTTCTGGCAAAGACATGAGGTTTTGGTGTTTGCCGAGTGGTTATGCTTTCATTTGTCTCATTTGAGGATGCCTTTGTTCTACCTCTTGCCTTGGTTGCAGACCAAGGGAGGGAGATTGGGAAGAGGTTGCTTGAGAGAATACAGGAAGGAGGGATTCAAGCGAACAGGGTGACTTTGCCCTGTACTCTTTCTGCGTGTAGCCAATGCGTTTTACAATGGACGGTAATCATATTTTTTTTCAATATAAAAAAAATTAATTATATAAGTTTTATTATTATTATTATTATTATTATTATTATTATTATTATTATTTACATGAAATTATAAATCTATGCAGAATTTTGGTTAAGATAAAAAAGCAAAATATTTTTAAAAAATAAATATAAAAATAATCTCTAAAATTATCATTATTAGGACCCAAACAATAAAATCATAAAATCATCTTATCCAAAAAGCAGATAAAAATAACAGAAAACACAAAAAAAAAAATGAACAATATTAATTTTAAAATGATCACCGACATAAATTAAAATTTCAGGACGGAACCAAATAAAAATAAATCTCTAAGAAAAAATAAAACGAAAAAAATTAAAAACAAAAAAAAATAAACACTTTCTCTGATCAATAATCCTTGGACACTGTAGAAATAATGCTTTTAAATGAAACCACGCTCATTTGAAGACTTGTAATAACCCTTCTGCCATTTGATTCAAATTACGTTGGATAGAAAAATTTAAGTGGTCAAACGAAGGAAGCTTCTGAATAATTTCATGGATACCAGTGATACAAGCCATACCGTTTATTTCAACGAGATTATCAATTTCTCGAAGGCAAGGCGTACAGCTAATTAATAACATATCTTTTTTTCATGGGTCTATCACTCACCCCTTTCTTCACGTTAGTTTTTTTCTTGCAGTAATTACGAGGGTAGGTGACTTTCTTGATGTATGAACTCAAGCTAGGCTGGTTCGGTGATCTTTCATTAATTTGGACTCCTACTTGGCAGAACACAAGGAGCTATCCGATGAATTAATTGACACCACTGTCTGGTTCAAAGTAAACAAAAAACCAGTGTGACGTCCTGCTTTACGAGTTCCCGAAATTATAGCAATAATTTCTCTAGAAGCGCTCGGAAGTAAAATGATTCATTCCTGCGTGACAGCACGCTATAATTTTTCATGTACGTTATTCAAAGTTTGCTAGACGTTTCTACAAGTATAGATTTATAAGAGGCTACTGTTAGGATCGAGAGAATTTACATATAATTGAAGAAATTCAGAAACTATTAGGATTGAGAGAGTTTGCAGATAATTGAAGAAATTAAGAGAAAGAAGAATGAGTTTAGAGACGGGAAGAGGGGAGTTCGCTTTTGGATTCCAACAAGTTGGTGATGCTGGCTACCTGCTTGCCATATGGTTCAACAAAATACCTGAAAGAACCATAGTCTGGTCAGCTAATAGAAATAACTAGCTCAGAGAGGATCAACAGTACAACTTACGGCAGAATTGGTTCTGAATGATCAATCAGGAACCCGCATATTTGGGTGGAACTCGAGCCGCCTATGGAGCCATGCTTGACACGGGAAACTTCGTGCTAGCAGGACAAGCCGGTGCCAATTTGTGGCAGAGTTTTGATCAACCAACGGATACACTGTTGCCCACACAAAATCTGAAGTTAAGCGCTCAACTAATTGCTCCCTACCTGGAAAAGAATTATTCAGATGGGAGATTCAAGCTCATTCTACAACGTGACGGGAATCTCGTAATGTACACCGCAGCCTCAAACGCTTACTGGTCGACCCCAAGTTCTAATGGTAGCGGTTACCAGCTGATCTTTAACCAGTCTGGCTATATGTACCTGGTAGCAAGCAATGGCGCTATACTTAATCAAGTATTTTCTAATCCAGTATCATTGCAAGATTTATACCTCAGGGCAACCATCAGGCAGTGGAGCTTGCGGTTTCAACAGCTATTGCAAAATAGGAGGTGACCAAAGACCAAGTTGCAGCTGTCCTCCTGGTTACACTTTCTTAGATCAAAATGATGTGACGAAGGGATGTATACAAATGTTTATTTCACAGAATTGTGGCCATCCATCTCAAGAAACAGATAGCTTTGAGATCGAGGATATGCTAAACACAAACTTTCCACACACTGATTATGAAATATTTGGTTCAGTGGACGAGGATTGGTGCAGACAGTCTTGCTTGAGTGACTGTTATTGTGCTGTTGCCACTTTTATGGATAGAACTTGTTGGAAGAAGAGAGGCCCTCTCGCTAATGGCGTAACTATTAGACTGTAAAACAGGAAACCTGCATAAAATAGGAAAATAAGGAAAGCAAGTAGGAAACAAATAGGATACTACCATGCACTGCCATATATAATTCATAGCCAAACATCAGATTGTAACAAGGCACTTGCGCATTGCAAGAATATATCAAATACAAAATTATATTAATTGCAAGAATATATCAAATACAAAATTGTATTAGTAACAGATCCAGGTATTAGTGATAAAGCCCTGATGAAAGTAAGGAAACGCAACCGGACTGAGGAGTTAGCTCAGAAGAAGAGTGCAAAGAAGAGTGATCGATCAGCTTTGATCATATCAGGCTCGGTGCTCTTAGGTAGCTCCATCTTTCTAATTGTTCTCTACGTGTTCTTTACGAACCGACAAAAACAAAAAATGATTCCGCAATACCATGTGATGCGGGACATGAATCTGCAGAATTTTACTTACAATGAGCTCGAAACAGCTACCGGAGGATTCGATGAAGAGCTTGGTAGGGGTGCCTTTGGACCTGTTTACAAAGGGGTACTAGGTGGCGAAGACAAAATAATAATTGCAGTAAAGAAGCTAGAAAAGATGGCAGGAGAGGGCGAGACCGAATTCAAAACAGAAGTGAAAGTTATCGGCTGAACAAATCACAAGAATCTGGTTCAGCTTGTTGGGTTCTGTAACGAAGGGCAGCATCGCCTTCTGGTCTACGAGTACATGAGCAGTGGCTCCTTGTCGAACTACATATTTGGAGATTCAAGGCCTAATTGGCACCGTAGAATGCAAATTGCTTTCGGTGTAGCAAGAGGGCTCCTTTACCTCCATGAAGAATGCAGCTCCCAGATAATCCATTGTGATATCAAGCCTCAAAATATCCTCCTCGACGAATCTTTTAATGCCAGGATTTCTGATTTCGGACTAGCCAAGCTGTTAAAGACAGAGCAGTCTAAAACAACTACTGCAATCAGGGGAACCAAAGGGTATGTAGCTCCTGAATGGTTCAAGAACTTGCCAGTGACAACGAAAGTAGATACCTACAGCTTTGGCATTCTCCTGCTGGAGCTAGTCTGCTGTAGAAAGAACTTTGAGATTAATGCAAGGGAAGAACATCAGATAGTTCTTGCAGACTGGGCGTGTGATTGTTTCACAGAAGGAAAGCTGAACCTTTTAGTAGAAGAAGATGAAGAGGCAATGGAGGACATGAAAAGGGTAGAGAGGTTTGTGATGGTTGCAATTTGGTGCATTCAGGAGGATCCATCTTTAAGACCTGCAATGAAGAAAGTTGTGCAGATGTTAGAAGGAGGTGTTCAAGTGTCAGTTCCTCCAGATCCTTCATCATTTATCAGCTCAATCTAAATGTTTGTTATACACATATCCTGTTGCCAAGGCCGATGAATGTTGCCTATCTACCTTGTACTTCCTATCATTTAGGGCATGATGTGTTAGGCTTCGCAGAAGAAGGTTACGAGACATGCTTTCATTTTCTTTTTGTTCATTTCCATGTTCACGAGTAGTAAGTAAAATAAGAGATTTAAAATGATTATAATGGCAAAGCTGCATAAAATTAGACATTTTCTGTTTATTTGTTTTAGAATGTTACTAGTTAATTGCCCGCACTACGTTGCGGGCCGAGTAAATATTTTTTATGATTGTTGAGATTGAAATAATTAATAAATTTTGATATTTCAAAAATAAAATATAATATCTATACATGCAAGGTTTGATATAGTGAAACACATCAACACACCCTATTATAATAACAACAACAACATCGAAGGCTTAATACCTAAAAATATCATTACTATTATTTATTCCAATGAGAAAAAACTCGAAAACATTAATAAAAGAGAAAGCAAGAAAAAAAACTAAAATTATTATTATTATTATTATTATTATTATTATTATTATTATTATTATTATTATTATTATTATGTGAATAATAGAAAAATCAATTCAATAAAAGAATAAAAAAAACCTAAAATTTTAACAAAAAAAAATTATTTCATGTGAAATTAAAAAAAAACTAAAAAAAAAACCAAAAGAAAAAACAAAGAAAAAAAAATCAATTTTCAAATGATCATAAACACATACTAAAATTTAAAAACAAAGTTTTTGAAAAAAAAAATGTTATCTCAACAAAAGAAAAAATAATAAAAATTAAAAACTAAAACTAAAGACACACATATATAGACATAGAAAAAAATATGGACTATTTAGAACTATAAAAAATTAAAGGAATTAAGATAAAAAATTAAAAGTATAAGGGCCGAAACAAATACAAAAATATATTATCAATTTCAATCAAATGAAAAAATTGAATAAAGTATAACATCTATACATGTAAGGTTTGATATAATGAAACACATGAATACATCCTATTATAACAACAGGAACATTAAATCCTTATCAACTAAAAATATAATTATTATTACTGCTAAAACAATAAAAACTATTAAATTACCCGGATGAAAAAATTGAAAACATTAGGAAAAGAGAAAGTAAGAAAAAAAACTAAAATTATTATTTTTATTGTGTTAATAATGGTAAAAAACATCCATTGAAAGAAAAAAAAAAATCAATAACTATAACAAAAAAAAATAAACAAAAAACAAAAAAAATTATAAGGAAAAAAAATTATTTGATGTCGAAATAAATAAATAATAAAAAGAAAAAAATCATAAGTGAAAAAAAAAAATCAAAAAATCAAATTACGCGGATGAAAAAAATTGAAAACATTAGGAAAAGAGAAAGTAAGAAAAAAACTAAAATTATTATTTTTATTGTGTTAATAATGGTAAAAAACATCCATTGAAAAAAAAAATCAATAACTATAACAAAAAAAATTTATAAGAAAAAAAATTATTTGATGTCGAAATAAATAAATGAAAAAAAAGAAAAAAATCATAAGAGAAAAAAAAATCATAAGAGAAAAAAAAAATCAAAAAAGAATGAGGAAACGCTCCTGGGAGGGGTCGAACCCCTGCCCTCTTAGGAAGGGAGGCGCCTTTCTTCCACTGGACTAAATGTCCTCCTTTGTATTTACTTGTGCAAGAATATATAAATATAGTACAAATATCGAACCAACGACCCGAACAGAAAACTGAGCAATATTATTACAATCCACAGTGATTTCACTCACATGCTACAGTAACCGACTCTGACCTCTTTTAGTATATTAGATAATATATTAGTGAAAACACAATATTAAAATTTAACTTTTTTTCATAGATGCAATGCATTGGATTTTAAAATCTTAAACTTGTAATCTTAACTAGCAACTCTAGTTTTTAAATTCAACCAATTCCTTAGAGATAATAATCCTTGAACACTGTAGAAATAATGTTTAGATGGTGAATTATCTATCTCAAGTGCATTCCACCTTCTCCTGCTATTGCGCAAGTCTGCATTAATGCTGACCTGCCTTTCAATTTCGAAACACAGATGTTGTTTCATACCGTTCCTGACACGATTTGTATTCACCGTCAGTTTACTTTTATTATTTTCAAACCTTAATTAGCTTTTGTTTTTGGATTCAACTTGTTCTATAACAAATGATAGAAGTCATTTTTTGCGACTCCTTTCTTTCCCCAAGGTTGTGGGAGAGTTTCACCCAACATGTGCAGGGATTGGAATCGGGTACTAACCATTCTGCAAAATTGCCAGGGATTGAGCTTCATATCCAGGGAAGTTGGGGTGATCGAAGCTCATTGCGGCAGCACCAGCTACTGCTGATTCCGTGGCACTAATTGAAGCAGAACTCGAGGAAGCTACATTGCCAGCAACAGGAGAAAGCTTCACACTGCCTGGTCAGACAGAAGCTGCTGCTGCAGTAGCTTCTTGTTGATTCATTGAGAAGATGAAAGTGGCCCCATGCAAAATATTAGTATAAGCACCAGGGGGCAGGGCTTGCTGAAGCAAAATCTGCAAGGACATATATAAATTCAATTTTTTTAAAAATAAAATAAAATACACGGACATGTATCTTTCTTGTCACCAGTGCTTTAGGAGATCATAAAAGGATGCTTGGCGACTTTTCGCTCTTTCTAACGTCCTTCACCAGGAAATAAGACCAATATCTCTTTACACAGCTGTAAGCAAATGATGAATGGAGAGAAACACAGTGTTCTTTCATGGCCACACCAGGGATCATTTCCTGATTACAGTGATGGTACATGGAAGACTCTAATTCAATTGCAGGATTGGAACATGCAAAATCTACGATTGTTCCTCCATCCCAACAGTTGCTAATTCCAAAGCATGCATTTTCTTCCTGATAGAGTATGAAGTGGAATGTATGCATACCATGAGTATGCATACATTACAGCACATACATACATAGAAGCTTGGCTATAAATAGCCCATGTAATGTGCGTGATTCAGTTAGCAAAACAGAAATAACAAATCCAGAAAAACTGATTCTGGTTCTCTCTCTTCTCTCTCTCAAAATATCTAAATACCTTAGCTTACAAATTCACACATGGTATCAGAGCCTCTATGCTCATGCAAGAAAATTGATTGAGATTGATCCAAAAACTGATCTCTCACGCAAGCAGATTAATTGATCCGAAAAGTTGATCTCTGCTGCGATTTTTCTTCATCTGCAATTTCTGCAGAATTTGAAGAACTTTGTGACAAGTTCACTGTGATAATCACAGTGATTATAAGGTGTTTTCTCGTCAAGAATTTGACTGAAGAAACGAGTTACTGCTGCTATTTTTCGAAATTTTCATCGATTTTATCGATCCTCTGCTGCAATTCACGCTCTGCTGCTGCAGCTTCTTTTGTTCTTCTGCAACTTGAGACTTTTTTCTGCAGATTGTTGAATCTGCTGAGAAAGTGATAAATTGATTCTGCAATGTTTTCGAAAAGTTGATTATCTGCTGCAATCTTCGAAGCATTCATCTCAGCTGCAATTTTCGAAAATTTTTTCGAAAATTTCACCTCTGCTGCCATTTTGAACTGCTTTCTGCAGATTTCTTAATCTGCGAATTTCTTGCATCTATCTCTGCTGCAATTTGCTTCTGCAATTTGCTTCTTATTTCACAGTAGCATCACACGAATCAACTGGACCTTTGATTTGCTGCTGCGATTTTCGTTGCATTTTGTTTCAACAATCTGCGTCTGCTGCAGATTATTCACCTTTAAACTGCACTTTTGGAACACTCTCTACAGATTACTAAATCTGTGGTTATTTGCTGCGATTATCTGAGATTTTCGCAAGTTTCTGCAGCTTATTGCAGCAACGATCCTCTGCTGTAATTTCTCGAAAATTCATTGAGAGTTTCTGCAGATTCTGGAATTTTGAGCTGCTGCGATTCCACATTTGCTGCATATTCTGGAAGTTCATTTCTTAGGGCTGTGCTTTGCGTCTGCAATCTTCGTAACCTTCTGCATATTCACGTTTGAGCTGTGATTTACACAGCTGCAAGTCCTTGCATTCTCAGCTGCTGCACTTAGCTCCAAAACTTGCTGCAGATTTCGGTTTTCTCTTTGCATTTGCATTTCTCGGCAGCAGCCTTGTCAGTCCACATCAGCTCTTCCACAGCTTACCTACACAAATCAGCAGCCATGGTGACTGCCTCGCAACTCCAAATCCTCCAATCTCCGATTGCAGGTCTGATTTCCACAATCTCCACAGCTGTAAATGTTAAATTGGATGATTCAAATTACCTTAATTGGCATTTTCAAATGCAATTATTGCTAGAGAGTAATGGCATAATTGGCTTTGTGGATGGTTCTCACTTGTGTCCAATTGATGAGAGTGAATTAAATATTTCACCCTCATCTTCAAGTGATGAATCTGAGAATGTGTTGATATGGAAGATGCATGACAGAGCGGTCATGCAGTTGATCACTGCTACCTTATCACCTATAGCCATGTCCTGTGCTATCGGTAGCAGAAGCTCAAGAGACCTGTGGAATAGATTAAAGGAGCATTTTTCCACAGTGTCCAAAACCAGCATATTTCAGCTGAAGTCTGATCTGCAAAATGTGAAGAAAGGCACTGATTCCGTAAGTCAGTACCTGTTAAAAATAAAGGAGGCCAGAGACTATCTAAGTGCAGCTGGAGTATTCTTTGCAGATGAAGATATCGTGATCTTGGCCTTGAATGGCTTACCCCCTGAGTACAACACATTCAGGTGTGTGATACGAGGTAGGGAGAGTGTAATTCCTTTGAAGGAATTCAGATCACAATTGTTGGCCGAAGAACGAATTGTGGATAATTCAATTTCGGCCACCCCTGCGTTTCTAAGTGCTATGCATACTGTTGCAAAATCGGCACCACCAGTGCATTTTCAGCAGTCCCGTGGAGTGCATAGTTACAATTCATCTGGAAATGGTGGATATAAACCATTTCACAGAAACAGGGGAAGGGGAAGATTTGGCTCGCAGCAGCGGGGTTATCAGCAGAAGCATCAATTTCACACCAGAATGCATGATATGGCAGTCATGAATTCTGGTGGTGTTGGTCTGTATCAGTCTGCTCCATCAATGTCCAGCAATTTGGTGTGCCAATTGTGTAATGCTACTGGACATGCAGCTCCGATGTGTGCACTGAACAGAAGCCAGAGGCTTCAGTGCAATATTTGTGGGAAGGATAATCACAGTACATTGTACTGTTTTTACAATAACAATGGTCCAAATTACTCGGGTAATGCAGGCTACTCTTCGGCTCAGGGGTTTCAGCCTAATTACCAAGCATCCCAGGACCATCATGTGCAGCAAAATGCCATCCACGCAATGAATACTGTTTTGCAACCATCACAGAACAGTTTTCATGTGCAGCAAGCTCAGAATTCAGGTCTGCAGCAACCTCAGAATTCAGCTCCTGTGTGGATAGCAGATACGGGTGCTACAAACCATATGACAGCAGATTTGAACAATTTGTCATCATCCACTACGTATCTCACAAATGATACAGTCCAAACAGCAAACGGTGAAGGTTTGCTAGTATCCCATGTTGGAAATTCTATTATTCCAACACATACAGCACTCATTAAGCTCAATTCTGTTTTACATGTGCCTCAATTGACTCAGAATTTATTATCGGTCCATCGTTTATGTTTGGATAATCAGTTTCGGCTAATCTTTGATGCTTTCTATTTTTGGATTCAGGACAAGGTCACAGGGAGGATTATATACAAAGGGCAATGCAGTAATGGACTCTATTCCTTACCTTTTGCTCCTCATCGTCAGTCCTTCCGGTCATATCTTGGTCAGTTAGTTCTCTCGTCTACTTGGCATCATCGCTTAGGTCATCCATCAAATAAAATTGCTACGATGATGTTAGACAAATCTCATATTAAAATTCCCATTGATTCTAATCATTCTGTGTGTCATAGCTGTCTTCAGGGAAAATTTTCGAAACTTCCCTTTCAGTCCAGTAATCATAAATCTGTAATCCCATTTCACACTATACACAGTGATGTTTGGGGTCCATCTCCTTGTGTTTCAATAGATGGTTACAAATATTATGTGACTTTTATTGATGAGTTTTCGCGTTACTGCTGGTTATTTCCACTAGTCAATAAAAGTGATCTTTATGCTGTGTTTGTCAAATTTTATTTCTATGTTCAAACACAGTTTTCTTGTTCCGTTAAAATTCTGCAAAGTGATGGGGGTGGTGAGTATGTCAGTACACAACTCCAAAAATTCTTAATTTCAAAAGGCATTGTCCATCAAAAATCCTGCCCCTATACACCTGAACAGAATGGTCTTGCGGAACGCAAACATAGGCATTTAATTGAAACTACAATTACATTGCTTCAACATGCCAAATTGCCAGCTTCATTCTGGACCTATGCAGTACATACGTCTGTATATCTTATCAACCGAATGCCGTCTGTGGTCTTACTGAATAAATCTCCCTACGAGATTTTATTCAAAACTACTCCTTCTGTGTCTCACTTACGCATTTTCGGTTGTGCTTGTTTTCCACTTTTGCGACCCTATAGGCTTCATAAATTACAGCCTAAAACAATTATGTGTGTATTTTTAGGATATGCCTCTCAATATAAAGGCTATCTTTGTTATGAAATTGACAGCAAACGCACATATATATCTCGACATGTCATTTTTAATGAGCATGTCTTTCCATATGTTGATTTAGCTACTCGTGTTAAGGGCACTACTGCATCTCCTTCCCTGTCTTCACATGTGCCCTTTCCCGTTGTTACCAATGACAACATTGTAGTTTTTCCTTCTGCTATGTCGCATATTTCGGGTCACACGTCTTCGTCTTCACACTCTTTGTCCAAACCTGTGTCCTCCGTGTCAGAGTCTACTACTGCTGTCCCTTTGCCATTATCATCCATACCTGCTGATCCTGAATCCAATTCTGGAAAGTCATTGGAAGGTAATCAAGCCCCAATTGATTCTTTCAGACCTGAGTGTATTTCAGTGGTTCTTCATATTCCAGATATGAACTTACATCCTATGCAGACGAGGAGTAAGAGTGGAATTTTTAAGAAGAAGGCGTGCCTTGCCACTTCTACTTCCACAACCACGGCTGATCTGAATTTGGTTGAACCAAGCAGTTACAAAGTTGCTTTGACCATCCCTGTTTGGTTGAAGGCCATGAATGATGAAATTGCTGCTTTGCAGTCGCAGCATACATGGAGTTTAATGCCTCTGCCATCTGATAAAAATCTGGTTGGATGTAAATGGATTTTTAAAATCAAGAGGCATGCTGATGGGACTATTGCCAGGCATAAGGCTCGACTGGTTGCTCAGGGTTTTAGTCAGGAGCCTGGTTTGGACTATGGGGAGACATTCAGTCCGGTGGTCAAACCAACTACAGTGAGGATAGTATTGGCACTTGCTGCGCAGTTTGGTTGGGGTTTACGGCAACTTGATGTTAAGAATGCGTTTCTACATGGCATTCTTAATGAGGAAGTGTTTATGTCGCAACCTCCTGGTTTCATTGATCGAGCACAGCCTCAGCTGGTATGCAAATTGCATAAATCTCTTTATGGTCTGAAGCAGGCCCCTCGTGCATGGAATGATAGGTTCACATCTTTTCTGCCATCCTTGGGATTTCATCACACGTATTCAGATTCTTCCCTCTTTGTGAAATATCTGGATGCGGGGATTATCATCTTGCTGGTATATGTTGATGACATTATCATCACGGGGAGTGATAGTATTGTCATCAATCAGGTCATTGCCTCCCTCACTGCAGAATTTCAGATCACAGATATGGGAGACTTGCATTTCTTCTTGGGAGTTCAAATTATTCATACTTCTGCTGGCCTGGTTCTCTCCCAGTCCAATTACATACAGGATTTGCTCCTTAAGACTGACATGCATGCTGCCAAGCCATGTGCTACCCCTTGTCTTCCATATCAGCGTTTACTCAAGGATGATGGAGAGCCTTTTGATGATCCTTCCTTGTATCGAAGTGTTGTAGGTGCTCTACAGTATCTCACTTTTACCAGGCCAGACATTGCGTTTGCTGTTCATCAGGTGTGTCAATTTATGCAGCGTCCTATGGTGGATCATTTTGTGGCTGTGAAACGCATTCTCAGGTATCTTAAGGGCACTCTCTCTGTTGGGATTACTTATCAGAAAGGGTCCTTAGATCTCACAGCATTCAGTGATGCTGATTGGGCTGGTGATCCTAATGATCGACGATCAACAACTGGTTTGGTTGTGTTTCTTGGTGCCAATCCCATTTCTTGGTCGTCTAAGAAGCAGCAGACTGTGTCCCGATCATCCACTGAGGCTGAGTACAGGGCTTTGTCTTCGGCATCGGCTGAGCTTGATTGGATCAAGCAGCTACTGCAATTTTTACGTATTACACTTCATCAGCCTCCTGTTCTTTTCTGCGACAATTTGTCTGCGATTGCATTGTCTTTTAACCCTGTGCAGCATCAGCGCACAAAGCACATTGAAATTGATGTGCATTTTGTCCGTGAGAGGGTGGCCAACAAGCAGCTGGAGGTTCAGTTTGTCTCCTCACAGGAGCAGTTTGCAGACATTCTTACCAAGGGGCTGAGTTCTCCTTTATTTCTTGCTCATTGTCGCAATCTCAGGCTAGGTTTATGTGCGCCTGTGATTGAGGGGGGATGATAGAGTATGAAGTGGAATGTATGCATACCATGAGTATGCATACATTACAGCACATACATACATAGAAGCTTGGCTATAAATAGCCCATGTAATGTGCGTGATTCAGTTAGCAAAACAGAAATAACAAATCCAGAAAAACTGATTCTGGTTCTCTCTCTTCTCTCTCTCAAAATATCTAAATACCTTAGCTTACAAATTCACACACTTCCCACGGCAAATGCTGTGAACTCATATGATGCAGTTTCTGATTGTGTAACTATTAACATTGTTAAAAACACGTCCAGAGCCAAGTTCTGTAACTTCAAAACCATCTCCAGCTCCGATGGAACCTTTAGGAGGCTCCAATATTAGCGTCGTTGTGGCTTTGCTATCTTTGCCTTGAGCAGATCAAGACGAGACTCTGTGGCTGATCAATATGAGACCATGTGACTTGAATTTGTTTAATTTCAATCAAAATTGGTATTTAAATTTTCAATTTTAACAATTATATATTAATTTATTATGAAAATTTTATATGATTAAATCACTTTTTAGTAAAAAAAAAATAATACTCAAAATTCAAAACTCTCTCAATCGTATTTTCGAGATACACTTATTTTCAAGTGTAAGTTAGCTTGTCCCGGGGGGAATCTATAGAAACAAAAATTTCCTACCAATTAAATTGTGCCATGCGTTATCTTTATTTTAATTTTACATGAAATAATAAAATAAAATGAAAATAAAGGGACCTTCACATATTTCCTTCACATATTTCTCGGTCAATAAAAAGTTGACTAGGATGAAATATCTAAGATATTTTATCATAAATATAAGATATCATAAATAAAAATCAACCAATAAAATAAGTCCATGTGGTATTGAAAAAAAATCTAAAAGCCCCGACAAACCTCTATAAATAGAGCATCTCACCCTAAATAAAAAAAAAAGTTAAAGAAAAAAAGGATTTTTCAAGATATTTTTTTTCCAAAACAATCATTTCAAGTAAGGAAGCTTTATCAAAAGTTCTTTAGGTCTTCTAATTTTTACTTGAAGTCTACAAAGAATAAAAGTTTATTGAATTGAACCCAAGTACAAGACTTTCTCAACAACATTTTGAAAGTTTATTGAATTGAACCACAATATGTCATCCATCACATTGCAAGTCTTTGTTTGGTTGTGAAGACTTGATAAAGGTAGGGCCCATTGCAAAAGACTTGACGAAGGGTAAATTTTGAAGTCTTTGGATACACAAAGCAACATGAATTATTGCCCTGGTCCCAAGTTTCTGTTGAATAAATGACTTGCAACGTTTCAAACACTAACAACTATGTGGTTCTTGTTCAATATTCCACCTTTTTTTTTTTCATTTCAGTAATTTTTTTCAATAACTACATTAATATGGACTTGTTGACCCACCATACGTACCATTGCCTCGATCCTTGTAAGGGCAAAGACTTCTGGAATGCTGCTTTCGGGATTTGAAAAGTCCGTGTTAGAACCTTTAATGAAATTTCTTATTGCTAATAGTAGCCTGGAAAACTCCATCTTGCCCTTGTGATGGACCATTTTTGTGCATAAATATGTTTTTTAATCCATTGTTACAAGTATGTGAGTTCAAAGATCCTGGGAATGGCTTCTGCTATTTTTACTTTGATGTTCCCAGCAACAATGGTGCTGTTACAGCTTATGGCTGTTGCTCAAACTGATGGAAGCAAGCCTGTGGGTGCATCCATCACTGCAAATGATGATGCTCCTTCATGGCTTTCTTCCTCTGGAGAATTTGCGTTCGGGTTTCGCCAGATGGAGAACAAGGATTATTTCTTGTTGTCCATTTGGTATGAAAAGATTCCTGAGAAGACCGTAGTTTGGTATGCAATGGGAGAGGATCCTACAGATGATCCTGCTGTATCAAGGGGATCGAAGGTGGAGCTGACGGCTGATAGTGGGCTGGTGCTAACTGATCCTCTGGGCAACCGAATATGGTCATCTGATGGCTTTCAAAGTACAGTTTCGTCAGGTGTTATGAATGACACTGGCAACTTCGTGGTTCAAGACAGAAATTCTGAGAGGTTGTGGGAGAGTTTCACCCATCCCACTGATACATTGTTGCCCACTCAGATTATGGAGGCTGGAGGGATAGTTTCTTCTCGAAGGACGGAGACCAACTTTTCGCTGGGGAGATTCCAGCTCCGTTTTCTTGATGATGGAAATCTTGTGCTGAATGCCATGAATTTTCCAACCAAATTTGCTTACGATGCCTACTATACAAGTCAAACTTCTGATGATTCAAATTCATCAAATTCTGGTTATCGATTGATTTTCAATGAGTCAGGCTACATGTACATATTAAGAGGAAATGGGCAGAGATCGTACCTCACAGAAGAAATGATTGTCTATGTTCCGACAGACTTCTATCATAGGGCAACTCTCAATTTTGATGGTGTTTTCACTCAATATTTTTACCCAAAAGCATCTAGCGGTAACAGAAGCTGGTCCTCAGTCTGGTCCAAACCAGATAATATATGTGTCGGTATGTTATCGGGCTTGGGTAGTGGAGTGTGTGGATATAACAGCATCTGCTATATAAAAGCTGATAAAAGGCCAGAATGTAATTGTCCACGAGGTTTTTCATTGCTTGATAAAAATGACAAGTATGGAAGCTGCATACCAGATTTCGAACTAGGCTGCAGATCTGATGGACTCAATTCCACCGAAGATCAGTATGATTTTATGGAGCTCATAAATGTTGATTGGCCAACATCTGATTATGAGAGGTACAAACCTTATGCAGAAGATGAGTGCCGAAAGTCTTGCTTGAATGATTGTCTATGTTCTGTTGCCATTTTTAGAGATGGCTGCTGGAAGAAGAAGTTGCCACTCTCGAATGGAAGAGTAAACATTGGTATGAATGGGAAGGCTTTCCTCAAATTTCCGAAAGGTTCTGTTCCTCTGGATAGGCCTCCTCTTCAGCTTCCTGGAGAGAAAAAGAAACCAGACACTAAGCTGATCACTGGATCAGTAGTCCTTGCTACCTCTGTATTTGTCAACTTTGTACTGGTTGGTGCTTTCTGTCTCACTTCTTCCTTCATTTATCGCAAGAAAACTGAAAAAACCCCGGAAGGTGGAAGTTGTCTGGAGACAAACTTGCGGTATTTTTCATACAAAGAGCTCGCTGAAGCGACAAATAACTTCAAAGATGAGTTGGGAAGAGGAGGTTTTGGTGTAGTTTACAAGGGGACAATACAGGCAGGCTCTACTAAAGTTGTTGCTGTCAAGAAGTTAGATAGAGTGGTTCAGGATGGGGAAAAAGAATTTAACACTGAAGTGCAGGTGATTGGCCAAACGCATCACAAGAATCTGGCCCGGTTGCTAGGATTCTGTGACGAGGGGCAGAATCGATTGCTGGTGTACGAGTTCTTGAGTAATGGCACTCTAGCAAACTTCCTTTTCGGAAGCTTAAGGCCAAGTTGGAAGCAAAGAACTCAGATTGCCTTCGGCATTGCGAGAGGACTCTTGTACCTGCATGAAGAATGTGGCACCCAAATCATTCACTGCGATATAAAGCCTCAGAACATACTTCTTGATGATTATTACAATGCTCGAATATCTGATTTTGGACTGGCAAAGCTTTTGGCGATGGACCAGAGCAAAACTCATACTGCTATTAGAGGAACAAAAGGATATGTTTCACCTGAATGGTTCAGGAACAAGCCAGTCACTGTGAAGGTTGATGTGTATAGCTTCGGTGTCATTCTGCTAGAGATCATCTGCTGTAGAAGAAGCGTAGATTTGGAGATCGGTGAAGCAGAGAATCCGTTGCTGACTGATTGGGCTTATGACTGCTATGTGAATGGCACTTTGGATGTTCTAATTGGAGATGACACGGAGGCCATGAATGACATGTCGACGCTAGAGCGTCTTTTGAAGGTCGGGATTTGGTGTATTCAAGAGGAGTCATCTATCAGACCCACCATGAGGAAGGTCACACAGATGCTTGAAGGAGTTATTGAAGTTCCTGCTGCTCCAAATCCATGTCCATACAGTACATTTAGCAATTACGATCAGTAATGATCTTCATTTCACTTAGATATGATTTTTCTATCGTTTCTTCCTCCATGAAATGTATTGGAACTCTGTTAAATTTGAAACAGTTTCATAGGAATCACAATGCTGTGATGAATCCCATGAAACTATGAATTTGAATAAAACTTTTTAAAGCAAAAAGTGAACCCATCAAACACCATTGCATTATTACACCATGCTTGTTTACACCATAAAAGAAAGTAACAACCAGCAACTTGGTCCCTCGGATCTCATGAATCTATTGGATTTTTTTTATCAGGACAGGAACTGCTGATAACGGTACAATGGACTATTTTTAAAATCTCACCTAATCATTTAGTTTCTAAGGAGTTGTAATCATTCCTGGGAGAGAATGGATAGGAAAAGACAACAATGCTTTTGGAGGGGTAGATATAAATTATATATAAAAAAGAGGAGCATTGAGGTTATTGCATATGAGTTGATAAATATAAATAGGAAGAGAAAAAAAAAAGAATTGGAGAAGTTAAGTTTACAAGGTAAGATTTAAGGTTTGATGTGTCAATTGATATTACTGGTTGAGATTTAGGGTTTTGAAGTTAAAATTTTGGGTTATATTTACGAGCTGATTGAAATATTATGAATTAGTTACTAATTTTTTTGGTTGGTTTTTAGATGATTTTTTTAGGAATAATAGTTTTGAGATTAATTTGGTTTAATTGATGTTTCAGGTGCAAGTAATTGTGAAAAACCCGAAAGTGTATTGAGGTTGAGGAAGATAAAATTGTAGTTTGGTCTTTTATTTGTGATAGTTACAGTTTGATCCCTCAACTTTGAAAACGTTATAGTAGTTTGGTCTCTGGAGCAAAATCATAGGAAATAGTGATTTTGAGTTGTATTGATGGCAGGATTGAGGATGACTTATGGGTACAGTTTCAGTATAGTTATGTGTTTATTATATTTTCATTTTGGTCCTCGAAGTTTGACAGAATTAATTTGACATCTGCGAAAATCCCAGATTGGTCCCTGGCTGTAATCTTAGTTTTTCAGATGGATTCTGAAGAATAATTGAGATTTATTGGTGAATTATTATTATTATCATCAAGTTTAATGTTTTATTTTCTTTTGAATTAGAATCTCGATACCGTTTACTTTTTGGATTTTTTTTATTCTCGTTGCGTTAAACATCAGGTATAAGAGACTGGTGCGCGCGCAGAGAGAGGCATAGCACAGCAACATGGATAATAATCCTCGGACTTGTAATAACCCTTCTGCCATTTGAAGACTTGTAATAACCCTTCTGCCATTTGATTCAAATTACGTTGGACAGAAAAATTGAAGTGGTCAAAGGAAGGAAGCTTCTGAATAATTTCATGGATACCATACCAGTGAAACAAGCCATACCATTTATTTTTGCACGGGTCTATCACTCACCCCTTTCTTCACGTACGCTAACTGAGATTTAGCCATCTCAAGTGCATTCCACCTTCTCCTGCTATTGCGCAAGTCTGCATTAATGCTGAGCATGAAAAGTAAGTTCTAACTAACTACTTCCTAGTTCCGTCGAGGAGGGCCAGAGCAGGTCTATTGATTTTGCCTCTCTGGATGGATGGATGGCAATTAATGTAGATTTGATTTCTCAATTTTGAATCACAGATGTTGTTTCATACCGTTCCTGACACGATTTGTATGCACCGTCTGTTTACTTTTATTCTCTTCAAACCTTAATTAGCTCTTGCTTTTGGATTCAACTTGTTCTATAACAAATGATTGAAGTCATTTCTTGCGAGTCTCCTTTCTTCCCCCAACATTTAGTACCACAATATTCAAACGATGCTGTTCCAAAAGCGTGTCTTCATGATAAAAGGATTTGAAATTTGCTTTATGTTTCTTTGGAATCAAAATATGTTCATCTTATAAGATTTTAGAATAATCAAAATTTTAATTATTTTACTTGGATTCACAAAAAAATGACTAAAAAACTAGAATTTCCTAACAAAAAACTTATTTAATGATATTGAGTACGGTACAAGCCATTTCTCCTTTTTGAACAATCCTTTCCTCACTGGAAAACTTGACCATTAAAATTTACAATTTTCTAACGCTTTTACTTTTTCTTCATTAAATCCATTCATGATAGTTTATTTCATGCTTATTCCTCCGGTCAAATCATAATTTGTTTCATGCTCCCGTTAATTTAATCATTTGTATCTTAGATTTAATGTCTTTTTAAGTAGTGTAAGGCTCAAAAGTTTATGGATTGATTCAGGTCAAACAATAATAAAATCATTTCAATTTTAATTTTTAAAGTTGAGACTACATTGTTTTCAAAGGAAAAAAAATTGATTACATTTGAACAAGGTTTTTAGTACTCACTTAACCTGCCAAGATTATTAGTTGTCACCAAGGATGTTAAAATCGCTTTTTGACACAACACGAAAAACATAATGAAAATCAGATCATAAAATCGCAAGTATATTGTTTTTAACTATATATTAACAATTTCAGCCAATAAATTAAATTACATTAAAATATGGTAAAGAGCGTCAACATTATAATCAATTAGTGATCTAAATAAATAAGAAAGATAAATATTATAAATCAAGAAATCAATGACATGAAAAAAAACTCAAAATCAAAATTTTCAATATGGTCAAATTACTAATGATAGTAAGTACACAAGAACCTCGTGACAACTTGGTTGTTCTCATCATAACAAGTCATAATAAAAAAAATTTAGGTTGCAAGTTAATGAGTATAAATTAGTAATTAATTAACATAAATCTAATAATTAAAAGAAACTATTAAACAATGTTTAATACGCTAGAATTTTTTTTTAAAATTAGAAATAATTTTTTTTAACATTAATTGAATATATAAAATATGATAATAAAAACAAAGTATTCATTATAAAATTTTCCATGTAGTCTAGATATCTACTTTTCACAAATTCTTATTAGATTTCAATCATGATTTCAAATACATAGTTCTCTCTCATATGAATAAATTACTGAGTTTATCATATATATTTAGAAATATTGAGATGTCTAGTTTCCCTTCCATCTAGAATCGAAAAAAAAAAATTATTTGTAACTTCAAATGTGTCCAAAACAATACATGAATGTCTAGTTTGACAGATTTGACAAGATTAAGATTTGACAAGATTAATCTAACAACTTTGACTCTCTGAAATAGTTTGTTTCGGAACTTTGCTTAATCTAATAATTTAACAAAATATATTTTCATGTATCTAATATTTCCCTATAAAATTTCAACTAGATCCAATAAATAGCTTGAAAGATATGTTTAATTTCACAAAATCATCAACAAATATTATAAAGCCACATTCAAAACCAACTTGGTTGTTCATATCAGAAATTTAGTAAACTTGTAAAATCAGACTGATCTTACTAATTTTACCGATTTAACACGAGTCAAGTTTGATTTTAATAATTTTTAAATTTAATCTAATTTAACACATAAATACATTACGACTAATAAAATGATAAGATTTTAAAAAACAACGGCAACCTTAGTTCTCACCAAGGTTATTAAAAACGCGAGTTGACTCGCAAAATCGTACGATTTTGCGAGTCAACTCAATAAAACTGGTTGACTCGGAAAGAAAAATCGAAACCGGTCAAACTCGTTCAAAATCGGATTGACTCGTAAAATCGGACCGAATCGGTCCGATTTTACGAGTTCAAGGTATTCGGCCGGGGCTTTGCTTTCATTTTCAATTTTTCGTTTCGTTCATTTACATATTTCATTTGCAGCTCAATTCTCAAATCAAAATCCTCTCTTCTCTTCCGTGTTCGGCCTTCACTTCGCTCTTCAACTTTCAAGTTTCAATCTTTCTTTTTCATAGCCATTGAAGAGGATGAGGACTGAGGAGGAAGAGAGTAAAGAAGAAGAGGATGAGGAGGAAGAGAGTAAAGAAGAAGAGGGTGGGCGGCGGCGTGAGACTGTGAGAGAAGAGAATTAGGGTTAGTTAATGGGGAGTGGCCTTTTTATACTAGTAGAGTAGTAGTTATAACTTATAATAATAATAATAAAAAAGGTGGTGGTTTCTAGTTTCTACTTTCTAGGGGGGGTTGTTATAAATTAATAATAATAATAATAATAATAATAATATATACGGGGGGAGGGGTTATGATATTAATATTATTATTATTATTATTATTATTATTATTAATAATAATAATCTGGAGGTTTATAATAATAATAATAATAATAATAATAATAATAATAATAATAATAATAATAATTAGCATAAAAAATAGTTAGCATAAAAAAATAATTTTAAAAAAATTCTATTAATTTAAGATAATAAATAACATTAATTAATTTCAAATACAACAATCATAAAAAAAATATATAATTACTTGAAAAACATAAAATAAGTAGTTTAAATTTCAAATCTCAAATATTGTGGGTCTTTTAATTTTATTTAAATTCATTTTTTTTAATTTAAATATAATTAAAAATAATAATTTTATTGTTGGAGGGTTTTTCAAAAGTAATTATTTAATTATATAACTTACTCCTATTAATTATATAATTAATTGTATAATTAAACTATATATATAAAATAATTGAACTTTATTTAAAATAAAATAAAAAAATGGTTCTCCAAAATAGTTTTTATCATTGGAGAACACATCAACAAAAAAGTCATATATACACTATTTAATTTTTTTTGATGTTTTTAAATCATTTTCATGTCCTGATGTCAAAATAATTTGTTGGAGTTGGAGCTAGAACTAGCAATATCGATGTTGATACCAGTATCAGTACTGGTAATCCTTTCAATAATAATGTTTTTGATGAATGTATTAAAAATAACGAGAAAAATGACGGTCATGAGACTGATTGTAATTTATATATCACATCAACAAAATATTTATTTTTAGTTTGTAAATTTTTACCTAATGAAATTCTATGGACATAATTGTTTTGTAATGTATTTTTCAATTATTTTGAATCATGCATGAATCTTAACTAATGAAGTTTTATGGCCATAATTATGTTATATTATATTCGAAAATATTTTACTTATGATTTTACGATTTTTCTACCTCCACGATTTTAGCTGTGATTTTACGATTTTTGTACGGAAAAATTCAGGTATGATTTTATGATTTTACGATCCGATCTTACGATCCGACTTTCAGAATAGCTTTCCGATTCGTGTCAAAATCGCGATTTTGACAACCTTGGTTCTCACCGAATCAAGTTTCCCCTAGATTTAAGCCATTGCCGTGTTCATTTGATACGCGGACAGCAGGACACCCCTTCTTTCTTCCGACTAGAATACTCAGCATAAATAGAGAAGAGGACCCGTGCCCTGAATCATGCGATGTCTTAAAATACAGTATCTTCACATCATGAATCTACATCTACCATATTGTTTTTGCTTCTTTCTTCTTCTACAGCCGCCATTTTCTACCATTGGTCAGGCTTACAAGAACGTATTTTTGGGCTCATCTCTCACTGCTACTGCTGCTAGTGGTGACCTTCCTTGGACTTTACCATCTGGGGAGTTCGCTTTTGGATTCCAACAAGTTGGTGATGCTGGCTACCTGCTTGCCATATGGTTCAATAAAATACCTGAAAGAACCATAGTCTGGTCAGCTAATAGAAATAATCTAGCTCAGAGAGGATCAACAGTACAACTTACGGCAGATGGTCAGTTGCTTCTGAATAATCAATCAGACACACAAATATGGACCACTCCATATTTCGGTGGAAGTGGAGCCGCCTATGGAGCCATGCTTGACACCGGAAACTTCGTGCTAGCAGGACAAGCCGGTGTCAATTTGTGGCAGAGTTTTGATGAACCAACGGATACACAAAATCTGAATTCAGGCGCTCAACTAATTGCTCCCTACCTGGAAAAGAATTATTCAAGCTCATTCTACAAACTGACGGGAATCTCGTATGTACACCACAGCCTATCCATTAACTACCTCAAATTTCGCTTACTGGTCGACCCAAAGTTCTATAGGTAGCGGTTACCAGCTGATCTTTAACCAATCTGGCTATATGTACCTGGTAGCAAGCAATGGCACTATACTGAATCGATTATTTTCTAATTCAGTACCATTGCAAGATTTATACCTCAGGGCAACCATAGACTATGATAGAGTTTTTAGGCAATATGTTTATCCAAAGACTGCTTCCGGTGGCAAAAGGTGGGCTATGAACTGGACGACTTTGTCAAACTCCACACCATCAAATATCTGCTTGGCAATTAGGTACTCAGCAGGCAGTGGAGCTTGCGGTTTCAACAGCTATTGCACATTAGGAGATGACCAAAGACCAAGTTGCAGGTGTCCTCGTGGTTACACTTTCTCTGATCAAGATGATGAGAGGAAGGGATGTAAGAAAACCTTTATTTCACAGGATTGTGACCATCCATCTCAAGAAATAGATAGCTTTGAGATCAGGGATCTGCTAAACACTAACTTTCCATTTGCTGATTATGAATTTTTTGGTTCCGTGGGCGAGGATTGGTGCAGACAGTCTTGCTTGAGTGACTGCTTTTGTGATGTTGCCACTTTTAAAGATGGACAATGTTGGAAGAAGAGAGGCCCTCTCTCTAATGGCCTAACTGATCCAAGCATTGGTGATAAAGCCCTGATGAAAGTAAGGAAACGCAACCGGACTGAGGAGTTAGCTCAGAAGAAGTGTGCAAAGAAGAGTGATCGATCAGCTTTGATCATATCAGGCTCGGTGCTGTTAGGTAGCTCCATCTTTCTAAATGTTCTCTACGTGTTCTTTACGAACCGACAAAGACAAAAGGTGATTCCGCAACACCATGTGATGCGGGACATGAATCTGCAGAATTTTACTTACAATGAGCTCGAAACAGCTACCGGAGGATTCGATGAAGAGCTTGGTAGGGGTGCCTTTGGACCTGTTTACAAAGGGGTACTAGGTGGCGAAGACAGACAAATAATTGCAGTAAAGAAGCTAGAAAAGATGGCAGGAGAGGGCGAGACCGAATTCAAAACAGAAGTGAAAGTTATCGGCAGAACAAATCACAAGAATCTGGTTCAGTGATAAGCCACCATGTACGTGAGGTCTTCACCACGTCAATTATGAAGTAGTGCTAAGCATCAGTTTTTATTCAGTTTCCATTCAGTATTTATTATGTTTTAATGTTGCAGTAATTCAAATATTGTAACCGTTCTAACGGGTCCTTATAAGAAGGCTGGAAAGAAAGGAAGAGGGAAGCAATCAAAATATTCTATCCTAAATTTATCTTGTGGTTTATTCTCACCCGAAGAGAATACTGTGAAACTTTGGCTATAGAAACTTAGCTCTTGACTGGGACCTATCAATTGGTATCAGAGCTGGTTTAAATGGCGACTAACAAAGAGCGAATTGAAATGCTAGAGGCAGGGCTCGGTGGAGTGCAAGAAGGAGTACAGAGAATGGAGATGAGCATGACTGATAGGCTGCAACATTTGGAAGACACACTTAACCGACTTTCTGATATGTTGCTTGCAAATCAGGAGCTTGCAAATCTGGGTAACCAGCAACGTGAAGGTCCAGAGGGGGAGCCTGCAAACCTGGGTAACCAGCAACGTGAAGGGCCAGAGGGGGGACGAATAATTGTCTCTTCCAAGACAGCACGACTTGAGTTTCCTCGATTCTCAGGAGACGATCCCACAGAGTGGTTTAATCGTGTGAATCAGTTTTTTGCATTTCAAAACACTCCAGAACTTCAGAAGGTCTCCCTGGCTTCTTACCACTTGGAAGGAGAAGCCAACCAGTGGTGGCAATGGGTTCGTAGGTTGACTGAGGAAGAAGGACGCGTTCTCTCATGGGCAAATTTTGAAGACGAACTATGGGCTCGTTTTGGTCCTTCGGAATGTGAGGATTTTGATGAGGCCCTTTCAAGAATCAAGCAAGGAGGCTCGCTGCGAGATTACCAACGAGAATTCGAGCGCCTGGGCAACCGAGTACGAGGATGGACGCAAAAGGCTCTTGTAGGTACATTTATGGGTGGCTTAAAAACTGAGATTTCAGATGGGATCCGAATGTTTAAACCACAAACACTCAAAGAGGTCATTAATTTAGCAAGGATGAGAGATGACCAATTTGCACGACAACAGAGGGCACCTTCCCCACACCTCAATCAAGTAGTTCCTGCTACACCTACAGGTCCCTTCAAACGTTTATCTTGGGAAGAAATGCAGAGAAAAAGAGCACAGTGTCTCTGTTTCCACTGCAATGAGAGATTTACAGCAGGCCACAAATGTCAAAAGCCACAATTGTTATTATTGGAGGGCCACACGGTAACAGGCTATGTGAAAACAAAATGGCACGACAAATGTGGGAAGAGGATCCTGGTGGAGATGCAGGGGAAATGCAGACGTGATCCATGGACCTTGAGGACAAGGTTCCACTTTCTGGGAGGGGTATTGATAAGCCACCATGTACGTGAGGTCTTCACCACGTCAATTATGAAGTAGTGCTAAGCATCAGTTTTTATTCAGTTTCCATTCAGTATTTATTATGTTTTAATGTTGCAGTAATTCAAATATTGTAACCGTTCTAACGGGTCCTTATAAGAAGGCTGGAAAGAAAGGAAGAGGGAAGCAATCAAAATATTCTATCCTAAATTTATCTTGTGGTTTATTCTCACCCGAAGAGAATACTGTGAAACTTTGGCTGTAGAAACTTAGCTCTTGACTTGGGTTCTGTAACGAAGGGCAGCATCGCCTTCTGGTCTACGAGTACATGAGCAATGGCTCCTTGTCAAACTACATATTTGGAGATTCAAGGCCTAATTGGCACCGTCGAATGCAAATTGCTTTCGGTGTAGCAAGAGGGCTCCTTTACCTCCATGAAGAATGCAGCTCCCAGATAATCCATTGTGATATCAAGCCTCAAAATATCCTCCTCGACGAATCTTTTAATGCCAGGATTTCTGATTTCGGACTAGCCAAGCTGTTAAAGACAGAGCAGTCTAAAACAATTACTGCAATCAGGGGAACCAAAGGGTATGTAGCTCCTGAATGGTTCAAGAACTTGCCAGTGACAACGAAAGTAGATACCTACAGCTTTGGCATTCTCCTGCTGGAGCTAGTCTGCTGTAGAAAGAACTTTGAGATTAATGCAAGGGAAGAACATCAGATAGTTCTTGCAGACTGGGCGTGTGATTGTTTCAGAGAAGGAAAGCTGAACCTTTTAGTAGAACAAGATGAAGAGGCAATGGTGGACATGAAAAGGGTAGAGAGGTTTGTGATGGTTGCAATTTGGTGCATTCAGGAGGATCCATCTTTAAGACCTGCAATGAAGAAAGTTGTGCAGATGTTAGAAGGAGGTGTTCAAGTCTCAGTTCCTCCAGATCCTTCATCATTTATCAGCTCAATCTGAATCTTTTTTATACACATATCCTGTTGCCAAGGCCAATGAATGTGACCTATCTACCTTGTATTTCTATAATCTGTACTTCCTGTCATTTCAGGCATCATGTATTAGACTTTGCACAAGAAGGCTTTAGACACAAGCTTTCATTTTTTTTGTTCACGAGTAGGAAGTAAAATAAGAGATTTAAAATGAATATAATGGAAAAGCTGCATAAAATTAGACATTTTCTGTTTATTTGTTTAGAATGTTAAATATTTGTGAAAACATAATATATATTTTTCATAGATGCAACGCATTGGATTTTAAAATTTTAAAATCAAAATTTAAAATCTTAACTAACAATTCTAGTTTTTAAATTCAACCAACTCCTTAAAGATAATAATCCTTGGACACTGTGGAAATAATGTTTTAGAATGAAACCACATTCCATTTGAAGACTTGTAATTGAAGTGATCAAAGGAAGGAAGCTTCTGAATAATTTCATGGATACCAGTGAAACAAGCCGTACCATTTATTTCAACGACATTATCAATTTCTCGAAAGCGCACAGCTAATTAATAACATATGTTTTTTGCATGGGTCTATCACTCACCCCTTTCTTCACGTTAATTTTTCATGGACGTTATTTAAAGTTTGCTAGACATTTCTACAAGTATAGATTTATAAGAGGCTTCCTCGTTGTGACCTCATAAAATCAAGAATTTTGTTGATTTTCTTTCTTATTCTTACTGCAACATGTCTTCGTTTAGACTTCAAATCAAATTTTTAAATGGTGATTTAGACATCTCAAGTGCATTCCACCTTCTCCTGCTATTGCGCAAGTCTGCAGCTGAGCATGATAAGTAAGTTCTAAGTAACTACTTCTAGTTCAGTCAAGGAGGGCCAAAGCAGGTCTATTGATTTTGCCTCTCTGGATGGATGGATGGCAATTAATGTAGATATGATTTCTCAATTTTGAATCACAGATGTTGTTTCATACCGTTCCTGACACGATTTGTATGCACCGTCAGTTTGTTTTTATTTTTTCCAAACCTTAATTAGCTTTTGCTTTTGGATTCAACTTGTTAGGGCAAGTCAAATGGCAAGAGCCATTTTGGAGAGCCAGATCTTTAAAATGACTATTTGAATAATGTATATATGGTTTTTTTGTTGATGTGTGCTCCAATTGTAAAAGCTATTTTGGAGAGCTATTTTTTAATCTTATTTTAAATAAAGTTCAATTATTTTGTATATGGTTTAATTATACAATTAATTATACAATTAATAGGAATAAGTTATATAATTAAATAATTGCTTTTGAAAAACCCTCCAACAATAAAATTATTATTTTTTATTTATATTTAAATTAAAAAATGAATTTAAATATAATTAAAAGACCCGCAATATTTGAAATTTAAACAAAATGAGCACATTAACAAATAACCAATAAGTTCAAACATAATTAATTAACATACATTCCATTACAAATAATTCAATTAAATTAATTATAAATTAATACTCCTATTTGCCATAATTTCCAACTTTCTATTTTGAAAATACGTTGTAGAAATTGGATCCAATGTAAAAGTATCCATCTTCATAATCTCTATTCCTTGTTTCTCTTGTGTTTGTTTAATCATTAGAGCTTGTTGCTCTAACGTAATTTTTCTGTCTTGTTTTTTTTCTCCCTCAATTTCAACGAAAGTGTCCTTGAATTGTTGTAAGAGATTTGTTACACTTGTCTCCCCAACTTTCTCTTTTCCTTGTGTGTGTTTAAGTTGTTCCTTTGCAACTTTTTGACCAATTGGTCTATTTTGATAAATAAATGCGTCATTATCTTCTCCTAAACTAACAGAATCAGCGGTTGATAGATTTGAAGAAGTTGGACTTGCATTTCCATGATTTTTTTCTTTATAGAAGCTTAAGGCCAAGTTGGAAGCAAAGAACTCAGTTTGCCTTCGGCATTGCAAGAGGACTCTTGTACCTACACGAAGAATGCAGCACCCAAATCATTCACTGTGATATAACGCCGCAGAACATTCTTATTGATGACTACTACAATGCTCGGATATCAGATTTTGGATTGGCGAAACTTTTGGTGATTAATTAGAACCAAAGCAAAACTACCATTCGAGGAACAAACGGATATGTTGCTTCTTGTTAAGGAACCATTTCACCTAAAAGCTTAAGCTGATAGGTAAAGCCCCAGAATATGATTTATATTATTCTCTAACACACAGTCTCAAGTGAAAGCCCTTTGGGCTTGAAACTTGCACACAGACCCATTCTACCTTGTGCTTGATTTTTATCAAATAAAATGAGGGTGGTGAGATTCGAACTCGTGACCGCTGGGTCAACAAGACTCTGATACCATGTTAAGGAACCATCTCATCTAAAAGCTTAAGCTGATAGGTAAGGCCCCATAATATAATTTATATTATCCTCTGTAATTTTAGAGAGAGAATTTGTATTTTTTTATTATTCTCTTTCATCATATAAACACATGTATATATACACTCTATGCCGGTCTATCTAAGGTAAGTCAACTAATTGATTTTGTTTCTGTAACACTCCCCCTCAAGCTGGAGCATAAATGTTAATCATGCCCAGCTTGTTACAAAGATATTCAATCCGAATCCCATTTAATGCCTTTGTGAAAATATCTCCCAGTTGTTCTCCCGTCTTCACATAGCTTGTAGAAATAAAGTTTTCTTGAATCTTTTCACGAATAAAGTGACAATCTACTTCAATATGTTTAGTTCTCTCATGATACACTGGATTTGAGGCAATATGAATAGCTGCCTGGTTGTCGCACCAAAGTTTTGCTGGCATGGGAGTTTTTATCTCAATCTCAGTTAAAAGGTGATATACCCACATAATTTCACACGTGGCTTGCGCCATGGCTCTATATTCCGACTCTGCACTAGATCGAGAGACCACATTCTGTTTCTTGCTCTTCCAAGATATAAGATTCCCGCCGACAAAGACACAAAAACCCGTGGTGGATCGTCTATCAGTCTTAGATCCTGCCCAATCCGCATCTGTAAAACACTCAATCTGATCATGTCCATGATTGCTGTATAATATGCCCAGACCAGGAGCTTTTTTTAAATAACACAAAATATGCTCCAGGGCTGCCCAATGCTTTACTGTAGGTGTAGACATGAACTGACTGACAATACTAACTGCGTAGGCAATATCTGGACGAGTCACTGTAAGATAATTTAATTTCCCAACCAATCTTCTGTATCTTTCTGGATTATCAAAAGGATCACCATCGTCTTTTGTTAAATGTTCATTGGGGATCATCGGTGTGCTGCATGGCTTGGCTTCCATCTTTCCAGTTTCTGTGAGCAAGTCAAGGACATATTTCCTTTGTGACAAGAAGATTCCCTTTTTGCTTCTTGATACTTCTACTCCCAAGAAATATTTTAGCTCCCCCAAGTCCTTTGTGTGAAACTTGGAATGCATAAACAATTTTAAAGAAGAAATTCCTGCACAATCATTTCCTGTAATGACAATATCATCAACATAAACAACAAGAAGAATAATACCTTTTTCTGATTGTCTATAAAAGACTGAATGATCAACTTTGCTTTTGTTCATCCCAAATTCTTGAATCACCTCACTGAACTTGCCAAACCAAGCTCGGGGACTCTGTTTCAATCCATAAAGAGATTTTCTGAGATGACACACTTTTCCATACTCCCCCTGAGCAACAAACCCAGGTGGTTGCTCCATATACACTTCTTCATGGAGATCTCCATGGAGAAATGCATTTTTGATATCTAGCTGATGCAGGAACCAGTGTTGAGAAGCAGCCATTGATATAATCAGGCGGACGGAAGCAAGTTTGGCTACCGGGGAGAAAGTATCAGAATAGTCTACCCCATAAGTTTGAGCATAGCCTTTAGCTACAAGTCTGGCTTTTAGTCGTGCCACGGATCCATCAGGATTGACTTTGATTGCAAAGACCCATTTACAACCTACAGCTTTCTTTCCTTTTGGTAAATCCACTAGATTCCATGTGTGATTGACCTCCAGAGCTTGGATCTCCTCGAGCATTGCAGTATGCCAGCCAGGGTGATTTAGGGCTTCCTTGACAGTTTTGGGAATAGAGATGGAATCTAAAGAGGCAACAAAGGCACTCGAGGAAGGAGACAAGTGATCATAAGAAACAAAATTAGCAATGGAGTAAATGGACTTGCATTGACGTTTACCTTTACGGAGACCAATGGGAAGGTCAAGGTCACAGGGAGGATCAGATAACAAAGGAGTCGATGTCGGACATGTATCTGTTGTCTCCTGACGCCCGGAGTATACCTGAACAATAGGTGGCCGAGCTAGAGTAGGCGGTACGTCCACACCATCGTGTGGTGGCCCAGAAGAATCAGTGAGAGTATTTGGGATAGTGACTTGATATATGAGCCAATTTTCATCCTCCCCCTCATTATCAGAATTTGGGGTTGAAGATTGAAAAAAAGACTCCTCTAAAAATACCACATCAATCGAGACCACATACTTGTTGAGATCAGGAGAAAAGCATCGATAACCTTTTTGAAGACGAGAATACCCTAAGAATGCACACTTCAGGGCTTTAGGATCTAACTTAGTCACAAATGGCCTTACATCTCGAACATAGCAAGTGCTTCCAAAAATATGTGGTTCAACTGAAAATAGAGATTTCTTTGGAAACAATATACTATATGGAATTTGATCATTGAGTACCGTAGATGGCATGCGATTAATTAGAAAGCAAGCAGTAGAAATTGCATCAGCCCAAAATTGTTTAGGAACCTTCATCTGGAACAAGAGTGCCCTAGCTGTTTCTAGTAAATGTCTGTTCTTTCTTTCAGCAACACCATTTTGAGAGGGGGTATCCACACAAGAGGATTGATGAAGAATCCCATGTTGAGTCAGATAAGTCTGAAATGAGTTAGACATATATTCTTTGCCATTGTCACTTCGCAATATTCGGACAGAAACATTAAACTGTGTTTTAATCTCAGCATAAAATGCACAAAAATGAGAAAAAACTTCAGAACGATTTTTCATAAAATAAATCCAAATCATCCGAGAAAAATCATCCACAAATGTAACAAAATATCGAAATCCATCTTTTGAGGTAACAGGACAAGGTCCCCAAACATCAGAATGTACTAACTCAAAAATAGATTCAGTTCTTTTGTTAATTCTTGGTCTTAACAAACTACGATGATGCTTTGCAAAATGACATGACTCACAATTAAACGAAGGTAAATTATGAAATTGAGGACATAACTTCTTTAATACACGTAAAGAAGGATGTCCCAAACGACAATGAGCTTCAACTGAGGAGAGGATGCTAGAACAAGCAAATGACCGAGGTACCCATGCATCAAGAATGTAAAGACCATCAGATACATGTCCTTTACCAATAATCTTCTTCGTCATAAGATCCTGAAATATGCAATAGTCGGAGAAGAATAAGATACAACAATTAAGGTCTTTGGTAAGTTTGCTAACAGATATCAAGTTAAAAGCAAGCTTAGGTAAACCTAAAACAGATGACAAAGTGATATAAGATGTTGGTTTTACAGTCCCAAAACCCACAATTTTTGAGGTTGACCCATCAGCAATAGTAACAAAAGAAGGGGCTAAATGTGATTCAAAATTAGAGAATGTTTCAAGGTTACCTGTCATATGATCAGTTGCACCTGAATCAATTACCCATTCGTTTGAAGAGGAGATAAGGCATGTTTTACCTGTCTCAGTAGGAGCAATATTTGGAGTATGAGTCTTTAATGAATCTTGATACAGAGAAAATTTTGCAAAGTCATCAGCTGAGACCATGATCGTCTTATCAGATGACCTTGATGAGGTACTAGAGGTGGTAATGACATTAGCAAACTGATTTCTTTGATTACGATTTTGTAATTTCTTGCAGAATTTCTTGGTATGACCCGACTCATGACAGTAGTAGCAAACAATGTTGTTTGAATCATTGGTATAGCTATCAGTCCTGCTTCCTCCCCTGATGTTTAATTTCCTCCCAGTGTCATGGCTTCTTCCTTTGGCAAGAAGAACATTATGTTGGATAGAAAGTGTACCTTCAGTACGCAAAATTCTACTAAAAACTTCTTGAAGTGACCCAATCTCAGGACTGGAAAGAATTTGTGATTTAACAGCCTCAAGTTCTGATGGAAGACCAGCTAAAAAACTCATTACTGCCATTTTCTCTCTCTGATTCTGTTGCACCTTAATATCAGTACTGAAAGGTAAGAGTACATTCAACTCCTCATAAGTTTTCTTAAAATCCATAAAATAAGTGGTTAGAGATTTGGCCTCCTTTTCAGCCCGATAGAAGGCTTTGCACACATCATACATCCGGGACATATTACCTTTACCAGAATATAAAAACTCCAGATAATCCATTAATTCTTTAACAAACTCACAATGGTTAAGCAGCCCAACAATTTCACTGTCAATAGAATTCCTAATTTGTAGGAATAAACGCGCATCATCCCTCATCCAAGGTTTTTTCTCAGTTTCATCATCAGGGGGTTCCTTACATAGGTGGTCATCTTTTTCCACACTACGCAAATAAACTCTAATTGTCTTGCTCCATTCCAAATAATTAGTGCCGTTTAGTTTATGATCGGTTATTTTGGACATTGCTGGCACTATTTCAGTTATAGAAGCTCTGTTAGCAGTCATTTTAACAACTGCTATTCAATCTCAGCAAAATAATTCCAGCAACAATATTCAATCTCAGAAAAATAACTCCAACAGCAATATTTTATCTCAGCAAAAATAATTTCAGTAGCAATATTCAATCTCAGCAGCAAACCAGATACCACTGATCCCAAAAAATTGAATTTGCAGTAACACAAATCAGAGAACAAGTCAAAGGATAGAACCTGCCAATTTGGTTTTGATTTCTGAAACCAACTGTCACGGTGATCAACGTTTTTTTTTTTTTTTTTTTTTTTTCGCAAGCTCCACCTCTCAGTCCCTCAACTGGCACGCTGTTCTTTCTTCTCAGCAAATCCAGCGTTCTTTCTTCTCAGCAAACCCAGCGTTCTTTCAGGCTGATCGAGACTCTGGAGTGCCACTTGAGAATGGCCGAAAAGAGATGGGAGACTTTGGAAAGTCCGATCGGTGAAGAAACACGTGGATCTGTGGCGCAATGGTAGCGCGTCTGACTCCAGATCAGAAGAATCCCGAAGCTTTGATTGACGCGTGAGACTTATGTGTAGTTCGTCTGGCCACCGAACTGTGTGTACTGGCCGGAATCACGAGTGCGCTCCTCCCTGGGTCGGAGGTGACGCAATCCAAATAAAAAAAATACCAGGTTACTGTTCCTAATCTCTAAGAACAAAACCCAAAACCCAGAAATTTCTTTGAGCCGACCGTTGCTCTGATACCATGTAATTTTAGAGAGAGAATTTGTATTTTTTTATTATTCTCTTTCATCATATAAACACATGTATATATACACTCTATGCCGGTCTATCTAAGGTAAGTCAACTAATTGATTTTGTTTCTGTAACATCCTCTAACACTCTAAATGGTTCAGGAACACACCAGTCACTGTGAAGGTTGATGTCTATAGCTTTGGTGTCTTGCTGCTTGAGATCATCTGTTGTCGGAGAAGTGTAGATCTGGAGATAAGTGTAACTGGAGCTATATTGACCGACTGGGCCTATGACTGCTATAGGTATGGAACTCTTGAAGCTTTGATTCAAAATGACACGGAGGCCATGAATGACGTATCAACACTAGAGAGAGTTTTGAAGGTTGCAATTTGGTGCATTCAAGAGGTGCCATCTCTTAGACCCACCATGAGGAAGGTGACACAGATGCTTGAAGGAGTCGTTGAAGTGCCTGCTCCCCCGAATCCGTTCCCATTCAATGAAAATAGCTACTCCTGAACACAGCAGTAACTGCCTTAATTTCAACTAGTTATGATTTTTCTGACTGTGATTGCATCCATACCCATCTAATCAATGATTCACCTGTTTCCAGTATATTCATTTCTCAATCAATTCTACTTGATAAAAGAGCAAAACATTATAGATTTCTGTTGGAAGATAAGTTGCTGAGCAGGAATTGCAGAAGGATGAAGATGCTTGCTGCTTAAATAGTTGATGATGTAATAGTTAGTTAGTATTCTGTTATGATGTAACTAACTAACAAGTAAGCATGCATAAGGTGTGTGTGTGTTCTCATAATTGTAAAGCATGCATAATGTGTGTGCTGTGTGTGCTCTGTCTCAACCATATATAAGAGGCATGAAGTCAAACACTTTGTAAGCAATTGAATCAATACAATAGCAGACTACGAAGTTAGTGAAAACAGACTTACTTTCTTTTCTCTCTGCCCAAATTTCTTCTTCTTCTCATCTGCCACAAATTACCCAACAATCAATTCAACAAAATCAACAATTTCTTCAAGAAGCCTTTCATTTTGTTCACAGCTGAATGTTCATTAAAGTTATATGAATTTCGTCAAGATTATTTCTCAAATTTTACTGCTCTCTGATTGTCAGTTTAAAATGACTTCTCATTTTTTCATAAGAAGAACACCAAGGATTGATAGAATTTACAATCATTATTATGGATTTCCTCAGATTAGGGCTCAATTTTTACCACTTCCTGATTGTAAATCGAGGGCCAGTTCCCTCCTGTTTTCAGAAGAACACAGTATTTTGAAGAAAGTTATTACGAAAATCATGGGCTGGTGGTTGCTGATCCTCGAGGCAAAGAAATATGGACATCTACTATTTTTGCAGCACCAGGTACAGTTTCCTTGCGTGTTATGAATGAAACTGGCAGCTTCGTGCTTCAAAACAGCAATTCTGACAGGTTGTGGTAAGAGTTTCAGCAAACCTACTTACTGATTACATTGTTTCCTACTCACACTATGGAGACAGCGAAGGAAAAACTTGACAGCTAAACGTATTTTTTCAACTAGTCATCACTGAGGTGTTAAATCTTCAAGACATGGCTGGACTTGGAACAACATAACGACAACATCACTGTAGAAGAGGTTACTGATGCATTGCAGCTGCTGCTCACTGCGGTGCCTTTGCGGATAAAACCCACTAGCTGCTGATGCAACGTTTGCTGAATTTTCCACATGTTGAGCTTGAGCTTGCAAAAAAGCTCTAATGTAGATTAGCTGAGCCTGCAGTGCATGCTCTGCTAACTGCTACTGCTACTTTGAATAAGATTTCGAGGAAATGCAGAAAGTGCAATCGGGAACTTGGTGTCCATAGATGATGATGATGATGAAATGTGGTTTAAATAAACACTTCCATTACTAGTTGCTGGGGTTTCACTGCAAGCTGAAGGATTTGCTGATTCCGCTGCTGCTGATGTTGATTCTGCTGTATCTAACATTACAAGCCAGAGGCCTGAGCAAGAGTGGACCCAAGGTTGAGAGTTCGGGCTGAGCTATCAACAAGATTGCTGACAGACATTGTTCAAAAAGGGGAGTTTGTTAAATCTGGACGAGAGAACACAATTGACTGCCCAGCAGTTAATGGGATCAATCCTCCAGCCATATTAGCCTTACTCTTTCCTTCCATATTTAATTTTCATTTCCTCCATTTTCCCTTCTTCAGAAACACGGTAATTCGTCTGCTGTGTTGCTTGGACCTTAGCGATGAAGTGATAGCCATGCCTTGCTGCCTCTGGGAGGCTTGGGAGAAGAGCATGATTCTGTGCAAGTGATGATACATCAAGATCTGTGGTTCTGTTGATGGAAGCAAATGACATTGCAAGAGTCTGAGATGTCAAAGGCCTTAGAAGTATGTGTTTGTGTTTGCTGCGATTTCTTTTCACCAGTTTTCCCACTTGCGTTATGGGAAGTACCCATTGATGTGGCATTAAATTCTGACCATAAATACTCATGTTTGCACGGGAAACTCGACTATCAACAATTGATGAACTGTCTTCACCACCTATTTCACTCGACTATTAACATTCTGATAATGCATCAGCTGCTGCTGCTGGTTTGTAATAGTATGAACAACCTGGCTCAGGGCCCCTTCTCTTTTCTTTACTAGTCCAAGGGCTTTCCATCCTCTTTTCCCAAAGCAGAAGGCCGCTTCCATGCTCCTTAAGCCCGAGCCCATGTGCCGGACCCTTTGTATTTTTCTCCCCATTCTTAATCCATTTTGAACTTGTAAAAAAAAAAGATTTTTGCTGCCGTTGAAGCTTTTAAGGACACAGCATTCGAGAAGAATAAAATGATCCATTAAATAAAAGCATAGCCTGAGGATGGGTTCCTTTATAAGCTGCTGTGGCCCCAACATGTGCAGGGATTGGAATCAAAAAAAAATTTGAACAAAAATTTCTCGGTCAATAAAAAGTTTCTCGGTCCCTTTATTTTCTCGGTCAATCTATAGAAACAAAAATTTCCTACCAATTAAATTGTGCCATGCGTTATCTTTATTTTAATTTTACATGAAATAATAAAATAAAATGAAAATAAAGGGACCTTCACATATTTCTCGGTCAATAAAAAGTTGACTAGGATGAAATATCTAAGATATCATAAATAAAAATCAACCAATAAAATAAATCCATGTGGTATTGAAAAAAAATCTAAAAGCCCCGATAAACCTCTATAAATAGAGCATCTCACCCTAAATAAAAAAAAAATTAAAGAAAAAAGGAATTTTTCAAGATATTTTTTTTTCCAAACCAAGCATTTTAAGTAAGGAAGTTTTATAAAAGTTCTTAGGTATTCTAATTTATACTTGAAGTCTACAAAGAATAAAAGTTTATTGAATTGAAATTAAAAGTACTTTTCAAAATATCAATGTATCAAACCGTGTCCAAATTCATGTCCTGCAAAACATAAATCTTGACTTGATTCAACAAACATATTGATGGATCCAAGATGCTCGTTGAATCTTAGAATTTTAGTATCGATTGCCATGCACGAGTTTAAATGGTCATTGAAATACTTTGTAATTGCAAAACAGCACAAAAATAAATAAAAATCATTTTAGCTAGATCTATTTTGTGTGAGCTATAAGAATTATTACATGGTTTTATATCTTCTGGTTTATTCTGATTAACTATTAATTTATTAATTTACCTAAGTATGCATTCCAAATTTCAACTAATTAATTAGATATCAACTATATCAAACACAAATATGTAGTGTATTTTTTTAAGTTTAAGTTTCACAAGGCTATGTTTGGAATTTCACGTGTCGTAAAATGCTGCCTGTGCTTGGTTCATTACTTATCAGTCACCATATAATGTTTGAAATTATGGTAGCGATTAATTATGTAGCTTGCTTGGATATATATATAAACAAAAAAAAAGATTTACTAGAAGGTAGAAATTAAAAGACGAGGACCAAATTAACCTTCCCGGGTTAAGATACGCACCTGTAAAATAAATGGAGAGGACCGGGACAGGACATGTATTTATTTAGATAACCAAATCCAGCAGAGAAAATTCAATGGATGTCGAGTATCCTGGTAACAAAGCATTCATTACAGGAAATTCCGACCGTGAACATATCAACTAAGAGGTCAACTCAATCGATCACAAGCAGTATTTTTCTTACCTCGGGCCCACAACTGTGATCTGTGGAGGGTGATAAAGAAAACATGGAAATGTTGGGATGCCACTGGCCAGATTACTGTGCCCCGCTATGATTGATTATTCGCACGGATGCGACACCTTGGCAGTCATTGTCCAAGTAGATTGCAGATCAAGAAATAAATTATTTTTTTAATATTTTAAATTAATTTTACTATACTAATATTTAAAAAATATTCTTTTAATGTATTTCTATATAAAAAATATCTTTAAAATCAACTATAATCATAATTTTAAACAAACAATTAGTGCGTAGTGTAATGTGTTTAGGATTATAATTTATTCTAATTATAATTTAAAAATTTTAGATTAATTAATATAAACAATAGTTATAGTTTTACATTTAAGTATCTCGCTATAACTCTCTTTTAAAATCTGAACTTTTTTTATATATAAAAAAAAAACATAATTTATTATTTTTCCCTAACATTATTTTAAAAAACATGAACGTGGAAGTTATTACAGAGCCGATCACCCTCTTACTGCTCCAGTGCCAGGCAAGCACGAGTTTTGGAAGGTCACTTTCTGATAACTCGAGTGGTCATTTCCATAGCTGAAAGCTTGCATTTACTTTCATTCAATTTAGTTCAATTTAACTTATCAGTGACGCCCTAATTATGTTGTTTTAAAACCTCCACACTAGAATGTGTATATATATATATATTGAAATCTATAAGTCTGACCTACAAGATAATAAAAAATACGGGGACTAAATTAAAACTTTCTCCATTTCGTATTTGATTATTTTTAGGGAGCAAAGCACAGGCACACAGACTGAAACGACAGTGGAATAAGGCAATCAACAGTTTATCAGGTCAGCCTCACACAAGTAGCTGCTCAGTTCCTATCACCTTCCTCTGAATCTGGCATGAATCCATGTATTATTTATGCAAATATCAAGAAATATACCCAATCAAGATGAATTGTGAATATCTGTCTCGTATTGTTTTGATTGTTTAGCTATGTTCTTTAATTTATATAAGCATCAGTAATATTATTCCGCTCGAGTCCATCTTGGGACAACCAAACCCTGTTTTTAATAGTTCTAGGTCGATGTCGTCGGTCCTATTTTAAATGATAGAGTTGTTATACAAGGAAATTGTGACTGAGCATCTAAATCTTTATTGGATTACGTTCAAGTTGCTGGGTTATGGATCATAGTTAGTTGATCCGTGGCTTCGGTCGGTCCCATGAAATCAAAACAAAAGAAAATTAAGATGGGATCTTGCTATATCAAACCGTGAAATTGAAGGTTCGTGAGGAGTTATTATTATTTTATTTTTTTTACTAACGTGAGTCAGTGTTCGGATCAGTTTACGTACACATCGACTAATTCCACGAATTATGAAATCAACGACCATATAAATTTCTAATGATCATTATATTAACAGTTTTTACAACTAGATTAACTACTAGATGGTTAAGTTATTATTGTTATTGCAACCGCTACTGGGGTTTTTGATCTCTAGTGCTAGAATCCAAAAAACAAAATTAATAATCTAGGCACTAGCATGTGGTTGTGCACCATGTTGCATGTGGATGATCGGCGGACTAATCATGCAACCTAAAATTTCAACCAGTTTTGACTTTGAAAATACTCTACATCACATGCCGAACATATCGTGCTAGAAATATGCGAGACAGATTTCTCAAATGTCTTTATGCAATGCCGAGGGATCTTTTTACACCCTAACCCTAAAACTAGACACCGAAAGATAATCGTGGAAACCACCCTATATATCTAGTTAACACATTCTTTTGTAGCAACTATAAGTTTATTGGCCCTATGGCGATCGCCATGATGTTAGTTAGATATATGACAATGATACCTAGATTGTTTATTCATACTCTCATTATCAGATAAATTATTAACTATTGATGAACACACTGTGAATCATCGTCGTCATCATTTGGAGGTACTTGGTGGATTCTTGCTGGGTCTTATTATGATCGAAAGTCTTGTTTGTGTAAAGCTGAACTTGTGTTTTTACTATGTTACCTGACGCACTGTCCCATTTTTTGTTGACATTATCTATTCAATAACACTCCAATTCTCTAAAGATTGCATGTGAGCTATCATTGACTCGTTGCTCTGCATTATTGTAAGAGCACAGGTGGCATACCACCGTCCAAAAATAAAATTCCAAAACTTAAAAAAAGATCTGGTTCAGCTCTTACAAAACCTTCTACATTCTTTAATTTGTTCCAAACGTATACAATCAAGATTCAAAAGAGTTCAGTGACATGTTTCCAGATTTCCCAGGAGATTTATTAAAAATATCCTTGAATCGGATAAAAAACGATTCTATGGTTTACTCTTTCAATGCATTTTTTTTCAAATTTTATATTAAATATATTATTTTCATTTTTTAAATCAATTATAAATAAAAAATAAAAGTAATGAAATATAAAACAACTTGAGTCCTCACAAGATGAAACGTAATGTAATAACAAAAAAACTTGTGATCTATAGAACAAATCTAGAATTCAAGTTAAAAAAAATATATATTTTTTATAATAATTTGATACAATCAAAATTTCAATTCTTCATCTCTATCTATGCATTATAATTTACGGGAAGTGAGATTTATTTACCTTAAAAAAACAGCATGAGAAAACGTCGAATCAATAGAAAAGCACTTTTTTTCTACACCGAAAAAGCCATACTACAACAACATCGTTAGACAGCAGTGCATTGTATAGTATGGCAATTGATTGTCGAGTGGTCCTACTTGGTTTTATATCAAAGAGTCTGTGGTAAAAAGAGAGAGAGACAAAAAAAAAAGCTATATTAAACCCTAGAAACTCTCTAGCCAACAAAAGTTACTGCTTGTTGCATGGCTAGCAACCACACCACACCACATCTAGCTTAAAACAGTAGTTTCCTCCAGCCTAAAAACCACGAGGAAAAAGAGATTAGGATACAGAACACGATGGTGGCTAATAGTGGCTGGCTCTCATGGGTATGTGTGCATCGTGCTTTGGTGCGAGTGGTGGGAGCAGAAAGCCGCATGGTTGGGACTTGGGATGGTCCTGGTGGGTACGGTTGGTGTGGCTTTTCCTGTCCTTAAAAACTGTTTCCAACGCAGGTCAGAGTGATTAGTCGAGCCCCCCTCTCTATCTAACCCCACCCCAGTTAAAGCTGCCGGCCACGTTTCTCTCTCTCTCCTGGACGTCAAAGTGCAGGAGAGTCCCCCATTTTGTGATATTTTTTATTTCAGTCCCTTGACTTTTGATTTTGTTTTTTGTCTTGATTTTAGTTGCATAAGTTTTGATTTAGTTCGATTGGGTGCTCCAATTGGAATTGATTGGATGTCAATGTTTCAGTTCGGTCCTCCTTCTTTTAATTTTTGGATTCGGTTTAAATTATTCAATAAATACAGTACATAAGTTTCGATTTCTTCAATTGGATCCTGTTATTGAAATTGATAATATATTGAATTTTCATTTTGGCCCTTATAGTTTTAATTTTTGATTTTCATGCCTTGATAAATTGATATTTGTGTTTTATTTTCCATTATTAACATAATAATAATAATAATAATAATAATAATAATAATAATAATAATCATAGTAATAATAATAATAATAATAATAATAATAATAATAATAATCATAGTAATAATAATCATAATAATAATAATAATAATAATAATATATTTTTTTTCTTGCTTACTCTTTTGTTAATGTTTATGAGTATTTTTTTTTTCGGGATAATTTGATAATTTTAATTGTTTTTGCAATAATAGCAATAGTCATTTTATATCTAATATTACTAGAGATAAAAGACAACTCAAGAACAACAAATAAACAAATTTACCTAGGTTATCTACAATTAAAAAACGATACAAGTCACTTTTGTCTCGATTACACTGTTCCTTTTAAACGGCAAACAAGTCATTATTATATGTTTTAATATTTATTGCATATTATCGCCTAAAAGTATATAAAAAGATAAAAAAAAATGACCTCGGATGTTTTGCATGAAAAAATTTAATATCAACATTCTTAAATAAATTTAATATAATAATATGATGAATAAATCTTATAAAATAAAAAAAAAACTTGGCTTTGAATTTTAATTTTGTGCTCTTTTGTTCAAGTTTATTTCTTAAAAAAAACAAAAAATTAGATTTTTAATATTTAATATCTAATATTACCCGGGAAAAAATACAGCTCAAAAAAACAAAAGGTAAACAAATTTGCCTAGATTATCTACAATTAAAAAATATACGAGGCACTTTCCGTTTCAACTACACTGTTCTTTTTTTACGGTAAATAAGTAATTATAGCACGCAAAAAAATTATATTTATTTTTTGAAAAACAATTTCAATATTTTTATTTATAATGTGTAAGATCTAATATTATTAGGGGGAAAAGGCAACTAATCTTTTTTTTTTACAAATTTACTTAGCTTTTCTACAATTAAAAAATATAAAAATCACTTCCCATTTCGATCACACTATATAGTATATGAGACTAAGTATATGTGTTTAATATTTATTTAATAGTCTCGCCTAAAAATATATAGACAGAGAAAATAAATGACCTACAATTTCTTGGGAAAAAAAATTAATATCGGTATTCTTAAATATATTTAATATAATAATATGATGAATAAATCTTATAAAAAAAAACTTTGTCTTTGAAGTTAAATTTATATTTTAGACTATTTTTTTTTTCCTTTTCAGAAACTGTAACCTTTTTTCCACATGTATTTTTTATTTTTTAGTGTCCAAGTCAGTTGTTTTTTTTTTTACCGGGTTTCTTTTTTTGTTTGTTTTTTTTACCAGAGTATCCGTGACAACAAATTTCTAATAAATCATTTAACCTTCTTAGCAAATTTTCTAACAAATTTTATCAAAAGTTTTTTAGCAATAGCAATATTCAATCACATTTTGGTTGAAAAAAACTATTTTTAACAGACTTTATCAAGTACAATTATACTAATTAAATATTAAAATAATAAAATACAACATTTATAAAATCAATCAATTTTCTACATAGATAAAAAAGCCCAGCGAAGCGGGCAAATCAGCTCGTAAAATCTAAGAAAAGAATCCAAATATTGTTTTTTTCTTGTAAGAATATTTTAAATAGAGATTACAAGTTAAATGCCCGCACTACGTTGCGGGCGTAGTGCGGGCGGAACAAATAATTTTTATAAATTGTTGAGATTAAAATATAATATTTTAGTATATAAAATTAGATATAATGAAAAAGATCAACATCCTCTATTATAATAACAGTAACATCGAAGTCTTAACTTCTTAAATTATCATCATTATCACTGTCAAAACAATAAACATTATTGAACAAATTTGAGAGGGAAACAAAAAAAATATCAATAAAAAAGCATGTAAGAACAAAAACTAAAATTATTATTATTATTCTTAATATTAATATTATTATTGCTTTAATAACGGGAAGAAAACGAAATAAAATCAAAGGCATAAAAAAAGCCTAAAAACATAAACAAAAGAGAAAATGTAAAAATACAATAAATGAAAAAAAAATTATTGACTGGGAAAAAAATTACTTGAACTGAAAATAAAAAAACATTATCACACTACGTTGCAGGCTGAGTAAAAAAAATTTATAATTGTTGGGATGAAAGAAATTAATAGCATATGCTGGCCCAAAATTAAAATATAATATTTAAATATGTAAAATTTAATATGATAAAAAAGATCACCACACCTTATTCTGAAAATAGCAACATCGAAGGCTTAACATCTAAAACTATCATTGCAGTTACTGAAAAAACAATAAAAAACATCAAATTATCCCTAGACAAAAAAAATCTGAAAAAAATTAACAAAAGAGTACGTAAGAAAAATAACTTAATTTTTTTCTTCTTGTTCTTGTTCTTGTTCTTGTTCTTCTTCTTCTTCTTCTTCTTCTTCTTATTATTATTATTAATATTATCATTATCATTATCATTATCATTATCATTATCATTATTATTATTATTATTATTATTATTATTATTGTGTTAATAATAAAAAAAAGACAAAAAAATCATAATAACTTTAACAAAATATATAAAAAAAAAAATATCAGATAAAAAAAGTCATATGACTTAAAAATAAAAATAAAAAAACAAATAAAAAGCTAAAAGAAAGAACAAATGGAGAGAAAAAAAAACACAAATATCAATTTCCAAATGATCATAAATACAAAATAAAATTTAAGAACTATTTTTTTTTGGAAAAAATACCACCCCAACAAATAAGAAAGCAAAAAAAATTAAAAATCAAAGCCGAGCACACTTATATATACATGGATAAAAGTATGGATTATTCTAGAAATAAAAAGAAATATAGGGATGAAAATAAAAAATTAAAAGTATAAGGGCTGAAATGAACATTAAATATAAAGGGATTACAATCTAAAATTAAAAGTATAAGGGCTGAAATGAAAATCAAATATATTATCAATTTTAATCAAAGGACAAAACTGAAGAAATTGAAACTATTGTACCGAATAAATTCATCTTTTTCTATCCAATCCGGAAATTAAAAGCTAGAGGACCGAATTGAACAATGGACACTGAATTAATTCCAATCGGAGGACGCAATCGAACTAAATCAAAACTTATATACCAGAAATGAGGACCAGAAACAAAATTGAACGTGAAGGGACTAAAGTGAAAATGTTGAACATTAGGGGGACTCTCCTGCATTTTTACGTGCAGGAGAGAGAGAAACATGGCCGACGGCTTTAACCGGTCGCCGCCGCGTCCACGGCCATGTTTAGGCGACACGCTCCGCCGCGGGAGGAAGACAATGCGGAGACGCATCGCGAGAGACTCCGGAATGACGTCTACGACCACCTTAAGACGCTGCACGCACCACCTAAACAGGGCGTGGGGCGGAAAACCGACTGGCGCGTGCCCATCACGCACTGACAGCCACCGAAAAAAATAATAAAAAATAAGGTCAATTACCGTCCTACCCCTGTTTCCAAAGGCACCGTTTTTGCCTTATTAGGGGCTAAAACCGTATTTAGCCAATTTTAAAAACTAATAAAATAAGAAGAAGACCGGCGGGGCGGACCGGACCGGTCCGGTCCGATGTGCGTAATGACCACGGAGCCCCTCGATCTGGCGGCCTTTTTTGTCATTTTTGGGTGGTTTTTTCGTTAAATCACTGTTCAAAAAAAAAAAAACACTATTGAAATCCACAGTGTTTTCCTGATCTCTTTTAGTTATATTTATAATACTCAATCATATATTTAATAAAAACATCTTGTTTAATTTTAAATACTCAAAAGTTTGTTTATAGAGATACAATAAGATTTTTATAACTTAGACTTTTTAAAACCAGGATCATTGTAAAAAAGATTCCCAAAACATTTTATTTTATTATACTGAAATTCAAGCCAGGTAACCACAATATGTCATCCATCACATTGCAAGTCTTTGTTTGGTTGTGAAGACTTGATAAAGGGTAGGGCCCATTGCAAAAGACCACAATATGTCATCCATCACATTGCAAGTCTTTGTTTGGTTGTGAAGACTTGATAAAGGGTAGGGCCCATTGCAAAAGACTTGAGGAAGGGTAAATTTTGAAGTCTTTGGATACACAAAGCAACATGAATTATTGCCCTGGTCCCAAGTTTCTGTTGAATAAATGACTTGCAACGTTTCAAACACTAACAATTATGTGGTTCTTGTTCAATATTCCACCTTTGTTTTCCATTTCAATATCTACATTAATATGGACTTGTTGGCCCACCATACGTACCATTGCCTCGATCCTTGTAAGGGCAAAGACTTCTTGAATGCTGCTCTCGGGGATTTGAAAAGTCCGTGTTCGAACCTTTAATGAAATTTCTTATTGCTAATAGTAGCCTGGAAAACTCCGTCTTGCCCTTGTGATGGACCATTTTTGTGCATAAATATGTGTTTTAATCCATTGTTACAAGTATGTGAGTTCAAAGATCCTGGGAATGGCTTCTGCTATTTTTACTCTGATGTTCCTAGCAACGATGGTGCTGTTACAGCTTATGGCTGTTGCTCAAACTGATGGAAGCAAGCCTGTGGGTGCATCCATCACTGCAAATGATGATGCTCCTTCATGGCTTTCTTCCTCTGGAGAATTTGCGTTCGGGTTTCGCCAGATGGTGAACAAGGATTATTTCTTGTTGTCCATTTGGTATGAAAAGATTCCTGAGAAGACCGTAGTTTGGTATGCAATGGGAGAGGATCCTACAGATGATCCTGCTGTATCAAGGGGATCGAAGGTGGAGCTGACGGCTGATAGTGGGCTGGTGCTAACTGATCCTCTGGGCAACCGAATATGGTCATCTGGTGGCTTTCTAGGTGCAGTTTCGTCAGGTGTCATGAATGACACTGGCAACTTCGTGCTTCAAGACAGAAATTCTGAGAGGTTGTGGGAGAGTTTCACCCATCCCACTGATACATTGTTGCCTACTCAGATTATGGAGGCTGGAGGGATAGTTTCTTCTCGAAGGACGGAGACCAACTTTTCGCTGGGGAGATTCCAGCTCCGTTTTCTTGATGGAAATCTTGTGCTGAATGCCATGAATTTTCCAACCAAATTTGCTTACGATGCCTACTATACAAGTGAAACTGCTGATGATTCAAATTCATTAAATTCTGGTTATCGATTGATTTTCAATGAGTCAGGCTACATGTACATATTAAGAAGAAATGGGCAGAGAGAGGATCTCACAGAAGGAACAGTTCCTATAGACTTCTATCATAGGGCAACTCTCAATTTTGATGGTGTTTTCACTCAATATTTTTACCCAAAAGCATCTAGCGGTAACAGAAGCTGGTCCTCAGTCTGGTCCAAACCAGATAATATATGTGTCGGTATGGGATCGGGCTTGGGTAGTGGAGTGTGTGGATATAACAGCATCTGCGATCTAAAAGCTGATAAAAGGCCAGTATGTAATTGTCCACCAGGATTTTTATTGCTTGATAAAAATGACAAGTATGGAAGCTGCATACCAGATTTCGAACTAGGCTGCAGATCTGATGGACTCAATTCCACCGAAGATCAGTATGATTTTACGGAGCTCATAAATGTTGATTGGCCAACATCTGATTATGAGAGGTACAAACCTTATACAGAAGAAGAGTGCCGAAAGTCTTGCTTGAATGATTGTCTATGTTCTGTTGCCATTTTTAGAGATGGCTGCTGGAAGAAGAAGTTGCCACTCTCGAATGGAAGAGTAAACACTGGTATGAATGGGAAGGCTTTCCTCAAATTTTCGAAAGGTTCTGGTCCTCTGGATAGGCCTCCTCTTCAGCGTCCTGGAGAGAAAAAGAAACCAGACACTAAACTCATCACTGGATCAGTAGTGCTTGGTACCTCTGTATTTGTCAACTTTGTACTGGTTGGTGCTTTCTGTCTCACTTCTTCCTTCATTTATCGCAAGAAAACTGAAAAAACCCCGGAAGGTGGAAGTTGTCTGGATACAAACTTGCGGTATTTTTCATACAAAGAGCTCGCTGAAGCGACAAATGACTTCAAAGATGAGCTGGGAAGAGGAGGTTTTGGTGTAGTTTACAAGGGGACAATACAGGCAGGCTCTACTAAAGTTGTTGCTGTCAAGAAGTTAGAGAGAGTGGTTCAGGATGGGGATAAAGAATTTAAAACTGAAGTACAGGTGATTGGCCAGACGCATCACAAGAATCTGGCCCGGTTGCTAGGATTCTGTGACGAGGGGCAGAATCGATTGCTGGTGTACGAGTTCTTGAGTAATGGCACTCTAGCAAACTTCCTTTTCGGAAGCTTCAGGCCAAGTTGGAAGCAAAGAACTCAGATTGCCTTCGGCATTGCGAGAGGACTCTTGTACCTGCATGAAGAATGTGGCACCCAAATCATTCACTGCGATATAAAGCCTCAGAACATACTTCTTGATGATTATTACAACGCTCGCATATCTGATTTTGGACTGGCAAAGCTTTTGGCGATGGACCAGAGCAAAACTCATACTGCTATGAGAGGAACAAAAGGATATATCTCACCTGAATGGTTCAGGAACAAGCCAATCACTGTGAAGGTTGATGTGTATAGCTTCGGTGTCATTCTGCTAGAGATCATCTGTTGTAGAAGAAGCGTAGATTTGGAGATCGGTGAAGCAGAGAATCCGTTGCTGACTGATTGGGCTTATGACTGCTATGTGAATGGCACTTTGGATGTTTTAATTGGAGATGACACGGAGGCCATGAATGACATGTCGACGCTAGAGCGTCTTTTGAAGGTCGGGATTTGGTGTATTCAAGAGGAGCCATCTCTCAGACCCACCATGAGGAAGGTCACACAGATGCTTGAAGGAGTTATTGAAGTTCCTGCTGCTCCAAATCCATGTCCATACAGTACATTTAGCAATTACGATCAGTAATGATCTTCATTTCACTTAGATATGATCTTTCTATCGTTTCTTCCTCCATGTAATGTATTGGAACTCTGTTAAATTTGAAACAGTTTCATAGGAATTGTTGAAGAATGAAGACTAAAGATTGATTCCAAGCCTACAATTAATGTCAGGATTTTTACTATCTTTAAATTATTATGTTTCCTAAATAAGATCATATTGATCGATCAAAGTTCTAGTTTTCATTGTAAGTATTTTCCTATTTAGATTGTAGAAGAGGAAATTATAAACAAATGGGGAAACCCTATTTGAATGTAACACTTCAAGTTTTCAATATAAATAAGAGAAGAGGGATAGCAGTAACCTCACACTTGAAATTCTGCTCATTCTTGTTATTCCTTAGTGTAATGTAACACTTCAAGTTTTCAATATAAATAAGAGAAGAGGGATAGCAGTAACCTCACACTTGAAATTCTGCTCATTCTTGTTATTCCTTAGTGTTCTTCATTGTTCTTTATTTCAGCACAATTCCAGTTTTGAATTATGTTGACTTTTGTTTCTTTGATCTCCAACAGGAATCACCATGCTGTGATGAATCCCATGAAACTATGAATTTGAATAAAACTTTTTACAGCAAAAAGTGAACCCATCAAACACCATTGCATCATTACACCATGCTTGTTTCTGCTCTCCCTTCGCATAATTAAGAGAACCAGCAACTTGGTCCCTCGGATCTCATGAATCTACTGGATTTTTTTTATCAGGACAGGAACTGCTGATAACGATACAATGGACTGTAGAACCCACCATCATCACTTCTTTACCAGCATTTGTCTTCATAGAAAATAGACTGAGAACTCCATGACTCAGATGCCCTCTCTGGAGGGACTACAAGGATTGTAATGAAGTAATTGACCGGCAACAACTTCCATTTATGCATGGCTGGAAGTCTTGCTATGGTATGCTGGAGGGAATACAATATTTATTTATTTATTATTTTTCTTCTTTGTTTCAAATTAGTTTTTTTTAGTGTTTTGAAATTATTTTGAAATTATACAATATATAATTTTAATATATTTCAAAAAATATATAGTTCAATCAAGCATAGTTGTTAATTCTGTTCCGTTCAACAAATCGAGACAAAACGGCGTCGTTTTCGTCTCGGTTTTAATTCTGGTCCGATCCAGAAATTCCGGCCAAATTCCGGCTGGAACGCCTCTGTTCCGTTCCGGGCGTGCCGTTCCGGGTTCAAAATCTATTTTTTTTATTTTTAAAAAATTATTTTTGACATCTATACATCAAAATAATTTAAAAACACCAAAATATTTTAAATAAAAAAGAATTCAAATTTTAATTATGCTTGTTAAATTAATTTTTTTTTCATATATATATAATTAATTATATATGAATAGTACGACACCGAAACGGCACGCCGAAACGCTCCGAAACCGGAACGTTCGGTTCCAATAAAAAAAACCGGAACGACGACCTGAACGGTATGACAACATTGCAATCAAGTCAATCAAGAAGGGGAGGAGTCTGCATTAATTTTGTTTTCATCGAAAATTAGTTATTATGTAAGAGAGTAATAAAAAACTATTTTTAAAATCTCACCTAATCATTTAGTGCTATGGAGCTGTAATCATTCATGAGAGAGAATGGATAGGAAAAGACAACAATGCTTTTGGAGGGGTAGATATAAATTATATAAAAAAATGAGGAGCATTGAGGTATTGCATATGAGTTGATAAATATAAATAGGAAGAGAAAAATTAAAAAAAAATAAAAAGAATTGGAGAAGTTTAGTTTACAAGGTAAGATTTAAGGTTTGATGTGTCAATTGATATTACTGGTTAAGATTTAGGGTTTTGAAGTTAAAATTTTGGGTTATATTTACGAGCTGATTGAAATATTATGAATTAGTTACTAATTTATTTGGTTGGTTTTTAGATGATTTTTTTAGGAATAATAGTTTTGAGATTAATTTGGTTTAATTGATGTTTCGGGTGCAAGTAATTGTGAAAAACAAGAAAGTGTATTGAGGTTGAGAAGATAAAATTTTAGTATGGTCTTTTATTTGTGATAGTTACAGTTTGATCCCTGAACTTTGAAAATGTTATCATAGTTGTTTCGTCTCTGGAGCAAAATTATAGGCAATAGTGATTTTGAATTGTATTGATGGCAGGATTGAGGATGAATTATGGGTACAATCTCAGTATGGTTATGTATTTATAATATTTTCATTTTGGTCCTCCAAGTTTGACTAAATTATAAATTGACATCTAAAATTCTGGAGAGAAAAAACCCAGATTGGTCCCTATCTGTAATCTTAGTTTTTCATATGGATTTTGAAGAATAATTGAGATTTATAGGTGAATTATTTTCAATTTTTTATGTTTTCTTTTCTTTTGAATTAGAATCTCGAAACCGTTTGCTTTTTGGATTTTTTTATTCTAGTTGCGTGTAAACATCTGGTATAAGAGACTGGAGCGCGCGAGCGCACAGACAGAGGTATAGCACAATACAGAAACGTTCAAAACAATCGTGTTTTAAGAATTGCACGTTTTTCCCTTATATTATTTGATCTGTACACATACTGATATTTATAGCATTACATTAGCAAATTCTAACGTATATAACTCTAACTGGCAGCAGCTGTATATATTTGATTCACAGGATCAGATCGTCCTCAATTATGTTCCAGTCATTCCTCTGCTGCTGCATTCACGGAGGATTGTGATTTGTTGATTTTACTGCTGCTGCAATCACGGGCGGATCAGATTCCTGGTCTTCATCCTTGAGTTCAGTAACCGTTACTTGATCCTCTACACACAGCAACATGGATGACTGCTTCAGCTATAAGTTTTGATCATAGATAAAGTAGGTCAATCAAATCTTCCGCTTCCAGATCTGTATGATTTTGTTGCGCTAAGAAATGTTGATTTCCCACCATCAGATTCAGAGCATTTACAGAATCATAATGAAGAACATTGCAGAAAAGCTTGGTGAAGACTGAAGACTGGGAAAAAAATTGCTCTCTTATCTCCTTTTAGAATCCTGAAACAGCCTTCTCAAACTAACAATCTTGAGGTGGAAGAAACAAATATATTTAAAGAAGGAAGAAGACGTGACATCTTGAGAAGACTAAAGAAAGTAAAATAATTAACCTTCAGGAGGTCCCATTCAGCAGTTTCTCCACTAATCGACCGCTTTGAATGACAGCAACTTCACCTCATCTCCTCTGTTCCAGGAGAAAAACACCGGTCTTCAACTCTCTTCTAGTAACAGTCAGCATCAGCAGCCTTGATGAGTTTCATCGGTGATGATTTTGGTTTAATCTTTACATGCATTTTTTTATTTAATAATCAGTTTACTGAATCTAAAAAACTTGACTAATATTTAAAAAATACAAAAAAATATTTTGATTTTCTTAACTTCCAGGATTATGAACTAATATGTAAAACAATTATTGATATCAAATAAAAGATTTATTTTTGTTATTTTGTATATTCTAAATTTCATATTTCAAAAAACACCAAGAAATTATTTTTGTATAGATGGGACTATGAATTTATACTTAAGATGTATTCTTGAGATTAAATAAATAGATAATTTATTTTATTTTATAAGTTTTGACTTTAAATAGTTAAGTTTAATATAAGAACCTTCTTATTGAGAATGATTTTTCTTAAATTTTAGACGAATCAACAATTAGACAATACAATAATATTTTACTTTACAATAAACAAATAAACAATGCAGTTTACCATAGTTAAGGTATATTAGAAGTGATATGTTTTTCTTATATACAATTAGATTTTGTTGTGGCTAAAATATTAGGTGATGATTCTATCTTTTATCTTTTTATTGATAATAAATAAGAATTTCTTGTTTTTTCCACCCATCATTAGAAAGATCCCGGTCTAGAAAGATGTTTACCCCAATGCCGCACACATGCGATAAGAATGATATAAATTATATCATAGAATATTTTCTAATATCCTAATATTTTTGGTTTAACTAATTACTTGATATGATACCATAATTTTGTTGATTAAATTACCATGATTATTTTAATTTTTGTTTTTAATTCAACTTGTTCTTTAACAAAAGTTAACATGAAATAAGTCATTTTTTGTGATACCTTTCTTTCTCCAAGATTTAGTAGAAGTTCGTCAAAAGGCCGACTAGAATATGTAACTTTCTAGGAACCGGTTATTTAAGAATATTGAGTATTGACAAGTCATTTTTGCATTTCTTCTTCAAGTTTTAGTTGAATTTTCTCCAAAAGACCAGAATAATTTATTCCAATGCTTGACCATTGAAATTTATAATTTTCTAATCTTTTACTTTTTCTTCATTAATTTATTTATTCATGATACATTATTTCATGCTTATTCCTCCAGTCAAACAATAATTTATTTCATGCTCCCATTAACTTATTAATTAATTTGTATCTTATACAATTAGGTTTAATGTTAAATTTGATCCCGTTACAAGTGATGGGTTGACTCAGGTCAAACCAACCGTAATGAAATCGTTTCAATTTTATTTCTTAAGTTAAGATGATAGTGTTATTGAAAAAAAAAAAAAAAGATTAGATTTAATCGAGGTTTCTAGTACTAATCTCCCAAGATTATTAGTTGTCACCAAGTCAAAGTTCCACCTAGATTCAAGTCATTGCCGTGCTCATTTGATACGCGGACAGCAGGACACTTGTTATTTATTCCGACTAGAACAGCATAAATAGAGAAGAGGACCTGTGCCCTAAATCATGCGATGTCTTAAAATACAGTATCTTCACATCATGAATCTACAACTACCATATTGTTTTTGCTTCTTTCTTCTTCTCCAGCCGCCATTTTCTACACATCACTAGCGCTAAAGGAAATCTAGAAGCATGTTAAATTATTTAAAATAAACTTCTAATTAGTTCCTTACCATCAAAGTGAATTAAGTATTGAGACGCAATCGTTATTCACTCAACGGTAGTCTTAAGATCAAGATTTATGCAATTTATTCCTAGCCAACGTTTAAAAGCTTAAACATCTACTCGTCCTATTCATCCTAAATAAATTAATGTGATAGATAAGATAATCAAATTAATTTACTTGCTTCTTATTCTTGTTCCCCAAAACAATTACGGATTAAAAGAAACATATAAAGCACATAAACCATATCAAACCAATTCCATAAGCATGAATCCGAAATCAATAGCTTAAATTCTAGACAAAGATAAATAAATACTTGAAAGTGTAAGAATTACAATGGAAATGTTACTTCTCACAACCAATAATGAATATGGATGTTATCTCCTTTGAACCGAGGAAGTGAATCAGCTGCTCATGCCTTTGTTGTTTGCTGTCGAATTTGAAAAAAAAGAGTAAAAGAAGAAGGAGGAGAAGAGTCCCTTGCTTGCTTGTATCTTCCCTTTTATTCTGGAACAGTCCTAGCCCTAATGTTGTTACTCAAGCTAAAAGGTAGGAGGTAAATGCTGTAGAGAAAATCTCTCTAATCTTTGACAGATTAGGAAGCACATCCCGTCATCCATCTTGCACTAGGATTTTCGTGCTGTAGATGAATTTTCCTCACTTTAGGCCCTTCATGAAAGTTGTATCCCTAAATGTGTAGATGAATTTGGGATTTTGAATCACAAGATTTCGACATTGTATGCTCCATATATGCCTAGTTCAGTGTTGGTGCGCGAACAGAGTCAAGGCTGACGTCGTTGTTCCAATTAGATGGGCAAATCTGCATTGAATTTCTCCCTACAATACTTTTCTAGCAAGCTTGATAGCTATAATTCCAATTCTGAAACTCCTCTTTAGGAATTAAAACCTGAAACATGCAACAAAAGTCGGAAATATAAAGTGCAGAATTTCCTATTTTATAGCAAGTAATCCACAAAGTCTCTTAAACATGTCAAACCCATAAAATAACTTTCGATATGTTGAAATAAGCTTAAAAGATGTTAAAAAGCATAATGTAAAAGGAATACAAATAGATGTATATTTTGCACTTGTCAACTTTGCACAAGAAGGCTTAAGACACAAGCTTTCAATTTTTTTGTTCTTTTCCATGTTCACGAGTAGGAAGTAAAATAAGTGATTTAAAACGAATATAATGGAAAAGCTGCATAAAATTAGACATTTTCTGTTTATTTGTTTTAGAATGTTAAATATTAGTGAAAACATAATATTAATTTTTTTTTTCATAGATGCAATGCATTGGATTTTAAAATATTAAAATCAAAATTTAAAATCTTAACAAACAATTATAGTTTTTAAATTCAACCAATTCCTTAAAGATAATAATCCTTGGACACTGTGGAAATAATGTTTTAGAATGAAACCACACTCCATTTGAAGACTTGTAATAACCCTTCCGCTATTTGATTCAAATTACGCTGGATAAAAAATTGAAGTGGTCAAAGGAAGGAAGCTTCTGAATAATTTCATGGATACCAGTGAAACAAGCCATGCCATTTATTTCAATGACATTATCAATTTCTCGAAGGCGTACAGTTAATTAATAACATATCTTTTTTGCATGGGTCTATCACCCACCCCTTTCTTCACGTTAATTTTTTTCTTGCAGTAATTATGAGGGTAGGTGACTTTCTTGATGTATGAACTCAAGCTAGGCTGGTTTGGTGATCTTTCATTGATTTGGACTCGAACTTGGCAGAACACAAGGAGCTATCCGATGAATTAATTCAAAGTTTGCTAGACAATTCTACAAGTATAAATTTATAAGAGGCTACCTCGTTGTAACCTCATAAAATTAAGAATTTCGTTGATTTTCTCTCTTATTCTCACTGCGACATGTCTTCGTTTAGACTTCAAAACAAAATTTTAAATGGTGATTTAGCCATCTCAAGTGCATTCCACCTTCTCCTGCTAGGGGTGAGCATTTTCGGTTCGGTTCGGTTTTTATCAAAAAAAGTAACCAAACCGATTTTTTTTTTCTAAAATTCAAACCGAAACCGAACCGAACTTCTTAAAAACCGACCATTTTCGGTTCGGTTCGGTTCGGTTTTTATGATGGAAAAATTGGTAAAAACCGAATTTTAGGTTTGGGCCATCTAATGGGCTTTTTGATGGGCTTTCTAATGAATTTTCTGATGGGCTTAAAAACTGATTTTCTTATATGAACCCAAAATATTTTTAATTTTTTGGCAACTACTAAAAAAATATTAATGTATTAAATTGTTAATATAATATTTATTAAGTTTTTTTAACCTTTCTAATACTTTTGTTTTGTTTAATTTAGCATGAGCAAAATAATTAAAACTACACAAGTGAACAAATTTAAATTTAAATTACAAGAAATGCCTTCAAAGGGCTTCAAAGTAAAGAAATAGAAACATTAACATAAAAAACTTCAAGAATTACATCTGATTTTGAACTAATTATCATCCGTTGCTAGATTTAGTTGTCCACCAAATTCTACAAAAAAAAAAAATGTTAGATTGAAAATAAGTTGATTAATAAATAATAAAATAAAAAAGACAAGTGTATAAGAAAAGACAGTCTTTCACTCTACACTTCTCTATCCTCTTGAACCATGAATCTAAGTCCTATTTCATTATTTATATTCTGTAAATAAAAAGCATGCAAGCTAATATTCTGTGAAGCTACAGATGAACAGAGGAAAGGGCATACCCACAGCTTAATCATACAGGAGTCTAGAAAGGAAATGGTAAGATCTATTTTTTTCTAGCCAAGCATAAGATCTCCCTAGAAGAAAATGACAAAAATATGCAGGAGTGGTGGCCTTAAAGATTGGTAAGAACTACAAGTTTTCAACTTAAAACTGTGGGGACGAACGCTGTAAAGTCCACAGACTCCACAGTCCACACGAACCCAGAATCATCTAGCAAGTCAGCAACGAAACAAGAATAGCAAAAGAAACAGAAACTCATACCAACTAGCAACGACATGATATGAACATAACATATAATCTCAATCTCAAATACCAGCAACATCAATTAATTACTACCTAAACACATCAACATATAATCATAAACAGAAGCAAATACGAACTATTAAAAACCATTAGCAATTAAATTTCCACAGAGCTCAAGTAACGATGAATTACCCATGGTCAATTTCAACATTATCCCGTGCTTTGTGCCCAGAAACAGAAATGCAATGTCCAGTTTGATATATGATTTAATTAGAAAAGGAAGCATAGATTATCTATTAGAGATAACAAAAAATAAAACAAAGGTTAATTTTTAATTACCTTTTGTAAACTGCAAGTCTGCAACCGAGAGGCGAGAGGAAGATTTTTGTAAACTGCAACCGAGAGGCGAGAGGGAGATTTTAGTTGCAGAGGGAGGCGAGAGGCGAGAGGGAAGGAGATTGTTTTTTCAGAGGAGGCGAGCGAGAGGCTTAGATGCAGAGGAGGGAGGCGAGAGGCTGGGGACGATCTAGGGTTTGTTAGTTGCAGAGAAGGAGGCAAGAGGCGAGAGGTGAGAGGCTGGGGACGATCTAGGGTTTGTTAGTTGCAGAGAAGGAGGCGAGAGGCGAGGGCGAGAAGGAGGCGAGAGTAGGGGACGATTTAATTTTAGGGTTTGTTAAGGTTCTATTTATACTATTGTTGTTAACCGACTGAACCGGTTCGGTTCGGTTCAATCGGTTTTGTCCGTACAAAACCGATACCGAACCGAACCGGAAATTTTTCAGAAATTTTTTAATCGGTTTTTTTTTTCGGTTCGGTTTTCTCGGTTATTTTTTTCTCGGTTTTCTCGGTTTTCTCGGTTGATCAGTTTTTTTGCTCACCCCTATCTCCTGCTATTGCGCAAGTCTGCATTAATGCTGACCTGCTTTTCTTGCATGAAAAGGAAGTTCTAACTACTTCCTAGTTCAGTCAAGGAGGGCCAAAGCAGGTCTATTGATTTTGCCTCTCTGGATGGATGGCAATTAATGTAGATATGATTTCTCAATTTTGAATCACAGATGTTGTTTCATACCGTTCCTGACACGATTTGTATGCACCGTCTGTTTATTTTTATTTTTTCAAACCATAGTTAGCTTTTGCTTTTGGATTCAATTTGTTATATAACAAATGAAAGATGTCATTTTTTGCGAGTCCTTTCTTTCCCCAAGATTTAGTATGATTTCGTCAAAAGGACAAGAATATGTAAACAATGTTGTTTCAAAAGCGTGACGTGGTGGTAAAGGATTTGAATTCTGCCTTACAAGTCTCGAGCTTGAGTCAAGGACATGTTTATCTTGTAAGAGCATAAGACAACCGAGATTGTAATCATTTAACTCGAACCCACAAAAAATGACTAAAGAGAAATAGAATTCCTAAGAAACAGGGTTATTTAATGATATTGAGTACGGAACAAGTCATTTCTTGCATTTATTTCTCCAAGTTTTAGATGAACTTTCTCAAAAAGTTTTAGCTGAATATATAACTTGTTAGAATTCAAGAGATTTTCAATAAAGAAAATTTGTAGCACAACCCTAAATCCAGGGAAACAGTGAAACCTTTATTGTTGAAGTGGTCAAAAGAGAATGGAAACTATTGCTTTATTTCATGAGAACAAGTGACCATGGAAACTGTTAGGATTGAGAAAGTTTGCAGATAATTGAAATGGAAAGAATGAGTTTAGGGAGCGGGAGAAGAGAGAAAATAGAGGGAGACTGAAATTTAAAATTGTGTTGTATTGATTTCTGTTTTGCATACCTTTGTTGTGTGTGTACTTCTCTATTTATACACATTTCTCATACATTCTTTCATACTCTAGAATACAAATACACTACTCTAGAATATTCTTTCTTCTATACTCTAACATCCCCCCTCAATCTCTTGCTTTGATGAACCAAGCATGAGATTGCAGCAATGACTTTGAAACAGAGGAGCAGTGAGGCCTTTTGTCAAGATATCTACAAAATAATATGATTGTTGCAGAGATAAAAACAAAACACATGAGTATTTAACCGTGTTTAATAGAAATCAGTTTGGAAAATAGAAAGAAGAGAATAGAAAGATAAGTTTGAATTTGATTGAGAAGATTTTGAGAATTTGAGAGATTGAGAAGAAGAACAATGCTCAAATGACAAAGAAAATAGAAGAGAGAGAAGACATTTCATATGTCTATTTCTTGATTGACATTTCATTTGTTTACTTCAGTTTTTCTGAAGTTTTTCCTTTGTCTACTTCAGTTTTTCATCTTTGAGAAGAGAGGGATGAAAAGAAAGAAATGGGAGGTAAGAGAGGTGATAGAATGGGTTTGAATTTCATTTGTCCACTTCAGTTTTTTATTCTGAAGTTTTTCATTTGTCTACTTCAGTTTTTTTCTGAAGTTATTTTTTTCTGATGAATTTCTTAATATGTGTAAGAATTCATTTTCTACTTCTCAATCATATTGATTTCTTTCTTCTTCTTTTTTCGTTGTTTTATCAAAACGGCAGTATGAGACACATAAAACGGCACAGCACACACAGACAACACCATACAAAAACATACAATCTAGGGTTTCACAGCTTATTCCTCTCTCAGCCGCCTTAGCCTCTTCTCTTCTCTGCCAAATTTTTGCACTTCATCTTGCCTTAACAACATACAAAATGAAGCAGAGCTTGAAGGGCTTGACACAACCTGACCTGACTTTTACTCTGCCTTCCAGTTGGGCAACATCTTGAAGACCACAAAACATAAAATCTAGGTTTCACAGCTTATTCCACTCAGCTGCCTCAGCCTCTTCTCTCTTCTCTGCCAAATCATTTTTATTCTTCCCCTGTTGCAGCTCCGCCTTGCACGGCTTCAGACACATACAATTTTTGAAAGAGTAGAAAGAGGCAAAGCTGAAGACGTCATCTCGCAGCCAAGGAGCGTGCGATGCTTTGCAATCTAATCACTGCTGAAGGTCTGAGTGGAGAAATCACGGCAGAAGCCCCAAGAGCGGATGAGATATTTGACTGATGCTTTGAGAAGCAACAATTATGATGCTGATCCAATGCTTCGTTCTTCTGGAATTTCAATTAGTGCTCAGTTTACTAATGGGACTTGCGGGTGGCTGAGGCCTGATGGAAAAACCCAAGTTACTGTCGAGTACTACAATGAGAATTGAGCCATGGTTCCTGTCCGCGTCCACACTATTCTCATATCTACGCAATACGATGAGACCGTGACAAATGATGAGATTGCAGCTGATCTCAAGGAGTAGATCCAGAGTTTTTTTTTTTTTTTGAATTTTGAATTTTGAAAGTTGGAATTCAGTAATTTGTTGCGTAGAGACTAGAGAGTTGAGAGTATTACTGAGACTAGATTATGATTTTTATGTGTGGCTTTCAGCAAACTCTTTGAGCATTGAGTGTTTGATTTAAAGAGTGGAGAGAAGAAGAGCAGAAGAAGAGTTTGTCCTTGATTTGGCATGAAAAATGCTAGATGTTGCCATAGCAGCAACACAAATTTATATTTTAAAGAACAGAGGAAATCACAGAGACTGAAACTATTATTGAAGGAGCAACTATTAATTTAGAGGAAGAGAACGAAAGTAGCAGAAACAAAGGTTCTCCAACTCAAGGACACATTGGTCAAAGAGCTGATCAAGCTTTAAAGAAAACATCAAATTCACAGAAGCAGAAGACGACTGTATTGAGGTAAACTTACAGGAACAAGAAGTTCTGTGTGTGTGCACTCCTCTTCACGATACATGATGATGTTTGCTCTGCTGCTGCACTGTTGCTTCCTTTTTTTATTTGAATGATCCATTGAAGGATCAGATTGCAGAAGATTGGATCAATTCATGCGCTAGCAAAATAGCTATGATACCATGTTAGGATTGAGAAAGTTTGCAGATAATTGAAATGGAAAGAATGAGTTTAGGGAGCGGGAGAAAAGAGAAAATAGAGGTTGACTGAAATTTAAAATTGTGCTGTATTGATTCCTGTTTTGCATACCTTTGTTGTGTGTACACTTCTCTATTTATACACATTTCTCATACATTCTTTCATACTCTAGAATACAAATACACTACTCTAGAATATTCTTTCTTCTATACTCTAACAGAAACAAGCCATGCCATTTATTCCGATGACATTAATAACTGCTCTAAACTTGTAGCTAATAACTTCTCTTTTTTTAACACCCTTTCTTCATCGGAAAACTTGACCATTAAAATTTACAATTTTCTAATGCTTTTACTTTTTCTTCGTTAAATCTATTCATGATAGTTTATTTCATGCTTATTCCTCCGGTCAAATGATAATTTGTTTCATGCTCCCATAAATTTATTCATTTGTATCTTAGATTTAGGGGTGATCGGTCATGCGTTTCTCAAAAGTGTTTTTAAAAAAAAATGATTTTTTATTTATTTTTATTTTGTATTTTAAATTAAAAAATTATAGTATTTTTATATCATATTCATGTGCTGATGTAAAAAATAATTTTTTTTTAAAAAAAAACATAAAACTCTAATAGCCTCTCTACTGTTCAAGGCCAGCAACTTGAGAAGCAACATGCTGGCTAGGAGACGTCCACTCCATCTCCTACTCTTTTCACAGCAGCTTCGTTTTTCTTGTTCCAAACGAGAGATTGCAGTTACCAGCAACAGTACTGAATAACAGCAGAAGAATCGAACCGAAAGCAGGTGGGTGGTGATTTTGGTTTAATCTTGGCCCTTAGCTCAATAAGTATCATCGGTGATAAATTTTCAAAGTTTTGGAATATCATTTTGCCATTCTCATCTTTTTTTTTTATATATTAAGTATTGAAATTGTAATCTCCACGCAAGGTGTGTTAAATAAATTAGTTTTTTTTTAAATATATATTTAAATCACATATATGGAAATCTCTCAAAAAAACATTTTTCTTACACACACATGCCATGATTTAGCATTTTTTATACACCAAAAATTCAAAAATAAAAAAAATCTTTGCATATATTTTTAAATTTAACAACCAATTTATTGAATCTATAAAAACTTGACTAATATTTCAAAAATACAGGAAAATATTTTGATTTTTTTAACTTCCAGAATTATGAACTAATATGCAAAACATATTATTGATATCAAATATAAGATTTTTTTTATTTTGTATATTCTAAATTTCATATTTCAAAAAACAGCAAGAAATTATTTTTGTATAACTGGGACTATGAATTTATACTTAAGACGTATTATTGAGATTAAATACAAAAAATATTTTTTTATTTTATAAGTTTGACTTTAGAATAGTTTAGTTTAAGATAAAAATTTTCTTATTAAGAATGAATTTTATTAAATTTTAGACAAATCAACAATTAGAAAGATCAAATTAGAAGTGATAAGTCTTTCTTATACACATTTAGAGTTTGTTGTGACTAAAATATTAGGTGATGACTCATTTTTTTTTACTAATAATAAATAAAAATTTCTTGTCTTTTCCACCTACAGTCAGAAAGATCCTGGTCTAGAAAGATGTTTGCCTCAATGCCAAATACATGTGATAAAAATAATATAAATTATGTCATAAAATATTTATAATATCTTAATATTTTTGGTTTAACTAACTATTTAATATCATATCATAATTTTGTTGATCAAAGTACCATGATTATTTTTATTTTTATTTCTATTCAATTTGTTCTTTAATAAACGTTAACATGAAATAAGTCTTTTTTTGCGAATCCTTTCTTTCTCCAAGATTTAGTAGAAGTTCGTCAAAAGGCCGACTATAGTATGTAACTTTCTAGGAACCGGTTATTTAACGATATTGAGTATTGACAAGTCATTTTTGCATTTCTTCTCCAAGTTTTAGTTGAATTTTCTCAAAAAGACCAGAATAATTTATTCCAATGCTTGACCATTGAAATTTATAATTTTCTAATGTTTTACTTCTACTTCATTAATTATTTATTCATGATACATTATTTCATGCTTATTCCTCCAGTCAAACAATAATTTATTTCATGCTCCCATTAACTTATTAATTAATTTGTATCTTATACAATTAGGTTTAATGTTAAAAATTAAACTAATCTCCCAAGATTATTAGTTGTCACCAAGTCAAAGTTCCACCTAGATTCAAGTCTTTGCCGTGCTCATTTGATACGCGGACAGCAGGACACTCCTTCTGTCTTCCGACTGTAATACTCAGCATAAATAGAGAAGAGGAACACAACCCTAAATCATGCAATGTCTCAAATTCACATCATGAATCTACAACTACCATATTGTTTTTGCTTCTTTCTTCTTCTCCAGCTGCCATTTTCTACCAATGGCCAGGCTTACAAGAACGTATCTTTGGGCTCATCTCTCACTGCTGCTAGTGGTGACCTTCCTTGGACTTCACCATCTGGGGAGTTCGCTTTTGGATTCCAACAAGTTGGTGATGCTGGCTACCTGCTTTCCATATGGTTCAACAAAATACCTGAAAGAACCATAGTCTGGTCAGCTAATAGAAATAATCTAGCTCCGAGAGGATCAACAGTACAACTTACGGCAGATGGTCAGTTGGTTCTGAATGATCAATCAGGCACCCCAATATGGACCACTCCATATTTGGGTGGAAGTCGAGCCGCCTATGGAGCCATGCTTGACACGGGAAACTTCGTGCTAGCAGGACAAGCCGGTGCCAATTTGTGGCAGAGTTTTGATCAACCAACGGATACACTGTTGCCCACACAAAATCTGAATTCAGGCGGCGAACTAATTGCTCCCTACCTGGAAAAGAATTATTCAGATGGGAGATTCAAGCTCATTCTACAACGTGACGGGAATCTCGTAATGTACACCGCAGCCTCAAACGCTTACTGGTCGACCCAAAGTTCTAATGGTAGCGGTTACCAGCTGATCTTTAACCAGTCTGGCTATATGTACCTGGTAGCAAGCAATGGCACTATACTTAATCAAGTATTTTCTAATCCAGTATCATTGCAAGATTTATACCTCAGGGCAACCATAGACTATGATGGAGTTTTTAGGCAATATGTTTATCCAAAGACTGCTTCCAGTGGCAGAAGGTGGGCTAGGGCCTGGTCGACTTTGCCAAAGTTCGTACCCTCAAATATCTGCTTGGCAATTAGTTTTCCATCAGGCAGTGGAGCTTGCGGTTTCAACAGCTATTGCAAAATAGGAGATGACCAAAGACCAAGTTGCTGCTGTCCTCCTGGTTACACTTTCTTAGATCAAAATGATGTGACGAAGGGATGTATACAAATGTTTATTTCACAGGATTGTGGCCATCCATCTCAAGAAACAGATAGCTTTGAGATCGAGGATATGCTAAACACAAACTTTCCACACACTGATTATCAAATATTTACTTCAGTGGACGAGGATTGGTGCAGACAGTCTTGCTTGAGTGACTGTTATTGTGCTGTTGCCACTTTTATGGATAGAACTTGTTGGAAGAAGAGAGGCCCTCTCGCTAATGGCGTAACAGATCCAGGTATTAGTGATAAAGCCCTGATGAAAGTAAGGAAACGCAACCGGACTGAGGAGTTAGCTCAGAAGAAGAGTGCAAAGAAGAGTGATCGATCAGCTTTGATCATATCAGGCTCGGTGCTCTTAGGTAGCTCCATCTTTCTAATTGTTCTCTACGTGTTCTTTACGAACCGACAAAAACAAAAGCTGATTCCGCAATACCATGTGATGCGGGACATGAATCTGCAGAATTTTAATTACAATGAGCTCGAAACAGCTACCGGAGGATTCGATGAAGAGCTTGGTAGGGGTGCCTTTGGACCTGTTTACAAAGGGGTACTAGGTGGCGAAGACAAACAAATAATTGCAGTAAAGAGGTTAGAAAAGATGGAAGGAGAGGGCGAGACCGAATTCAAAACAGAAGTGAAAGTTATCGGCAGAACAAATCACAAGAATCTGGTTCAGCTTGTTGGGTTCTGTAACGAAGGGCAGCATCGCCTTCTGGTCTACGAGTACATGAGCAGTGGCTCCTTGTCGAACTACATATTTGGAGATTCAAGGCCTAATTGGCACCGTAGAATGCAAATTGCTTTCGGTGTAGCAAGAGGGCTCCTTTACCTCCATGAAGAATGCAGCTCCCAGATAATCCATTGTGATATCAAGCCTCAAAATATCCTCCTCGACGATTCTCTTAATGCCAGGATTTCTGATTTCGGACTAGCCAAGCTGCTAAAGACAGAGCAGTCTAAAACAACTACGGCAATCAGGGGAACCAAAGGGTATGTAGCTCCTGAATGGTTCAAGAACTTGCCAGTGACAACCAAAGTAGATACCTACAGCTTTGGCATTCTCCTGCTGGAGCTAGTCTGCTGTAGAAAGAACTTTGAGATTAATGCAAGGGAAGAACATCAGACAGTTCTTGCTGACTGGGCGTGTGATTGTTTCAAAGAAGGAAAGCTGAACCTTTTAGTAGAACAAGATGAAGAGGCAATGGAGGACATGAAAAGGGTAGAGAGGTTTGTGATGGTTGCAATTTGGTGCATTCAGGAGGATCCATCTTTAAGACCTGCAATGAAGAAAGTTGTGCAGATGTTAGAAGGAGGTGTTCAAGTCTCAGTTCCTCCAGATCCTTCATCATTTATCAGCTCAATCTAAATGTTTGTTATACACATATCCTGTTGCCAAGGCCGATGAATGTGGCCTATCTACCTTGTACTTCCTATCATTTAGGGCATGATGTGTTAGGCTTCGCACAAGAAGGCTTAGGAGACATGCTTTCATTTTCTTTTTGTTCATTTCCATGTTCACGAGTAGTAAGTAAAATAAGAGATTTAAAATGAATATAATGGCAAAGCTGCATAAAATTAGACATTTTCTGTTTATTTGTTTTAGAATATTATATATTAGTGAAAACACAATATTAAAATTTAATTTTTTTTCATAGATGCAATGCATTGGATTTTAAAATCTTAAACTTGTAATCTTAACTAGCAACTCTAGTTTTTAAATTCAACCAATTCCTTAGAGATAATAATCCTTGAACACTGTAGAAATAATGTTTAGATGGTGAATTATCTATCTCAAGTGCATTCCACCTTCTCCTGCTATTGCGCAAGTCTGCATTAATGCTGACCTGCTTTTCAATTTTGAATCACAGATGTTGTTTCATACCGTTCCTGACACGATTTGTATTCACCGTCAGTTTACTTTTATTATTTTCAAACCTTAATTAGCTTTTGCTTTTGGATTCAACTTGTTCTATAACAAATGATAGAAGTCATTTTTTGCGACTCCTTTCTTTCCCCAAGATTTAGTTCGATTTCGTCAAAAGAACCAGAATATTCAAACGACATTGTTCCAAAAACGTGTTTCTCGAATCAAGATGATCAATTATCTTATAAGAGTTTAAAATAATTAAAATTTTAATTGTTTTACTCGGATTCACAAAAAATACTAAAATAAAATAAAATTTCCTAAAAAAATTTATTTAATGATATTGTGTACGGAACAAGTCATTTCTTGGATTTCTTTCTCCACGTTTTAGTTGAATTTTCTCAAAATAAAAAAATAATTGAATATATAACTTGTTAGAATTCAAGAGATTTTCAATAAAGAAAATTTCTAGCGCAACCCACTACAAAAGAAAAAAGAAACGATTAGCAACGGATTTCTATAATAGAAAAAATTCGCTACAAATTTTGCAACGGATTAGCATTGGAATATGTTTAGTAACGAATTTTTCTTTGTTGAACAATTTCAATTTTTTTTTTAAATGAATTTGCAAGAGTGAAACCTTTAATGTTGAAGTGGTCAAAAGAGAATGGAAAGTTGGAAACTACTGATTTATTTCATGAGAACAAGTGACCATTGAAACAAGCCAGGCCATTTATTCCGATGACATTAATAACTTCTCCTTTTTGAACAATCCTTTCCTCACTGGAAAACTTGACCATTAAAATTTACAATTTTTAATGCTTTTACTTTTTCTTCATTAAATCTATTCATGATAGTTTATTTCATGCTTATTCCTCCGGTCAAATCATAATTTGTTTCATGCTCCCGTTAATTTATTCATTTGTATCTTAGATTTAACGAGCGAATTTGCCCGCGCGATGCGCTGGGCTTTTTTATCTATGTAGAAAACTGATTGATTTTATACATGTTGTATTTTATTATTTTAATATTTAATTAGTAAAATTGTAATTGATAAAATCGGTTAAAAACGTTTTTTTTCCATCAAAAAGTGATTGAATGTTGCTATTGCTAAAAAACTTTTGATAAAATTTGTTAGAAAATTTGCCAAGAAGGTGAAATGATTTATTAAAAATTTATTGCCACGGATACTCTGGTTAAAAAAAGCAAAAAAATAAAGAAACCCGGTTGAAAAAAAAACTGACTTGGACACCACTGCTATTAAAAAATAAAATAAAAATGTGAAAGAAAAGGTAAGGAAAAAAAAAAGGAAGTCATTTATAAAAAAATTGCAAGTCATATATATATAAATGAAGGTGCTGATATTAAATAAATATCCAAATATATAATTAGTCTCACATATTGATAAGGGAAAAAATATTACAAATAATCATTATTATTATTTTGAATATCTTATCTATAATAATAAAATATTTCAAGACCAAACAATATTAACAGAAAAGCAACTAAAAACTAAATAAATGACCAAATAAAAAATATTATTAGATTTTAAAAAATTATTTGAACGAAAAAATAAAAAGAAATAAAATCATTTTTAAAATGATCACAAACAGAAATTAAAATGTAAATATTAAAAAATATATCCTTAATAACAGTGAAAATAATAAAAATTGGTGAGATCATAATTATTGTTAGAGAAAAAAATTCCATATTTGTTTTACTTTTATATTATTATATTAAAAGTATTTTAGAACAATGATATTAATTTCTTTTTTGAAAAAAACTTAGTTCATTTATTTATATATATATATTAAAGCTCTAATATTAAATAAATACCAATATATATAATTAATCTGATATATTTAAGAGAATAAAGCTCACAAATAATTATTATAATTATTTTGAATGTTTTATCTTTAATAATTATAAAATTCAATACCTAACAATATTAACAAAAAATAATATTTAAATAAATATTATTATATGTAATTGACAAATGTCAGCTTATCTTGTCTGTCCTATGTTCGTTTGGGTTTGGCTTTCCCCTGATTTCACAATAAAAAACATCTAAATAACCCTTTTCACTTGAAACGACATAAAAGTTATGCTTTCACATGGGAAATAAAGATAGTGTCTGATATTATTGCAGTAGCTATTTAGTTATTTTTTAAAGTTTTTTCTTGGTTAAAAATCATTAAAATATTATTATTATTATTATTTTGAAAGTTTGTTTTTTATATAAACCCATCAAAACAGTCAAAAATACTAAGAAAATAATTTAAAGCAAAAACCAAATTTAAAAAATTTCAAGAACACGATTTCAACACAATAACAAATATTGACTTAATGTCCAAAATGATCTAATAACACGGGACAACCTAGCAAGACACTTGCTAAAAATGTGTAGAAGGAATCAAAATATACCATTGGTCATCTGCCTGAATCAAGCGAAACAGATGTACATGTACGGAAAATAATGGAGAATAAAGCCTCCTTTTGCTTATATCCACACATACTGAAAACACACATACTGAAAATCAGAGTGGCACAATCCATAAATAGCTCTAGTATATCAAAGTGAGATCATGGAGGTGAAGTCTTATGTCCACAAAAAAAAGCCCCACTCAAGTCTGACCAATCAGGCCAAAAATTTCAGGCAACGGGTATCATCATGTATCTTCTGGCATCAGATTGAACAAAAACGCATTCCACACTTCGCACATGTATAATTGAAAGTGAACTCACAAACAATGCAGAAATGCCCACTGCAAGTAGAGCTTGGAGGTCCCACTGTTGGCCTCATATATGATGGAACATACGGAGGCAAAGCTTCCAGGTTTGCATGTTTTCATTTAGACCTACTATTCATACAATTAATACATGTTTAGCGTTTCCATTGATACCTCATGCAAGAGTTTCCATTGATACCTCATGCAAGAGCTCCAGGAAATTTCTTGGGGCTTTCTTAGCATTCTCAAGTACTTTTGTTTGCCGAGTCTTACGCTTTGTGCCTCTCTGCTTCTTTTATATATAAACTGCAATGGAGATCAAAGAATGTTTTAAAACAATATGGCTAAAAGAAATAAACAATATGATTAACTTGCACTTTGCTATGCAATCCCATCAAACTACCACTACTTGTTGTTAGAGTATATATTCTAGAATATGGGTAGTCTAGAATATATTAGACTAACAGAATTATAATCTAGAATATTGTATTAGGCACTTTAATATGAGTATAAATAGGACCACACACTGAGTGTAAAAGGAGTGGGATTACTGTTTTAACAGAAAAGCTAATACAAAAGTTTTATTTTCTCTTCATTTTCGTCACTCTCTCTGTTCTTCATACTCTGCAGATTACATTCTTCATCTTCTTCATTTTTATCTTCACATTTATCAACATCAGGTTATGATTCCATCATGGTATCAGAGCTTATAATGCTCACGCAGTGAAATTACTTGTTCTCATCATCTTGCTTCCGCAATCTACGTGAATAAAAATTTCCCAAATCCAAAATTTCTGTTCGTTCTCACAGATTTTTCAAAATCAACACCCAACCCATTTTTCTTTTCAATCCGTTATTTTCCAGCTTTCTTTTTGATATCAAACCCAACCCAACCCATTTTTCCCTATCTCATTTATTCTTCTTCTCCAACATGGTGACTGCTGCACAACTTCAAATCCTTCAATCTCCAATCACAAACCTCATTTCATCAATTTCTACATCGGTGAATGTCAAACTCGATGATTCCAACTACCTCAACTGGAATTTCCAGATTCAGCTCCTTCTCGAGAGCAATGGGATTTTTGGGTTTGTCGATGGCTCTCAACCGTGCCCCTCTCTGTCAAATGTGGACACTGCCGAATGTGGTACAAGTACTCTTACCTCTTCTTCATCTGTAATTGATTGTGATGCTATGACAATTTGGAAGATGCATGATAGGCTGTGATGCAACTCATTACTGCTACTTTGTCCCCCATTGCTTTATCTTGTGCAATCGGTAGTTCTAGCTCTAGAGAATTATGGATGAGATTGAAAGAGCAATTTTCCACCGTATCTAAGACAAGTATTTTCCAATTAAAATCAAATTTGCAGAACATTAGGAAAGGGTCAGATAATATTAGTCAATATCTTCTGAAAATTAAAAAAGCTAGAGACTATTTAATGGCTGCTGGGGTGTATTTTGCTGATGAGGACATTGTAATCTTAGCATTGAATGGGCTTCCAGCTGAGTATAATACATTTAGGTGTGTTGTAAGGGGGAGAGAAAGTGTAATTCCTTTGAAAGAATTTCGATCTCAGCTACTTGCTGAAGAACGAATTGTTGAAAACATACTGCCTGACACTTCCAATTTTTTGTCTGCCATGCACACTGTCTCTACTGGTGGGTATAAACAACCTGAGCATGACTTGTATAAACCCCCTGGTTCTGCATTTAGACCACCACGTAGCTCCCCTGGTTCACACTCTTATGACAATGGTGGATATAAACCATTTTCTAGAAACCGAGGCAGAGGTAGGAGTTATTCTGGGCAGAGACCATTTTTCCCGAGAGCATCAGTTCAGGCTCCCTCTCAAGCAGTTTCCCCCTCTGTTCCTAATGCATTTGGGTCTTATACTGCATCTCCTTACACTGCACCTAACATCTCTGTGTGTCAATTATGCAATGGTGAAGGACACACGGCTCCAATGTGTGGCCTTAAGAGTTTTGACAAGTATAAATGCAGCATTTGTGGGAAGTTTAATCACACCACATGGTTTTGCTATTACAATGAGAATGGACCTCATTTCATGGGACGCACTGCGACTGATTCCTCATCCCCACAGCAGCATGCTTTGAATGTTATGCACAGTGGCTACTTGTCTTCACCTCAATCGTCAAGTCAGGCTCCTCCAGTATAGATTACAGACTCCGGGGCCACCAATCACATGACTGCTGACTTGTCCAACTTGTCTAACTTGTCTTTGAGTACACCTTACCCTGCAAATGATACAGTGCAGACTGCTAATGGTGAAGGTCTGTTGGTTTCGCATATTGGTTCAGCTGTTATTCCCACTAAACCTCAATCTCTCAAGTTAAATTCTGTTTTATGTGTTCCCAAACTTACTCAGAATTTATTATCAGTAAATCGCATTTGTTTGGATAATAATTGCTATCTGATATTTGATGCCTTTTGTTTTTGGATTCAGGACAAAGTCACCGGGAGGATCATGTACAAAGGGCAGTGCAGTAATGGCCTCTATCCACTTCCAATTGTTTCCCCTTCTGTTCGGTCTTCTTTCAGCTCTCAATTTCAAGCTTATATTGGTAGGTTAGTGCTATCTTCTACTTGGCACCATAGGCTAGGTCATCCAGCAAATAACATAGTCAAATTGATGTTACAAAAATCAAACATTCAGTGTTCCTTAGATACTGAACCTACAGTCTGTATTAGTTGTTTAGAAGGAAAGTTTTCTAAGCTTCCATTTCAGCCTAGTACTCACAAATCTGTAACACCATTTCACATTATATATAGTGACCTATGGGGACCTTCTCCAAGTGTTTCCATTGATGGATATAAATACTATGTAATTTTTGTGGATGAATTTTCCCGTTATTGTTGGTTGTTTCCTCTCATTAATAAAAGTGATGTTTGTTCCGTATTCATTACTTTCTATCAATTCATTCATACTCAATTTTCACAATGTATTCAAATTCTTCAAAGTGATGGGGGTGGGGAGTATGTTAACAAACCCTTGAAACATTTTCTTGACACTAAAGGTATTGAGCATCGTAAATCTTGCCCATATACACCTGAACAAAATGGTTTGGCTGAGCGCAAACATAGACATCTTATTGAGACTACGGTCACTCTACTCCAATATGCAAAATTACCTACAACTTTCTGGACTTATGCTGTTCAAACTGCATCATTCTTAATTAATCGTATGCCTTGTGTTGGTTTACACCATAAGTCTCCATTTGAAATGCTATTTGGAAAGATACCTTCGGTTACACATCTTAAGGTTTTTGGTTGTGCTTGTTTTCCCTTGTTAAGACCATATACTCACCACAAATTAGAACCAAAGACTACCATGTGTATATTTTTGGGTTATGCTATTCAGTATAAGGGATATATATGCTATCATGTGTCTAGCAGAAAATTATATATATCTCGGCATGTTTTGTTTAATGAAAATGTGTTTCCATACAATGATTTAGTCACACAACTTTCTAATTCCAAAACACCATCATATGCCACTGCCCAAACACCATCCCCTATGCATTATTTTTCATCCCCCATTGCATTTCTTCCACCAAACATGCCACTGCCTAATGTCACAACTTCTGCTACTCAGTCTCGATCCCTCAATTCCAAAGAACCTGTCATTCCTTCTTCTTCATCACTGTCATTGTCTCCTGTCATCACTCCTACTGCCCCTGTGCATGCTACTTCTCCTCTTATGACTTCTACTGAATCCATAACAGAAGGTAAGTTTGCTGCCACCTTATCTCCTGAAGATACTTTTAATCCTGAGAACTTGCCTATTGTGATGCATATACCAGTGCTAAATGTTCATCCCATGCAGACAAGAAGCAAGACAGGGGTTGTGATGAGAAAAACTTGTCTCTCGGCTACTCATCATGCACAAACAGAGGACCCTTCCATGAGTGAACCATTGACATTCAAGTCTGCTCTTAAGTTTCCTGTGTGGTTGTCTGCTATGGAAGAAGAAATTAGTGCTTTGAATTCTCAGCATACATGGAGTCTAGTTGAGCTGCCACCTCGGAAAAACCTAGTGGGATGTAAGTGGATCTTCAAGCTCAAGAAGCATGCAGATGACACAATTGCTAGGCATAAGGCTCGCCTAGTTGCTCAAGGGTTTAGCCAAGAACCTGGCTTGGATTACGGTGAGACTTTCAGCCCCGTAGTTAAACCAACTACTGTCCGTCTTGTATTGGCTTTAGCAGCACATTATAACTGGAAATTGAGGCAGCTAGATGTGAAGAATGCCTTTCTTCATGGTGTTCTTCAAGAGGAGGTATATATGGCTCAACCCCCGGGGTTTATTGATTCTGTTCATCCACAACTGGTGTGTAAGCTGCATAAATCCTAATATGGACTCAAGCAAGCTCCACGAGCTTGGAACGACAGGTTCACTGCTTTCTTGCCATCTCTGGGTTTTACTCACACTTATGCCGATTCATCTCTCTTTGTTAAACCTCTTGATACTGGTTTAATTGTCTTACTTGTTTATGTCGACGACATCATTATTACTGGTACTGATTTGAATGCTATTCAAAGAGTGATTGACTCTCTCATTGCAGAATTTGATATCACAGATTTGGGAGACTTGCATTATTTTCTGGGGATTCAAATTTCACACATCACTAATGGTTTGCTTTTATCTCAGTCCAAGTATATCACTGATTTGCTTTGCAAAACTGATATGATTGATGCTAAAGCTTCTCTCACTCCATGTCTGCCATATCAAAGATTATCCAAGGATGATGGTGTCTCCTTCGATAATCCCACTTTGTACAGAAGCATTGTAGGAGCTTTACAATATCTAACATTCACTCGTCCAGACATCTCTTTTGCAGTGCATCAAGTCTGCCAGTTCATGCAAAACCCAATGGTCTCCCATTTCATCGCAGTTAAACGTATCTTACGTTATCTCAAGGGCACTCTTGATTATGGTATGCGGTATATGAGTGGTTCTTTGGATCTTACAGCATACAGTGATGCAGATTGGGCAGGTGATCCGAATGATAGAAGGTCCACTACTGGCTCAATTATTTTTCTTGGGTCCAATCCTATTTCCTGGTCTTCCAAGAAACAACAAACAGTTTCGCGATCTTCCACTAAGGTAGAATATAGAGCACTCTCTTCGACAGCTGCTGAAATTGATTGGCTCAAGCAACTCCTGGGGTTTCTGCGTGTTGATTTTGTTCAACCTCCACTTCTTCTATGTGACAATCTTTCAGCCATTGCTCTGTCCTTCAACCCAGTTCAGCATCAACGAACAAAACATATAGAAATTGATGTCCACTTTGTGCGAGAAAGGGTGGCCAAGAATCAACTTCTTGTGCAATTTGTTTCATCAAAGGAGCAATTTGCAGATATCTTCACCAAAGGGCTTGGTACTGTTTTATTTCAATTTCATTGTAACAATCTCATGCTTGGATTTTCAAAGCATGAGATTGAGGGGGGATGTTAGAGTATATATTCTAGAATATGGGTAGTCTAGAATATATTAGACTAACAGAATTATAATCTAGAATATTGTATTAGGCACTTTAATATGAGTATAAATAGGACCACACACTGAGAGTGTAAAAGGAGTGGGATTACTGTTTCAACAGAAAAGCTAATACAAAAGTTTTATTTTCTCTTCATTTTCGTCACTCTCTCTCTGTTCTTCATACTCTGCAGATTACATTCTTCATCTTCTTCATTTTTATCTTCACATTTATCAACATCAGGTTATGATTCCATCACTTGTGACAATAACTTAGAAGGAATTTTAAGAAGGATTCTCATTCTCCCCATTCAAATATTCAAATGTTGGTTATGGATTGATGATAAAAATGTCAAGTTCATAACTTTTTAAATAAATGCACGCTAAGCAAAAATCCTTGGAGAACAAATTTGAAAAGGCACATGTTTCAACATTTTAAAATAAAGCTAATTAAACATAAATATGGGACATAGCTTTGCATAACATTATTGAAAAACAAATTCACAAAAAAGGACACGTTTCAATCCAAATAGTTAAGTGCCATAAACTTGTCTTGCCGAAACAGAAGATGCATTAGAATAGATAACTGACACCATGAAAAAAATAACATAAAAGATGCACACAACAAACTTCTTTTGAATACTAATAAAGAAAACCAATTAGCTATATATAATCCTTGCAAAAGAAAAAATGACAGGGGAAAACATAAACATATCATACACAGAAAACACTGCACGCCTTCAATGCATCAAATGACATTTTCTTTAACTTGAAACTGTACAAAGCAAAGCATACCAATGGATAATGCAACAAAGGTTTTTTCAAGACAGAAAGAAAAAAAACACAAAAGAGAGAAATGAATGAGAGACTAATACCGTCATCGTCAAGAGAATCCTCATCATCATAAATTGCTTCTAATGTTTCCATCCCTGTATAATCATTCTCCAATGCTTAAAGTCTAGCAATCGCTGCCTTAAAAAAAAACCATCTTCTTTAAATCAACGAAACATAAGTAAAACAACAAAAAGCTTCGATCTTCCCTATTAAAAACAAAGCCCAATAACTAATATCTTTCTCATATGAGCCAAACATCAATAAAAAAAAAATCAATCTTTTCATTTAAAAAAACAACCCCAATTCACAACTCTCTTATTTAATAGTGCAAATAATTGCAAAAATAAAAAATCAGAAACCTGAGTTTTGTTATCATTGTTGGCAAGCGCAACAGCTATTTTTGGGGCAATCTTTCGAGTTCGCATTAACATTCTTCGAAACGGGTTTGAAACGTCATCTTCCATTAGCCTTCAAAAAATCCAAAAAAGAATCAAAATATAGTTACTTGAAAATATAAACAAAAAATGGAAAAAAAACACAAACTTTGAACGAAGACGGATATATTAAAGAAAAAGAGAGTGAACCCAGGTGAAGGAAAGCGGGGGCCTTTGGATTCAATTCCTCTGGTCAAATTCTTTCGAGATGAGAGAGAATTGAAAAAGCTTGAAGAATTGAATCCATTTCTCTTGCAGGTTTCCTTTCAGAGATTGTCCAGAAGATATGCCGCTTGATTTGCCCTCTAATCGGTGGAATCGGTTTCTTATTTTTGCTTCCTTTTTTGGGCACCACCATTTGAAGCTGGCTTGATCCTAGAAGCTGAAGTAGAGATGATGCAGGTGTTTGAGAAGCTGACGAGGACCCATCTGATGCATGGGCGACGGAATTTTCATGTTGGGAGCGACCGAGAGAGAAATGATTTGAAGTTTTTAGCAAGGAGAAAGGCACATATGGGTTAGGTTATTTTAGTTATTTTTAGAATAGAAAATGGTGAGAGAGAGTGAGAGAGAGATGAAGAGATCGTTTTTCAATATGTAGTGATGCTGGGTTTTTTATGAAGAGATGATATTTTTTATTTTAAATATGGGAGAGTTAGGCAGGCAAAGGGAAAAAGAAAAAAACGAAGGAAAACAAAACAATTAAATGAAACAACTGTTTCAATCATAAACAATATTATATAAACAATATTTACAAATTTAGTTTATAAGTTAATAATAATATAATAATATAATAATATTGAGTGAACCGATCTAGTCCAATCCCAAATGGCTCTGGATATTCTGGAGGTTGAGCTTGTTGAGGAGGGAGGAGTTTCCCAAGATGATGTGATGGGGGAGGTCAATTCACGTATGGGGGAGGTCAATTCACCTGGCCTAAGCCTAATCTCTTTAATTCATGTAGAGTTTAGGTTGCAGTGTGTATTAGCTAACTTTTGACTTTTTAAAAGGTAGGCCACAGTACTTTAGCTCTTTTTTTTTCATTTTTAATTCGCGTAGATTCAACTTTTTTAACCTTTAAAACGCACCCGTGCACTGTTTTCGCGTGAGCTTTTGAAATTTTAAAAGGCACCGATATGTAAGCCTACTTGAAAACAATCTTGCCAGATAAAAATACAGCAGTATGTTGCCAAAGGTGCCCATGACTCCCTCACTTTTTAATTGTTTTCCATTTTTTTTTAATCCTGTCCAATTGTTATCCTTTCTTCGTCAGACTTGAAATTAGTCAGCTCAAAAGCTGGTCATAGCTCATAGGTCTAATATATTAATATGAGAAAGATTTTTTTAAATAGTTAAAGAATATTATTTTAATATATTTATAAAAAACACATTATAAAAAATAAATTTTTATTTCTATTTTTTTACTTTAAATTTGATTTTTTGATATTTTTATATATTTTGATTAAAAATAATTTTTAAAAATAAAAAAAAAATCAATTTAAAATATTTATAAATAAAAAATAATTTTATAAATAAACTCTAAAACATTCAAACATTCGAACCCCTGCGCGCTGCATCTTCCAGCGCGCAGCGAACCTCTCGGCCACAGCCACTCATCTGTCTATCTCCACCATAGAAAATAGAAAAATAAGCCCTGTGTAAAAAAAAAAAAAAAAAAGGAGCACAAACTCGCGCGAAGTAGGGAGACAAATTGCGAGTCCACAGTGTTTTCAGCCTGCGTGAACAGTAACAGCCCGAGCTGTTTTAGCTCTTAAGGTAATGTCTTTTTAAGCAGTGTAAGGCTCAAAAGTTTATGGATTGCTTTTGGTCAAACATTAATAAAATCATTTCAATTTTATTTTTTAAAGTTGAGACTACATTGTTTTGAAAAAGAAAGAAAGAAATTTTAGTTCTCACTTAACCTGCCAAGATTATTAGTTGTAACCAAGGTTATTAATATCGTTTTTTTTTACACGACATGAAAAATATAATGTAAAATCGGATTGTAAAATCATATGTATATTTTTTTTAACTATATATCAATAATTTCAGCCAATAAATTGAATTACATTAAAATCTGATAAAGAGCGTCAATAATATTATAATCAATTAGTGATATAAATAAATAGGAAAGATAAATAATATAAATTAAGAAAACAATGACATGGAAAAAAACACAAAATAAAATTTTCCAATATAGTCAAATTTAATAGTAAGTACACAAGAACTCCGTAACAACTTGGTTGTTCTAATCATAACAAGTCATAATGAATCTTTTTTAGGTTGCAAGTTAATAGTCTAAATTAGTAATTAACTAACATAAGTTAAGCATGTTAGTAATTAACAATCTGTCTTCTGAAATCTTACGGTGGTTTGGGTTTGCTGGATCTTAAAGCCAGAAGTAAAACCATTTTAGCTAAGTATCTTTGGAATATTCATTTAAAAACATACTTCATTAGGATCCAATAGGTGTATCATGCTTACCTCAGTTCTTTAGCTGTTTGGGGAGCACAATCTAGCAAAGCCTCCTTCTTGTTATGGAAGTCTATCATGTCCTTAAAAAATCATCTCATGGAGGTTTGTGGGAGGCAGCCTGCAATCGTTAATTTGATCAGAAACTGGGATAGTTGTGATAAATTTTCTAGCAACGCCTATAACTATTTCAGATCCCGAGGGGATAAAAGTTAATTGGGTGTGAGTCGTGTGGGACTCTTGTTCTATGCCAAGATATAACTTTATTCTTTAGCTAGCTACTTTGGGTAAACTGCGAGCAAAGGATCGTCTTCAATTCCTGTCTCCAGCCTCAATTTGTCTCCTCTGTATGCAGGCAAATGAATATCATCAGCACTTATTCTTTGATTTTTATTGGTCATCTCAGTTATGGGATATAATCATCTCTTGGCTATGGATTTCCAGACACATTTTATCCTTAAGTAGTGCTCTTCGTGGTCTTAACTCGGATAGGCATAGCATGGAAGCAAAATTGATTCAAATTATGATTCAAATTACGTTGGATAGAAAAATTGAAGTGGTCAAAGGAAGGAAGCTTCTGAATAATTTCATGGATACCAGTGAAACAAGCCGTACCATTTCTTTCATTGACATTATCAATTTCTCGAAGGCGTACAACTAATTAATAACATATCTTTTTTGCATGGGTCTATCACTCACCCCTTTCTTCACGTTAATTTTTTTCTTGTAGTAATTATGAGGGTAGGTGACTTTCTTGATGTATGAACTCAAGCTAGGCTGGTTTGGTGCTCTTTCATTAATTTGGACTCGAACTTGGCAGAACACACGGAGCTATCCGATGAATTAATGTTCTAGCTATTGTAGAAATAAAAAATACAAAAAGTCAATGAAAGTCAAGATTATTGTTTTATTGATTCAAACAATTACTGTTTGAATCAATTTCTGGAAATGCCAAAGAAACAAGAACAATGAAGAACAACAGATTTTGGATATCAGGGGCAAAATCAAGGTGAGGTTACTATCATCCTTTTTTTTTTTTTTTTATAGTAAAAGCTTGTAGCATTACATAATAGTTCTAGTTGATTACAACTTCTTCTTATGTTCTTATTCTAGCTAGAAATAAAATTGCACCTAAACTAAAACACTTGATCAAACATTGATCTTATTTAGGAAAGAAACAAAAACATACTAGTTTAACTCTTATCTAACTCTAACACTTGAGGTAGAGTCCATATCCTTCAATCTTCAGTCTTCAACAGTCTTGGAATCCAGAAATTTCAACACTCCTCCTTGTTTCCAAGGCTGCACATTCCAATCTTTGTCCTTAGCTCTTCGAATCTATCTTTGACTAGTGGTTTAGTGAATAAGTCAGCTAGTTGTTTTTTTGAAGTGCAATACTTAATTTCTAATTCACCTTCTTGCTGAAATTATCTCAATGCATGAAACTTGATCTTCATGTGCATAGTTTTATCATGGAAAACCGAATTCTTAGAAATGGATATGGTTGACATATTATCACATAGCAAGTATGAAGGAGCTGATTGACAACAATCAAGATCCTTTAGTATCTTCCTTAGCCATATCAATTGCTTTGTTACCACATATGCAACAATATACTCTACCTCTGCTGTGGAGTGTGCCACCATAAATTGTTTCTTAGAGAGCCAGTTAAACACACTTGTTCCTAAGGCAAAGCAGTACCTTGAAGTAGTCATCATCCCTTCATCACTACCTCTCCAATCACTATCAGTAAATTCAACAAGACTGACAAGTTTGGATTTCACAAAGTGCATGTCTACGTCTTTAATCCCTGGCAAATACCTTAGAACTCTCTTGGCTGCCATGAAATGTGTTTGACTTGGCTCCTGCATAAACTTTCTTAGATAGTTGACAACAAACAATATGTATGGATATGTGATGGTTAAATATAACAAGCTTCCAATAAAGCTTCTATAAGTCTTCCCATCTTAGATAGTAAAGAAACCAAAGATAGTTGCAGGATTCTACCGTACATCTGCTAGTTACAACACTACTCCTGAGATCAAGAATTTGTCTCCCATGCATGCAAACTTGAAGAATTTACTCAGTCTTGTGGTAATAGTTAATGTTTCTATTTGCTTTTCTCAAGGCATGCAAAAGACTTAGACCATCCTTTTATTTTAGCATGAATCATATTTTCAAATTGGAGGAGGACTTGAGTGCTTAACTTGGTGTTTAGAGTTTGGCCATAACACTATTTAGCCTTGCTCATGAGGTCTTTTTTCGAAATCCAAATAACAAATTAGAAGTTGCGGATCCTGATAACTTCATGAGGGTCTTTGTTGATTGCATTGAGGAAACAAAACAAGTACAATTCCCAAGCAACTGGAGAAGATTTTTTTTGTTTGTTTTTGGAATTAGCTGTGAACTTTGTTAGAGTGTATATTCTGGAATACTGAAAGTATATTATAGAATGTAGTATAGGGTATTTGACACATGTATATAAAGCTGTTAGTAGCACACAGTTTGTAAAGCTGTTAGTAGCACACAGTTTGTATGTAGAAAATATTACAACAAAATATATTCAAAATTTCCTTCTCTCTCTGATCTGTCTATCTCTCTTCTTCTCTGCACAATTTCTTCACTCTTTTACTAATCTCAACATGGTATCAGAGCCATTTTATGCTAGCGCATGATTTAATCCAATCTTTCGCAATCTGATCCTTCAATGGATCATTCAAAGAAAAAGCAGTAGAGCAGCAGCAGAGCAAGCACCATCGTGCATCATAAAGAGGAGTGCACAATTAAGCAACAGAGCAGCAGCAGAGCAAACACATAACTTCTTGTTCCTGTAAGTTTACCTCAATACAGTCTTCTGCTTCTGCGAATTTGATGTTTTCTTTAAAGCTCGATCAGCTCTTTGACCAACGTGTGTCCTTGAGTTGGAGAACCTCTGTTTCTGCTACTTTCATTCTCTTCTGAATTAATAGTTGCTCCTTCAATAATAGTTTCAGTCTCTGTGATTTCCTCTGTTCTTCCAACTTTAAATATTAAAAAAAAAAAAAAAAAAACTCTGGATCTACTCCTTCAGCTCCAAATTCAGGTCGATGGAAATCATCTGCACAGTATGTCACAACGTGTAGAGAAATTTACTATAGCCTATCTTCCAATCTTTACTGGATCCACTCATCTCAATCAAAGCTTCACACATCATCTTCTCGTAAAAAAAAAAAAAACAGAAGCAATCAACAATGTGGCCTTTCACACTGGACAACAACAACTCGTTCTTGTCAGCATTAGAGCAGCAGATTCGAGAATGTTTTTCATGTTCTCAGTGGTAGGGCAGGTATTGCCACCAAGAATGGTGAGCGATTTATTGCAAACTCAAAGGCAAGAGGCGCTGAGAGAAGCTTGAGTTGGTGACGAGGAACCAGAGGTGAAACCAAATTGGATGTGTCACGACCCGATTCCCGGATCCGTGACCGGCACATAGGCATGGTCCCCCTCCAAGGTTCCACACCTATGCGAACCCAAACTTATACACAAACTTATCATTCAACTTCAAAGTTCAACGCAGCGGAAATAACAACGTAAACTTTATAACATAATTCAATTGTCTTTATACAAGAGTTGATTACATATTGTTATAATTGTGGAGCACTAACTAGACATATGAACAAAAAGTGTCGACTACAACCAAAATAGCAGGTTCCAAGAGTTGGACAAAAATGACCTGCTAGCAAGCTACGACCCTGAAAATAATGAATAATGAGGGGGTGAGTTCAACAACTCAGTGAGTAGATAATATTCAATATACACAAACAAGATAATACAACAAAGAGAAGTATATTAACAAATTGGCTCAAAGTTTTTACAACAAGTTTCTCAAATAGGTCATAACAAGAATGTATAGGTAAAGCTCGTCATAAAATCAGAATGCAATGAGCATAAGGCTCCGTACTGTGGGATGATCAGTCCACACAAGTTGGTGACTCCCCCGACCAACTAGGGTTTCAGATACGATGTGCACAAAGGCTAACACTACCCTGTTAGCATGGGTATTCTGACTGGCATACCATAGGTATATCTAATATCAAACAAACATGTTCATATCTCAAGGCTCAACTAATGGTATCAATCAAATGAGGAGCTAACAATTCACAAACAGATATAGGCTCATATCAAGAATGGATATTCAACAAATAATTATGCTTTATCGTATCAAGAATATAATCAAGGTATATATTATCCAAAAAGCATAATCCAATTCATACTAACAAATTCAAATATTTATACTATTTCTCATGCATATTAAATGTTATCCACTCACCGGACTCAAAAGCAGACAAGTTCCAAAAGCAGAATGTTGATGAAACTTTACTGATGTTCCGCGGGTAGAATATCGGGATTATCTGAATATATAAAAGAAGATATACTCAAAAATAACTCAAAAGAAGTAAAATACCTTTAATAACATATCTAAGAGTTCAAATCATAATCCTATGTGTTTTTGAATCAAACTATCTATTTCTTCGCAAAAACCTAAAACAAAGGTTTCTTCCGAAATCAAATTCCAAAATACACAATTCATAAAATTGATATTAATCCATCAAATGAGCTTCAATTATCCATCAAACCAATCTGAAATACTATTATTTCTCTTAGGGACCATTCTGAAATTTTCTTATATTTTTGGGGTCAAATTGTAATTTTATCAAATTGAAGGACTAAATTGAACACTTCATAAATTCATAGCTATCCTAAAATCTTGTCCATAATTCATCCTCAATTCTGTCCAGGATCTCCAATTTCACCCCAAGGACCAAACTGTAATTTTTTCCAAAGTTCGGGGACTAAATTGATTTTTTGCACAAAAAGGACCAAAATGAATTTTCATCATCTTCAACCTCAACCCAGAATTTCCAGCAAGGGATTTTGGAATTTTCTCAACATTATTTCACCATTTATCAACATTTCTTACACCAAACACCAAATACCTTCAAAATCATCTACAATCAAACTAATTAAACCATTACCCAACACATTCAACCCTTAACATCTCTCTTAATTCATCAATCAAACCCAAATAAAATTCTCAAACCCTAACAATCAATACAAGCAAAAAACATAGCTAATAATCACATTTATACATAATAAAACACACACATTACCTTAACAACTTATTTCTCCTTCTTCTCTTCTCCTCCTCTTCTCTTTCCCTCTTTTTTCTTCTTCTTCTTCTTTCTTTCTCTCTCTCCGATTCTCTCTCTCTCAATTTTCAATTTACTTCTCTTTTTCCTTTTCTTTTCTATTTATATTTACTAGCTTATACAATTACTACAATACCCTTAACCTAATTCTAAGCCACTAAGGGCATTCATGTATTTTACTTATTAAAAATTTCAAAACACTACAGGATGGGACCCAAAGTGACAATCAAAACGCAAGCAACGACAGAGACAGAGTTATCACGAATGACCTGAGAAGAGGCCCTCATGCTAGATTGTCTTGAGCTCATACAGGCTACGAACCAGCTCTGCTTCATTTTGTATGTTAAGGCAAGATGAATTGCAAAGTTTTGGCAAAGAAGAGAGAAGTGGCTAAGGCGGCTGATTAGTTGTCATACTCTAGGTTTTGTAGGTTGTAACTGTTATTTTGTTGTGAATTTCCATTTCTGGAGCTCGAAGAAGAACCATGGAGAGGATTAATTTGAGTTTGTAGTAGTTGCCTCTCTGCTCCTCTGCTCAAGACTCTCACCGTTGAATTGGAAGCTTAGGAGCTGCAAGAGCAGCTTCTAGAAATGCAAGCTCGACTTCATCCTTCTTGCCACAAGAGGCTTGATTTGAGAAGAAGCAGGACTTTTACCTTGCAAAGTTATGAGATGTTGAGACAGCAACAAAGAGGTAGGTTGGTTTATTCTCTCTTATGGGAAGAAGATATGAGAGACGTGGCTGAGGCGGCTGAGAAGAATTGATTGTGAAACGTTTTGTGTTTTGTGTGCAGTGTATTGCTCTGCTGTTTTATGTGTCCCGTACTGTCTTTTTGACAAAAAAAATCAAATCAAAATCAAAATCATTGACAATCAGAAAATAAATTCTTACACAGATTAAGAAATTCATCAACAAATGAAAAACTTCAGAAAAACTGAAGTAGACAAAGGAAAAACTTCGGAAAAAAAACTGAAGTAGACAAATGAAATTCAAACTCATTCTATCACCTCTCTTACCTCCCATTTCTTTCTTCTCATCCCTCTCTTCTCAAGAGATGAAAAACTTCAGAAAAACTGAAGTTGACAAATGAAATGTCAATTAAGAAATAGACATATAAAATGTCTTTTCTCTCTCTTCTATCTTCTTTGCCATTTGAGCATTTTTCTTTTTCTTCTCAATCACATTCAAACTCATCTTTCTTTTACATAGTGATTTCTGTCAAAAAGGGTTCAGTACTCATGTGTTTTGTTTTCATAGTTGCAATCTCATGCTTGGTTTGTCAAAGCAAGAGATTGAGGGGGGATGTTAGAGTGTATATTCTGGAATACTGAAAGTATATTTTAGAATGTAGTATAGGGTATTTGACACATGTATATAAAGCTGTTAGTAGCACACAGTTTGTATGTAGAAAATATTACAACAGAATATATTCAAAATTTCCTTCTCTCTCTAATCTCTCTTCTTCTCTGCACAATTTCTTCACTCTTTTACTAATCTCAACAAACTTATGAATAGTATAGTTGTTAAATCTTGGCTTGACGAGATGACCAAGTAAGCTTACTATTCAGAGTTAACTAATTTTGGATTTTCAATCAAACTAGAAAGACAGTTAGCTGGTTAAATATGTTTAAGTCAACTTAAAATATTTTTTAAAAAAAGAAGAAAACAATGCTATAATAATAAAAACTACTGACATGATCCGTGATCTAACCTGTTACTAAGTAATTCATTTTTTTTTTGTATTTTCGAGACTGACCTGGTTGACAACTATGACTACAAGCTTGGATTTAGATTTACGTGGCCATGGTCGTGGTAGTTCTTTCTAATGCAAGGCAAGTGCGCGCAAGAGTAATAGCGTACATTAATTCTTTGTTTGATATAGGAATGCATCGAGAAACTGACATATGGCCTTCTCGTCTTTTGGCCAAGTCTTTGCAAAAGAAAGGTTACACTGGTGATTCATTGACAATATTTCGTCCCTTTAAGTCTTAGTTTAGAACTTCCATGATGCAGTACATTTTTAAATATATATATGCCGCCTAGAAGGACTATTATTGGAAAAATGCAGTTGGCAGTTGAAAAGTCTTCGTATTGGAAGGTTTCAATGAGCTTTTTTCATGCTGAATATTGATTAATTGCCAATAAATTTAGGACGTGTTTTTATCTTGACTGAAAACTCTTGACTTTTTCCTTGTCATGGACCATTTGTCTGCTTAAATATGTATATTTTTTTTGGTACCAGTGAGTTAAAAAATTTATAGTAATGGCTTCTTCTAGTTTTGATTTGATATTCCTAGTAGTAATGTTACTGTCACCATTCATGGCTGTCGCTCAAACTAACGGAAGTGTACCTGTGGGAGCATCCATCACTGCAACCGATGATTCTCCTTCATGGCTTTCTGCTTCTGGTGAATTTGCGTTCGGGTTTCACCAGATGGAGAACAAGGATTATTTCTTGTTGTCCATTTGGTATGAAAAGATTCCTGAGAAGACCGTAGTTTGGTATGCAATGGGAGAGGATCCTACCGATGATCCTGCTGTATCAAGGGGATCGAAGGTGGAGCTGACGGCTGATAGTGGGCTGGTGCTAACTGATCCTCTGGGCAACCGAATATGGTCATCTGGTGGCTTTCCAGGTACAGTTTCGTCAGGTGTCATGAATGACACTGGCAACTTCGTGCTTCAAGACAGAAATTCTGAGAGGTTGTGGGAGAGTTTCACCCATCCCACTGATACACTGTTGCCTACTCAGATTATGGAGGCTGGAGGGATAGTTTCTTCTCGGAGGACGGAGACCAACTTTTCGCTGGGGAGATTCCAGCTCCGTTTTCTTGATGATGGAAATCTCGTGCTGAATTCCATGAATTTGCCAACCAAAGTTGCTTACGAAGCCTACTATACAAGTGGAACTTATGATGCTTCAAACTCATCAAATTCTGGTTATCAATTGATCTTCAATGAGTCAGGCTACATGTACATACTGAGAAGAAATGGGCTGAGAGAGGATCTCACAAAAACAGCACTTCCTACTACAGACTTCTACCATAGGGCAACTCTCAATTTTGATGGTGTTTTCACTCAATATTCATACCCGAAAACATCCTCTTCTAATAGAAGCTGGTCACCTGTCTGGTCTGAACCAGAAAATATATGCAAGTTTAATTCAATTTGGGGTAGTGGAGCCTGTGGATACAACAGCATCTGCAGCCTAAGTGTTGATCGAAGGCCCAATTGTAATTGTCCACAAGAATTTTCTTTGCTTGATCAGAATGACAAACATGGAAGCTGCATACCAAATTCCGAAATAAGCTGCAAAGATAATGGACAAAATTCCTCAGAAGAACTGTATGATTTTGTTGAGCTAAGATATGTTGATTATCCATCAGGTGACGCAGAACATTTACAACCTCAAAATGAAGAACAGTGCAGAAAAGCTTGCTTGAACGACTGTCTGTGTGGGGCTGTCATCTTCTTAGGCAAAGACTGCTGGAAGAAGAAGTTACCACTTTCGAATGGAAAACTTGATAGTGGTTTTAACGGGAAGACTTTCATCAAGTTTAAGAAAGGTTATCTCCCTCCCGGGAATCCTGGTCTTCAGATTCCTGAAACGAAGACGGGAAGGGACATCAAGTTTCATCACGGGAATAGTGCTCTTGGTTAGTTCTGTATTTGTCAATTTTATATTGATCAGTACATTTTGTTTCCGTTCTTCCTTCATTCACCGCAACAAAGTAGCAAATCTTCGAGGAGAAAATAGTGTACAGTCAAATTTGCGTTCATTTACGTACAAAGAGCTCACAGAAGCTACAGAAGGCTTCAAGGATGAACTGGGGAGAGGAGCTTTTGGTGGTGTTTATAAGGGTACTATAAAAACAGGTTTTACTGATTTTATTGCTGTGAAAAAGTTAGATGGAGTGGTTGAACATGGTGAGAAGGAATTCAAAACCGAAGTGAATGTGATCGGTCAGACGCATCACAAGAATTTGGTCCGATTGCTAGGATTTTGTGACGAGGGGCAGCATCGTCTGTTGGTGTACGAGTTCTTGAGTAATGGCTCTCTGGCCGGTTTCCTTTTTGGAAGCTTAAGGCCAAGTTGGAAGCAAAGAACTCAGATTGCCTTCGGCATTGCAAGAGGACTCTTGTACCTACACGAAGAGTGCAGCACCCAAATCATTCACTGTGATATAAAGCCGCAGAACATTCTTATTGATGACTACTACAATGCTCGGATATCAGATTTTGGATTGGCGAAACTTTTGGTGATTAATCATAGCCAAACCAAAACTGCCATTCGAGGAACAAAAGGATATGTTGCTCCTGAATGGTTCAGGAACACACCAGTCACTGTGAAGGTTGATGTCTATAGCTTTGGTGTCTTGCTGCTTGAGATCATCTGTTGTCGGAGAAGTGTAGATCTGGAGATAAGTGTAACTGGAGCTATATTGACCGACTGGGCCTATGACTGCTATAGGTATGGAACTCTTGAAGCTTTGATTCAAAATGACACGGAGGCCATGAATGACGTATCAACACTAGAGAGAGTTTTGAAGGTTGCAATTTGGTGCATTCAAGAGGTGCCATCTCTTAGACCCACCATGAGGAAGGTGACACAGATGCTTGAAGGAGTCGTTGAAGTGCCTGCTCCCCCGAATCCGTTCCCATTCAATGAAAATAGCTACTCCTAATTTCAACTAGTTATGATTTTTCTGACTGTGATTGTATCCATACTCATCTAATTAATGATTCACCTGTTGCCAGTATATTCATTTCTCAATCAATTCTACTTGATAGAAGAGAAAAACATTCTAGATTTCTTCGAGAAGCTTTTCATTTTGTTCACAGCTGAATGTTTATTGAAGTTATATGAATTTCATCAAGATTATTTCTCAAACTTTACTGCTCTCTGATTGTAAGTTTAAAATGACTTCTCATTTTTTCCATAAGAAGAACATCAAGGATTAATAGAATTTACAGTCATTATTATGAATTTCCCCAAGATTAGGGCTCAATTTTTACCACTTCCTGATTGTAAATCGAGGGCCAGTTCCCTCCTGTTTTCAGAAGAGCACAGTATTTTGAAAAAAGTTATTATGAAAATCGTGGGCTGGTGGTTGCTGATCCTCGAGGCAAAGAAATATGGACATCTACTATTTTTGCAGCACCGGGTACAGTTTCCCTGTGTGTTATGAATGAAACTGGCAACTTTGTGCTTCAAAACAGCAATTCTGATAGGTTTTGGTACGAGTTTCAGCAAACCTACTGATTACATTGTTTCCTACTCACACTATGGAGACAGCAAAGAAAGAAACTCGACAGCTAGACGTATTTTTCAACTAGTCATCACTGAGGTGTTAAATCTTCAAGGAGTGGACCCAAGGTTGAGAGTTCGGGCTGAGCTATCAACAACATTGTTGACAGACATTGTTGAAACAGGGGAGTTTGTTAAATCTGGACGAGAGAACACAATTGACTGCCCAGTAGTTTGACAGGGATTGATTCTTCTGCTGAATCTGCAAATGATTGGATTTTGATGACCGATGCTAGTTCCACCTAATTCACTCCCATGTTGTTTATGCTGCTGATTCTGCAAATGCTTCTGGGATGACGAGGAACCACTAGAAATACTTGTATTTTGATGACCCTGTTGGCTTTGTTATGTTTGTGTGAATGATTTTTGCTGCCGTTGAAGCTTTCAAGGACACAGCATTCGAGAAGAATAAAATGATCCATTAAATAAAAGCATAGCCTGAGGATAGGTTCCTTTATAAGCTGTTGTGGCCCCAACATGTGCAGGGATTGGAATCGGGTACGCACCATTCTGCAAAATTGCCAGGGATTGAGCTTCATTGCCAGGGAAGTTGGGGTGATCGAAGCTCATTGCTGCAGCACCAGCTACTGCTGATTCCGTGGCACTAATTGAAGCAGAACTTGAGGAAGCTACATTGCCAGCAACAGGAGAAAGCTTCACACTGCCTGGTCAGACAGAAGCTGCTGCCGCAGTAGCCTGTTGTTGATTCATTGAGAAGATGAAAGTGGCCCCATGCAAAATATTACTATAAGCACCAGGGGGCAGGGCTTGCTGAAGCAGAATCTGCAAGGACATAAATACAAATTTTTTTTAAGAAAAACAAATACAAGGACATGTATCTTTCTTGTCACCATTTCTTTGGGAGATCATACAAGGATGCTTGGCGACTTTTCGCTCTTGCTAACGTCCTTCGCCAGGAAATAAGACCAACATCTCTCGACACAGCTGTAAAACAAATGACGAATGGAGACATAAATACCTGCTAAAGATTGGTCAACTACTGATGCAGAGCTGTTTGGTGGAGGCTGCGCAGCTAATAAAGGGAGGAAAAATTGCAAGGCTTAGCTGCTCTGATTGTAACACAAATAAGAGAAACAGTGTTCTTTCATGGCCACACCAGGGATCATTTCCTGATTACAGTGATGGTACATGGAAGGCTCTAATTCAATTGCAGGATTGGAACATGCAAAATCTACGATTATTCCTCCATCCCAACAGTTGCTAATTCCAAAGCATGCATTTTCTTCCCACGGCTAACAATTGGTTCTCTCAATTCAACTTAACTCCTGATGCATGCAATACAGGCAAATGCTGTGAACTTATATGATGCAGTTTCTGAATGTGTAACTATTAACATTGCTAAAAGTGTTGACTTCCCCACAGCTGGCAATCCAAGTAGCGCAGCACGTCCATGGCCAAGTTCTGCAACTTCAAAACCATCTCCAGTTCCGATGGAACCTTTAGGAGGCTCCAATAGTAGCGTCCTTGTAGCTTTGCTATCTTTGCCTTGAGCAGATCAAGACGAGACTCTGTGGCTGATCAATATGAGACTATGTAGCTTGAATTTGATATATTTCAATCAAAATTGGTATTTAAATTTTCAATATTAACAATTATATATTAATTTATTATGAAAATTAATATATGGTTAAATCACATTTTAGTAAGAAAAATAATACTCAAAATATAAAACTCTCTCAATCATATTTTCGAGACACGCTTATTTTCAAGTGTAAGTTAGCTTGTCCCGGGGGGGATCTATTGAAACAAAAATTTCCTACCAATTAAATTGTGCCATGCGTTATCTTTATTTTAATTTTACATAAAATAATAAAATAAAATGAAAATAAATGGACCTTCACATGTTTCTCGGTCAATAAAAAGTTGAGTAGGATGAAATATCTAAGATATTTTATCATAAATATAAGATATCATAAATAAAAATCAACCAATAAAATAAGTCCATGTGGTATTGAAAAAAAAATCTAAGAGCCCCGACAAACCTCTATAAATAGAGCATCTCACCCTAAATAAAAAAAAAAAGTTAAGAAAAAAGGAATTTTTCAAGATATTTTTCTCTCCAAAACAAGCATTTCAGGTAAGGAAGCCTTATCAAAAGTTCTTAGGTCTTCTAATTTATACTTGAAGTCTACAAAGAATAAAATTTTATTGAATTGAACCCAAGTATAAGAGTTTCTTAAAAACATTTTGAAAGTAAATTAAAAGTACTTTTCAAAATATCAAATTATCAAACCGTGTCCAAATTCATCTCCTGCAAAACATAAATCTTGACTTGATTCAACAAATAAATCAAATCACTAAATATAAAATCTGAGGAAAGAATCCAAATATTGTTTATTTGTTTTTGTAAGAATATTTTAAATAGAGATTATTTTCAATCATATATTTAATAAAAACATCTTGTTTAATTTTAAATACTCAAAATTTTGTTTATAGAGATAAAATAAGATTTTTATAACTTAGACTCTTTAAAACCAGGATCATTGTAAAAAAGATTCCCAAAACATTTTATTTTATTATACTGAAATTCAAGCCAGATAACCACAATATGTCATCCATCACATTGCAGGTCTTTGTTTGGTTGTGAAGACTTGATAAAGGGTAGGGCCCATTGCAAAAGACTTGAGGAAGGGTAAATTTTGAAGTCTTTGGATACACAAAGCAACATGAATTATTGCCCTGGTCCCAAGTTTCTGTTGAATAAATGACTTGCAACGTTTCAAACACTAACAATTATGTGGTTCTTGTTCAATATTCCACCTTTGTTTTCCATTTCAATATCTACATTAATATGGACTTGTTGGCCCACCATACGTACCATTGCCTCGATCCTTGTAAGGGCAAAGACTTCTTGAATGCTGCTCTCGGGGATTTGAAAAGTCCGTGTTCGAACCTTTAATGAAATTTCTTATTGCTAATAGTAGCCTGGAAAACTCCGTCTTGCCCTTGTGATGGACCATTTTTGTGCATAAATATGTGTTTTAATCCATTGTTACAAGTATGTGAGTTCAAAGATCCTGGGAATGGCTTCTGCTATTTTTACTCTGATGTTCCTAGCAACGATGGTGCTGTTACAGCTTATGGCTGTTGCTCAAACTGATGTAAGCAAGCCTGTGGGTGCATCCATCACTGCAAATGATGATGCTCCTTCATGGCTTTCTTCCTCTGGAGAATTTGCGTTCGGGTTTCGCCAGATGGTGAACAAGGATTATTTCTTGTTGTCCATTTGGTATGAAAAGATTCCTGAGAAGACCGTAGTTTGGTATGCAATGGGAGAGGATCCTACCGATGATCCTGCTGTATCAAGGGGATCGAAGGTGGAGCTGACGGCTGATAGTGGGCTGGTGCTAACTGATCCTCTGGGCAACCGAATATGGTCATCTGGTGGCTCTATAGGTACAGTTTCGTCAGGTGTTATGAATGACACTGGCAACTTCGTGCTTCAAAACAGAAATTCTGACAGGTTGTGGGAGAGTTTCACCAATCCCACTGATACATTGTTGCCTACTCAGATTGTGGAGGCTGCAGGGATAGTTTCTTCTCGGAGGACGGAGACCAACTTTTCGCTGGGGAGATTCCAGCTCCGTTTTCTTGATGGAGATCTTGTGCTGAATTCCATGAATTTGCCAACCACATTTGCTTACGATGCCTACTATACAAGTGAAACTTCTGATGCTTCAAATTCATCAAATTCTGGTTATCGATTGATTTTCAATGAGTCAGGCTACATGTACATATTAAGAGGAAATGGGCAGAGATCGTACCTCACAGAAGGAACAGTTCCGACAGACTTCTATCATAGGGCAACTCTCAATTTTGATGGTGTTTTCACTCAATATTTTTACCCAAAAGCATCTAGCGGTAACAGAAGCTGGTCCTCAGTCTGGGCCAAACCAGATAATATATGTGTCAATATGGGATCGGGCTTGGGTAGTGGAGTGTGTGGATATAACAGCATCTGCGATCTAAAAGCTGATAAAAGGCCAGAATGTAATTGTCCAAAAGGTTTTTCATTGCTTGATCAAAATGACAAGTATGGAGACTGCATACCACATTTCGAACTAGGCTGCAGATCTGATGGACTCAATTCCACCGAAGATCAGTATGATTTTACGGAGCTCATAAATGTTGATTGGCCAACATCTGATTATGAGAGGTACAAACCTTATACAGAAGAAGAGTGCCGAAAGTCTTGCTTGAATGATTGTCTATGTTCTGTTGCCATTTTTAGAGATGGCTGCTGGAAGAAGAAGTTGCCACTCTCGAATGGAAGAGTAAACATTGGTATGAATGGGAAGGCTTTCTTCAAATTTCGGAAAGGTTCTGGTCCTCTGGATAGGCCTCCTCTTCCGCTTCCTGGAGATAAAAAGAAACCAGACACTAAGCTCATCATTGTATCAGTAGTGCTTGGTACCTCTGTATTTGCCAACTTTGTACTGGTTGGTGCTTTCTGTCTCACTTCTTCCTTCATTTATCGCAAGAAAACTGAGAAAACCCGGGAAGGTGGAAGTTGTCTGGAGACAAACTTGCGGTATTTTTCATACAAAGAGCTCGCTGAAGCGACAAATGACTTCAAAGATGAGGTGGGAAGAGGAGGTTTTGGTGTCGTTTACAAGGGGACAATACAAGCAGGCTCTACTAAAGTTGTAGCTGTCAAGAAGTTAACTAGAGTGGTTCAGGATGGGGAAAAAGAATTTAAAACTGAAGTACAGGTGATTGGCCAGACGCATCACAAGAATCTGGTCCGGTTGCTAGGATTCTGTGACGAGGGGCAGAATCGATTGCTGGTGTACGAGTTCTTGAGTAATGGCACCCTAGCAAACTTCCTTTTCGGAAGCTTAAGGCCAAGTTGGAAGCAAAGAACTCAGATTGCCTTCGGCATTGCGAGAGGACTCTTGTACCTGCATGAAGAATGTGGCACCCAAATCATTCACTGCGATATAAAGCCTCAGAACATACTTCTTGATGATTATTACAACGCTCGAATATCTGATTTTGGACTGGCAAAGCTTTTGGCGATGGACCAGAGCAAAACTGAAACTGCTATTAGAGGAACAAAAGGATATGTGTCACCTGAATGGTTCAGGAACAAGCCAGTCACTGGGAAGGTTGATGTGTATAGCTTCGGTGTCATTCTGCTAGAGATCATCTGTTGTAGAAGAAGCGTAGATTTGGAGATCGGTGAAGCAGAGAATCCGTTGCTGACTGATTGGGCTTATGACTGCTATGTGAATGGCACTTTGGATGTTCTAATTGGAGATGACACGGAGGCCATGAATGACATATCGACGCTAGAGCGTCTTTTGAAGGTCGGGATTTGGTGTATTCAAGAGGAGCCATCTATCAGACCCACCATGAGGAAGGTCACACAGATGCTTGAAGGAGTTATTGAAGTTCCTGCTGCTCCAAATCCAAATCCATACAGTACATTTAGCAATTACGATCAGTAATGATCTTCATTTCACTTAGATATGATCTTTCTATCGTTTCTTCCTCCATGAAATGTATTGGAACTCTGTTAAATTTGAAACAGTTTCATAGGAATTGTTGAAGAATGAAGACTAAAGATTGATTCCAAGCCTACAATTAATGTCAGGATTTTTACTATTTTTAAATTATTATGTTTCCTAAATAAGATCATATTGATTGATCAAAGTTCTAGTTTTCATTGTAAGTATTTTCTTATTTAGATTGTAGAAGAGGAAGTTGTAAACAAATGGGGAAACCCTATTTGAATGTAACACTTCAAGTTTTCAATATAAATAAGAGAAGAGGGTTAGCAGTAACCTCACACTTGAATTCTGCTCATTTTTGTTATTCTTTAGTGTTCTTCATTGTTCTTTATTTCAGCACAATTCCAGTTTTGAATTATGTTGACTTTTGTTTCTTTGATTTCCAACAGGAATCACCATGCCGTGATGAATCCCATGAAACTATGAATTTGAATAAAACCTTTTACAGCAAAAAGTGAACCCATCAAACACCATTGCATCATTACACCATGCTTGTTTCTGCTCTCCCTTCGCATAATTAAGAAAACCAGCAACTTGGTCCCTCGGATCTCATGAATCTACTGGATTTTTTTTATCAGGACAGGAACTGCTAGACAATTCTACAAGTATAGATTTATAAGAGGCTTCCTCGTTGTGACCTCATAAAATTAAGAATTTCGTTGATTTTCTCTCTTATTCTCACTGCGACATCTCTTCGTTTAGGCTTCAAATCAAAATTTTAAATGGTGATTTAGCCATCTCAAGTGCATTCCACCTTCTCCTGCGATTGCGCAAGTCTGCATTAATGCTGACCTGCTTTTCTTGCATGAAAAGGAAGTTCTAACTACTTCCTAGTTCAGTCAAGGAGGGCCAAAGCAGGTTCAATTAATGTAGAGATGATTTCTCAATTTTGAATCGCAGATGTTGTTTCATACCGTTCCTGGCACGATTTGTATGCACCGTCAGATTATTTTTAATTTTTTCAAACCTTAATTAGCTTTTGCTTTTGGATTCAACTTGTTCCATAACAAATGATAGAAGTCATATTTTGCGACTCCTTTCTTTCCCCAAGATTTAGTTCGATTTCGTCGAACGACATTGTTCCAAAAGCGTGTTTCTCGAATCAAGATGAATTATCTTATAAAAGTTTAAAATAATCAAAATTTTAATTGTTTTACTCGGATTCACAAAAAATACTAAAATAAAATAAAATTTCCTAGAAAAATTTATTTAATGATATTGAGTACGGAACAAGTCATTTCTTGGATTTCTTTCTCACGTTTTAGTTGAATTTTCTCAAAAAAAAAAAAAAAAAGTTGAATATATAACTTGTTAGAATTCAAGAGATTTTCAATAAAGAAAATTTGTAGCGCAACCCACTAAAAAAAAAGAAGAAGGTTTATATGGGAACACCTAACGATTTACATAAAGCACGATTTAGGTGTTTAGTTAATTTTGAAACGTTAAAATTTAATCATGGGAACCACTTAAATTATTGTTGAAACTGAGTTTCACGGAAAGCAGCAAATTTGCTGCTTTCCGTGCGGGGCTGGGGAAATATAAAAAATATATTTTATATATTAAAATAAATAATAATATACTTTTATATTTTAAAAAATATATAAAACATAAATATATTAAACAATATATTTTATATATTAAAATAATCTAAAAATTAATTACAATAAATAAATATATTAGAAGAAGATCACAATATAATTTTTATCTCGCAATTCTAATTTTATTTCAGATGATATTTTACTATATGTTGTTCCGAGATCGCAGATGCCTTCACGTATGGATTTATAGTTCGTGATGAAATTACAAGTAGTTTGATGAGAGAATAAAAACAAGTGTCTAATTTACTTGAATTATTAATTATATTTTATTATTATAATTATTAAATATTTAAAAAACAATATATATATATATATATATATATATATATATATATATATATATATATATATATATATATACTTTAAAGTAATTTCACAAGTTGAAAGCAATATGAAAAGTTTGGTAACCAAACACTTTAAACTCCTTTTCATTAACCTTAAACTTAACCACAGTTTTAACCAAACACTTTAAAAATTATTTTGAACCGCAACTAAAATGCTTTTTATGAAACTGTTATTTTAAAACCTCAATCACAAAAGTAAAAGCAATACCAAACACACTATTAATGATAAAAGGGTTTGAAATTTGCTTTATATTTCTTTGGAATCAAAATATGTTCAAAATTTTAATTATTTTACTTGGATTCACAAAAAATAACTAAAAAAATAGAATTTCCTAAAAAAAAAAAACTTATTTAATGATATTGAGTACGGAATAAGTCGTTTCTTGCATTTCTTTCTCCAAGTTTTAGTTGAATTTTCTCAAAAGGTTCTAGTTGAATATATAACTTGTTAGAATTCAAGAGATTTTCAATAAAGAAAATTTTTAGCACAACCTACTACAAAAAAAAAAAGACGATTAGCAGCAGATTTCTATGATAGAAAAAATTCATTGCAAATTTTGTAATGGATTAACATCCGAATATGTTTAATAACGAATTTTTCGTTGTTGAACAATTTCAATTTTTTTTCCCGAATTTGCAACAGTGAAACCTTTATTTTTGAAGTGGTCAAAAGAGAATGGAAACTACTGATTTATTTCATGACAACAAGTGACCATTGAAACAAGCCTTGCCATATATTCCGATGACATTAATAACTTCTCTTTTTTGAACAACCCTTTCCTCGCTGGAAAACTTGACCATTAAAATTTACAATTTTCTAATGCTTTTACTTTTTCTTCATTAAATTTATTCATGATAGTTTATTTCATGCTTATTCCTCCTGTCAAATGATAATTTGTTTCATGCTCCCATTAATTTATTCATTTGTATCTTAAATTTAATGTCTGTTTAAGTAGTGTAAGGCTCAAAAGTTTATGGATTGCTTCAGGTCAAACAATAATAAAATCATTTCAATTTTTTTCTTAAAGTTGAGACTACATTGTTTTGAAGAAAAAAAATTGATTACATTTGAACAAGGTTTTTAGTACTCACTTAACCTGCCAAGATTATTAGTTGTTACCAAGGTTGTTAAAATCGCTTTTTTGACACGACACGAAAAACATAATGTAAAATCGGATCATAAAATCGCAAGTATATTTTTTTTAACTATATATTAACAATTTCAGTCAATAAATTAAATTACATTAAAATCTGGTAAAGAGCGTCAATAATATTATAATTAATTAGTGATCTAAATAAATAAGAAAGATAAATAATATAAATCAAGAAATCAATGACATGAAAAAAAAACTCAAAATTAAATTTTTCAATATGGTCAAATTACTAATGATAGTAAGTACGCAATAACCCCGTGACATCTTGATTGTTCTCATCATAACAAGTCATAATAAAAAAAAATTAGGTTGCAAGTTAATGAGTCTAAATTAGTAATTAACTAACATCAATCTAATAATTAAAATAAACTATTAAACAATGTTTAATACGCTAGAAAAAAATTTAAATTAGAAATAATTTTTTTAACATTAAATGAATATACAAAATATGATAATAAAAACAAAGTATTCATTATAAAATTTTCCATGTAGTCTAGATATCTAATTTTCACAAATTCTTATTAGATTTCAATCATGATTTCAAATACATAGTTCTCTCTCATATGAATAAATTACTGAGTTTATCATATATATTTAGAAATATTGAGATGTTTATTTTCCCTCCCATCTAGAATCGCAATAAAATTTTATTTGTAACTCCAGATGTGTCCAAAACAATACATGAATGTCTAATTTAACAGATTTGACAAGATTAATCTAACAACTTTGACTCTCTGAAATAATTTGTTTCTGAACTTTGCTTAATCTAATAATTTAACAAAATATATTTTCATGTATTTAATATTTTCCTATAAAATTTCAACTAGATCCAATAAATAGCTTGAAAGATATGTTTAATCTCACAATATTATCAACAAATATTATAAGGCAAAATTCAAAACCAACTTGGTTGTTCATATCACAAATTTAGTAAACTTGTAAAATCAGACTGATTTGACTAATTTTACCAATTTTGCTTGAGTCAAGTTTGATTTTACTAATTTTCAAGTTTAATCTGATTTAATATATAAATACATATATACTAGTAAAATGATAAGATTTTAAGTCATTGCCGTGTTCATTTGATACGCGGACAGCAGGACACCCGTTATTTCTTCCGACTAGAATACTCAGCATAAATAGAGAAGAGGACCTGTGCCCTAAATCATGCGATGTCTTCGGGCACATGTCACGAACCAAAGAGAAGAAGAAGGTGAAAGGCAACGAGGAAACCTGAAGCAAGAATTGAAATTCAAATTAAGTGTAATCAAACGACTGCGTTCTGTGCAGTCTCTTTTTAATTCCAGTAGCTAAACTAGAACAGCCACGTGGGTAGTGCCCAGCTGGCATATGCATAAATTCCTTTAAATTCCCTAAATGTTATGAGCAGAACAACAAGAAAAATATAACAAGAATTCAGAATCTCTCCCCTGTCCTTTCTGTCACACGCAGAAAGCATTTCTTCTTCTTGCCTTTTTCCCCCACCTCATCTTCTTCCCCTGAGTTTATCTCCATTCCTTGGAGATTTCTGTTAACCTGCAGCAAAGTTCTCCTCATCTTCTCCCTTATTCTCTTGTTTTCTCAAACCTTTCTTCCCTGTTCCTTGAAGAATTTCTAACCTGCAGCAGCACATCTTCACATCATGAATCTACAACTACCATATTGTTTTTGCTTCTTTCTTCTTCTCAAGCTGCCATTTTCTACCAATGGCCAGGCTTACAAGAACGTATCTTTGGACTCATCTCTCACTGCTGCTAGTGGTGACCTTCCTTGGACTTCACCGTCTGGGGAGTTTGCTTTTGGATTCCAACAAGTTGGTGATGCTGGCTACCTGCTTGCCATATGGTTCAACAAAATACCTGAAAGAACCATAGTCTGGTCAGCTAATAGAAATAATCTAGCTCAGAGAGGATCAACAGTACTGCTTACGGCAGATGGTCAGTTGGTTCTGAATGATCGATCAGGAACCCGAATACGGAACACTGCATATTTGGGTGGAAGTGGAGCCGCCTATGGAGCCATGCTTGACACGGGAAACTTCGTGCTATCAGGACAAGCCGGTGACACTTTGTGGCAGAGTTTTGATCAACCAACGGATACACTGCTGCCCACACAAATTCTGAAGTCAGGCGCTCAACTAATTGCTCCCTACCTGGAAAAGAATTATTCAGATGGGAGATTCAAGCTCATTCTACAAGATGACGGGAATCTCGTAATGTACACCACAGCCTATCCATTAACTACCTCAAATTTCCCTTACTGGTCGACCGGAAGTTCTCTAGGTAGCGGTAACCAGCTGATCTTTAACCAGTCTGGCTATATGTACGTGGTAGCAAGCAATGGCACTATACTGAATCCAGTATTTTCTAATCCAGTACCATTGCAAGATTTCTACCACAGGGCAACCATAGACTATGATGGAGTTTTTAGGCAATATGTTTATCCAAAGAGTGCTTCCAGTGGAAAAAGGTGGGCTATGGCCTTGACGACATCGACAAACTTCGTACCACCAGATATCTGCTTGGCAATTAGTTACCCATTAGGCAGTGGAGCTTGCGGTTTCAACAGCTTATGCGAATTAGGAGATGACCAAAGACCAAGTTGCAGGTGTCCTACTGGTTACAGTTTCTATGATCAAGATGATGAGAGGAACGGATGTAAGAAGAACTTTATTTCACAGGATTGTGGCCATCCATCGCAAGAAATAGATAACTTTGAGATTAGGGATATGCTAAACACTAACTTTCCACACACTGATTATGGATATTTTAAATCATCCATCGTGGACGAGGAATGGTGCAGACAGGCTTGCTTGAGTGACTGCTATTGTGATGTTGCCACTTTTCAAGTTGGGCAATGTTGGAAGAAGAGAGGCCCTCTCTCGAATGGCGTAACAGATCCAAGAATTCTTGATAAAGCCCTGCTGAAAGTAAGGAAAGGCAACCGGACTGAGGAGTTAGCTCAGAAGAAGAGTGCAAAGAAGAGTGATCGATCAACTTTGATCATATCAGGCTCGGTGCTCTTAGGTAGCTCCATCTTTCTAAATGTTCTCTACGTGTTCTTTACGAACCGACAAAAACAAAAGGTGATTCCGCAACACCATGTCATGCGGGACATGAATCTGCAGAATTTTACTTACAATGAGCTCGAAACAGCTACCGGAGGATTCGATGAAGAGCTTGGTAGGGGTGCCTTTGGACCTGTTTACAAAGGGGTACTAGGTGGCGAAGACAAACAAATAATTGCAGTAAAGAAGCTAGAAAAGATGGCCGGAGAGGGCGAGACCGAATTCAAAACAGAAGTGAAAGTTATCGGCAGAACAAGTCACAAGAATCTGGTTCAGCTTGTTGGGTTCTGTAACGAAGGGCAGCATCGCCTTCTGGTCTACGAGTACATGAGCAATGGCTCCTTGTCAAACTACATATTTGGAGATTCAAGGCCTAATTGGCACCGTAGAATGCAAATTGCTTTGGGTGTAGCAAGAGGGCTCCTTTACCTCCATGAAGAATGCAGCTCCCAGATAATCCATTGTGATATCAAGCCTCAAAATATCCTCCTCGACGAATCTTTTAATGCCAGGATTTCTGATTTCGGACTAGCCAAGCTGTTAAAGACAGAGCAGTCTAAAACAATTACAGCAATCAGGGGAACCAAAGGGTATGTAGCTCCTGAATGGTTCAAGAACTTGCCAGTTACAACCAAAGTAGATACCTACAGTTTTGGCATTCTTCTGCTGGAGCTAGTCTGCTGTAGAAAGAACTTTGAGATTGATGCAAGGGAAGAACATCAGATAGTTCTTGCAGACTGGGCGTGTGATTGTTTCAAAGAAGGAAAGCTGAACCTTTTAGTAGAACAAGATGAAGAGGCAATGGAAGACATGAAAATGGTAGAGAGGTTTGTGATGGTTGCAATTTGGTGCATTCAGGAGGATCCATCTTTAAGACCTGCAATGAAGAAAGTTGTACAGATGTTAGAAGGTGTTCAAGTCTCTGTTCCTCCAGATCCGTCATCATTTTTCAGCACAATCTGAATCTTTTTTATACACATATCCTGTTGCCAAGGCCAATGAATGTGACCTATCTACCTTGTATTTCTATAATCTGTACTTCCTGTCATTTCAGGCATCATGTATTAGACTTTGCATAAGAAGGCTTAAGACACATGCTTTCATTTTTTTTGTTCTTTTCCATGTTCACGAGTAGCAAGTAAAATAAGAGATTTAAAATGAATATAATTAGACATTTTCTGTTTATTTGTTTTAGAATGAAACCGCACTTTGAAGACCTGGAATAACCCTTCTGCCATTTGATTCAAATTACGTTGGATAAAATATTGAAGTGGTCAAAGGAAGGAAGCTTCTGAATAATTTCATGAGTAGAGGTGAAACAAGCCATACCATTTATTTCGACAAATTTGGGTGTCATCCTCTCCTTAAAATGTCAAGCTTGGTGCAGACTTTTGTCTGCCAATCCCGTCTAAAATTTGTGGCCATTGCTAGACACTATGGGTTTGGACACCTCTCCTCTTTGACAAATTTATATTCCCTTTGTTATTAATGAGTTTAATTCTTAAATTTCCTCTCCTTCCCTAATTGGTATTGTATTTCAAAAGTAATTTAAAAAAAAAAACTAAAAAATTTACTATATATTTACAATACTTTGCTTAATTAATTTAAAGGACACTTCTGGAATAGGTTGAGAAGTAAAAATTATGATAAATCCACAAATCTACACTGTTTTTAATTAGGAACCAGAAAAAAAGCTAAATAAATTAGTTGTGTTATATGATATGTAGGAGCAAAAAAAAAAAAAAAGGAGAAGGTTTTGTGCAATATGATTGGAAAAAATGTGTAGTAAACTTTGGATTGCATAAACTAAAATAGCTTCCCTTATCATAAAACTCTACATGGTCCCTTCCATAATTTAAACTTGAGGTATTTAAATGAAAATTTATCTTTTATATTTTATCACCTTGGAATGAATCACTCTGGTTGTGTTTGGTTAGCGTTTTAGTGCTAATTTAAAAGTTTAGTTGATGTTATTTTTAAAAATATATTTTTTCCTACTCCATGCTGGCTATGAGACGTCCACTCCATCTACTACTCTTTTCACGGCAGCTTCGTTTTTCTTGTTCCAAACGAGAGATTGCAGTTGCCTGCAACAGTACTGAATAACAGCAGAAGAATCGAACCGAAAGCAGGTGGGTGGTGATTTTGGTTTAATCTTGGCCCTTAGCTCAATAAGTATCATCGCTGATAAATTTTCAAAGTTTTGGAATATCATTTTGCCATTCTCATCTTTCTTTTTATATATATATATTAAGTATTGAAATTGTAATCTCCACGCATGGTGTGTTAAATAAATTAGTTTTTTTTTAAATATATATTTAAATCACATATATGGAAATCTCTCAAAAAACATTTTTCTTACACACACATGCCATGATTTAGCATTTTTTATACACCAAAAATAAAAAAATAAAAAAATCTTTGCATATATTTTTAAATTTAACAACCACTTTATTGAATCTATAAGAACTCGACTAATATTTCAAAAATACAGGAAAATATTTTGATTTTTTTTAACTTCCAGAATTATGAACTAATATGCAAAACATATTATTGATATCAAATATAAGATTTTTTTTTATTTTGTATATTCTAAATTTCATATTTCAAAAAACACCAAGAAATTATTTTTGTATAACTGGGACTATGAATTTATACTTAAGAGTTAAGACGCATTCTTGAGATTAAATAAAAATAATAATTTATTTTATTTCATAAGTTTGACTTTAGAATAGTTAAGTTTAAAATAAAAATCTTCTTATTGAGAATGATTTTTATTAATTTTAGACAAATCAACAATTAGAAAGATCAAATTAAAAGTGATAAGTCTTTCTTATATACATTTAGAGTTTGTTGTGACCAAAATATAAAACTTTTTAGGAACGGGTTATTTAACGATATTGAGTACGGAAAAAGTCATTTTTGCATTTCTTCTCCAAGTTTTAGTTGAACTCAAAAAGACTAGAATAATTTATTCCAATGCTTGACCATTGAAATTTATAATTTTCTAATGTTTCACTTTTACTTCATTAATTTATTTATTCATGATACATTATTTCATGCTTATTCCTCCAGTCAAACACTAATTTATTCCAATGCTAGACCATTGAAATTTATAATTTTCTAATGTTTTACTTTTACTTCATTAATTATTTATTCATGATACATTATTTCATGCTTATTCCTCCAGTCAAACAATTATTTATTTCATGCTCCCATTAACTTATTAATTAATTTGTATCTTATACAATTAGGTTTAATGTTAAAAATTAAACTAATCTCCCAAGATTATTAGTTGTCACCAAGTCAAAGTTCCACCTAGATTCAAGTCTTTGCCGTGCTCATTTGATACGCGGACAGCAGGACACTCCTTCTGTCTTCCGACTGTAATACTCAGCATAAATAGAGAAGAGGAACACAACCCTAAATCATGCAATGTCTCAAATTCACATCATGAATCTACAACTACCATATTGTTTTTGCTTCTTTCTTCTTCTCCAGCTGCCATTTTCTACCAATGGTCGATTGGTTCTAAATGATCAATCAGGCACACAAGTATGGACCAGTACTCCATATTTTGAGTAAATTCTTCACCTTTTGGATTTGGGTTTTGCATATCCTCCTCGAAAAGAAGTTGCTTTGCACGCCTACTTTTTTCTGGCTTTTGGTAAAGCAAACACATGAAGAAAACCTACTTTCTTTTTTTAAAAAAGGGAACTTTATGAACTTTATGCTTCCTAATCCCTTTGAATTTTCTGTTCTTTGTTCATGGCTGCGCCTCCACCTCAACCAAACCATACACTGAACATTCCCATCATTCGTTCTGTTCTAAAATTGTCATGATATCAATTGTGAGCCGCCTATGAAACTTCGTGCTAGCGCAAGACAAGCCGGTGCCAATTTGTGGCAGAGTTTTGATGAACCAACGGATACACTGCTGCCCACACAAAATCTGAATTCAAGCGGTGAACTAATTGCTCCCTACCTGGAAAAGAATTATTCAGATGGGAGATTCAAGCTCATTCTACCACAGCCTATCTATCAATGGAATCAAATTTTAATTATTGGACACCCGGAAGTTCTCTATCTATCTATCAATGTAGATATGATTTCTCAATTTTGAATCACAGATGTTGTTCCTGACACGGTTTGTATTCACCGTCAGTTTATTTTTATTTTTTTCAAACCTTGTTTAGCGTCAAAAGGATACAAGTCATTTTTTGCGACTCCTTTCTTCCCCCAACATTTAGTACGATTTCGTCAAAAGGACCAGAATGTTCAAACCACGTTGTTCCAAAAGCGTGTTTCTCGAATCAAGATGAATTATCTTACAAGAATTTAGAATAATCAAAATTTTAATTGTTTTACTTGAATTCATAAAAAATACTAAAGTAAAATAAAAATTTCTATCAAAAAATTATTTAACAATATTGAGTACGGGACAGCAGATTAGATTTAAACAAGGTTTGTAGTAATAATCTCCCCAGGTTATTAGTTGTCACCAAGTCAAAGTTCCACCTAGATTCAAGTCTTTGCCGTGCTCATTTGATACGCGGACAGCAGGACACCTCTTATTTCTTCCGACTGCAATACTCGGCATAAATAGAGAAGAGGAACACAACCCTAAATCATGCACTGTCTCAAATTCACATCATGAATCTACAACTACCATATTGTTTTTGCTTCTTTCTTCTTCTCCAGCTGCCATTTTCTACCAATGGCCAGGCTTACAAGAACGTATCTTTGGGCTCATCTCTCACTGCTACTGCTGCTAGTGGTGACCGTCCTTGGACCTCACCATCTGGGGAGTTCGCTTTTGGATTCCAACAAGTTAGTGATGCTGGCTACCTGCTTTCCATATGGTTCAACAAAATACCTGAAAGAGCCATAGTCTGGTCAGCTAATAGAAATAATCTAATTCAGAGAGGATCAACAGTACAACTTACGGCAGATGGTCAGTTGGTTCTGAATGATCAATCAGGCACCCAAATATGGACCACTCCATATTTGGGTGGAAGTGGAGCCGCCTATGGAGCCATGCTTGACACGGGAAACTTCGTGCTAGCAGGACAAGCCGGTGCCAATTTGTGGCAGAGTTTTGATGAACCAACGGATACACTGCTGCCCACACAAAATCTGAAGTTAGGCGCTCAACTAATTGCTCCCTACCAGGAAAAGAATTATTCAGATGGGAGATTCAAGCTCATTCTAAAAGGTGACGGGAATCTCTCAATGTACACCACAGCCTATCCATTAACTGCCTCAAATTTTAAGTATTGGACACCCGGAAGCTCTCTAGGTAGCGGTTACCAGGTAATCTTTAACCAGTCTGGCTATATGTACGTGGTAGCAAGCAATGGCACTATACTGAATCTAGTAATTTCTAATTCAGTACCATTGCAAGATTTATATCTCAGGGCAACCATAGACTATGATGGAGTTTTTAGGCAATATGTTTATCCAAAGACTGCTTCCGGTGGCAAAAGGTGGGCTATGAAGTGGACGACTTTGCCAAACTCCATACCATCAAATTTCTGCTTGGCAGTTAGGTACTCAGCAGGCAGTGGAGCTTGCGGTTTCAACAGCTATTGCACATTAGGAGATGACCAAAGACCAAGTTGCAGGTGTCCTCATGGTTACACTTTCTCTGATCAAGATGATGAGAGGAAGGGATGTAAGAAAACCTTTATTTCACAGGATTGTGACCATCCATCGCAAGAAATAGATAGCTTTGAGATCAGGGATATGCTAAACACTAACTTTCCATTTGCTGATTATGAATTTTTTGGTTCCGTGGGCGAGGATTGGTGCAGACAGTCTTGCTTGAGTGACTGCTATTGTGATGTTGCCACTTTTAAAAATGGACAATGTTGGAAGAAGAGAGGCCCTCTCTTGAATGGAGTAACAGATCCAAGCATTGGTGATAAAGCCCTGATGAAAGTAAGGAAAGGCAACCGGACTGAGGAGTTAGCTCAGAAGAAGAGTGCAAAGAAGAGTGATCGATCAGCTTTGATCATATCAGGCTCGGTGCTCTTAGGTAGCTCCATCTTTCTAAATGTTCTCTACGTGTTCTTTACGAACCGACAAAAACAAAAGGTGATTCCGCAACACCATGTCATGCGGGACATGAATCTGCAGAATTTTACTTACAATGAGCTCGAAACAGCTACCGGAGGATACGATGAAGAGCTTGGTAGGGGTGCCTTTGGACCTGTTTACAAAGGGGTACTAGGTGGCGAAGACAAACAAATAATTGCAGTAAAGAAGCTAGAAAAGATGGCCGGAGAGGGCGAGACCGAATTCAAAACAGAAGTGAAAGTTATCGGCAGAACAAATCACAAGAATCTGGTTCAGCTTGTTGGGTTCTGTAACGAAGGGCAGCATCGCCTTCTGGTCTACGAGTACATGAGCAATGGCTCCTTGTCAAACTACATATTTGGAGATTCAAGGCCTAATTGGCACCGTAGAATGCAAATTGCTTTCGGTGTAGCAAGAGGGCTCCTTTACCTCCATGAAGAATGCAGCTCCCAGATAATCCATTGTGATATCAAGCCTCAAAATATCCTCCTCGACGAATCTTTTAATGCCAGGATTTCTGATTTCGGACTAGCCAAGCTGTTAAAGACAGAGCAGTCTAAAACAATTACAGCAATCAGGGGAACCAAAGGGTATGTAGCTCCTGAATGGTTCAAGAACTTGCCAGTGACAGCAAAAGTAGATACCTACAGCTTTGGCATTCTCCTGCTGGAGCTAGTCTGCTGTAGAAAGAACTTTGAGATTAATGCAAGGGAAGAACATCAGATAGTTCTTGCAGACTGGGCGTGTGATTGTTTCAAAGAAGGAAAGCTGAACCTTTTAGTAGAAGAAGATGAAGAGGCAATGGAGGACATGAAAAGGGTAGAGAGGTTTGTGATGGTTGCAATTTGGTGCATGCAGGAGGATCCATCTTTAAGACCTGCAATGAAGAAAGTTGTGCAGATGTTAGAAGAAGGTGTTCAACTGTCTGTTCCTCCAGATCCTTCATCATTTTTCAGCTCAATCTAAATCCTTTTTATACACATATCTACCTTGTATTTCTATGATCTGTACTTCCTGTCATTTCAGGCATCATGTATTAGACTTTGCACAAGAAGGCTTAAGACACATGCTTTCATTTTTTTTGTTCTTCTCCATGTTCACGAGTAGCAAGTAAAATCAGAGATTTAAAATGAATATAATGGAAAAGCTGCATATAATTAGACATTTTCTGTTTATTTGTTTTAGAATGAAACCGCACTCCATTTGAAGACCTGGAATAACCCTTCTGCCATTTGATTCAAATTACGTTGGATAAAATATTGAAGTGGTCAAAGGAAGGAAGCTTCTGAATAATTTCATGAGTAGAGGTGAAACAAGCCATACCATTTATTTCAACGAGATTATCAATTTCTCGAAGGCGTACAGCTAATTAATAACATATCTTTTTTGCATCGGTCTATCATCCACCACTTTCTTCACGTCAATACTGGAAAATCTGACCATTGAAAATTACAATCAACTAATGTGTTTGACTCATCGATGCAGCAATCAAGTATTTTCTGAGAAAGTAAAAAGGAAGGGAGTCTGCTATGTTTATCCCTCCAGTCAAATTACTTAAAATTTATTTATCCCAGAGTAAAAATTATAATGACAAAAAAGAAAATTGGAGGCTCATTATTACTCGGCATAAACACTGAAGACGACCTGATCCCTGAGTCCTGCAAAGCATCTTCATCAAATCATGGATTTTCAACTACCATATTGTTTTTTCTTCCTTCTTCTTTTGTTGCCGCCATTTTCTATCAATGTCAGGCTCACAATTACAAAAATGTTGCATCATGGAATGCTATGGTAATGTTGGACTCATCGATGCAGTTGTTTGAGAGAATACAGGAAGGAGGGTGACTTTGCCAAATAGGATCGGTTTGCATATCAGCTGAGATTAAATCTCATCTACTGACGATTTTAAAAACGCATGCATCTTCCATATCAACATCATGATCCATTCATTCCAAGAAAAATTAATAAATGTTTTTGTGATGCCATGCTAAGAACTGATGAGCAATCATAACAAAGATCCCTGCATTGGAAAGACGCAATTCGTTTCGATATACAAGAACTGTTACTGAAAATACAGGTTACTGTGAAAGAAAGAAAAATTACTTAGCGAACCCAATTGTAGTTGAAGGTGATCGCTAACCTTTTTTTTTTTTTTATTAATGTGAATGTTGCTTATTTGTTTCGATTAATATCATAGATCTTGAAATTAATGATCATGTAAATATTCAGTAGTCATTATATTAGTAATCATAAGGCTCAAACAGGACTCAAACTTGAAACCACTTGAAAAGCAAACATTTTAATCTCAAGTTACTATCACTGAACCACCTACTAGATGGTTTATCCAATTTCTTATGATGCACCTAATTGTAGTTGTTGTTGTTTTTCTTGACTTCTCGAGCTGAAATATTGGGAAAAATGTTATATATGTTTTTAAAAATATATTGAATGGATATAGAAAGTGTGTTTTTTAAGATAGCCAGAAAAAAAATTAATTGACATATAAGTTAATTAAAAAAATTATTTTATTATGAAAAAACACAATTTCATGCCAAAAGACCTGCACCGTTCCAAAATCCTTCTCAATATGACAAAATGTCAATATAGTCCAACATTTGTTTGTGAGCTGGGCCTATAACTTCGATTCTTTCAAATTTTATCCCACTTCAAAAACTCTAAGGTCCCGTTTGTTTGCTGGAAAGTGGTTTCTTTTTGAAAAATGAATTCCTTGAAAAGTGAATTTCGGGAAAAGTGAATTTCGATGTTTGGCAGTGTTATGGAAAATAAACTGGAAAACAATTTCCAGTGTTTGTTTGTGTTATGGAAAATGAACTAGAAAATAATTTATTAATAAATTAATTTTTTTTTCAAGTTTATTAAAATAATGAGGAACAAATCTTACAAATTAAAAAGTTGAATGAGAATGAAATTGAAAAAAAATATAATTTCATAAATTATCTCAAATAAAATAAATAATAATCAAAATAATAGAGATCAAATCTAAAAAATTAAAAAAAAATAAAAGATGAATAAATTAAAATAATAATAATTAACATTTCATAAATTATTTCAAATAAAATAAGTAACAATAAAAAAATAAGGACCAAATTTGATAGATAAAAATTTTCAATAAAAAAATGATAAGAAAAAAGCAAATAGCAATTATAAAAATAAGGACCAAAATTAATATAAAAATTAAATTTTAAGAGATGGAATTGAAAAATAAATATTCAAAACAAATTATATATAGCAATCAAAAGTTTGAGGATCAAATTTGATATAATCAGCAAATAATGACATTTCTAAATTTTTCACAACTTCCGGAAAGTGTTTTCTGCCCAAATTTTCCGGAAAACACTTTCCTGAAAACCAAGCCAAATTTTTCTTTGACTGGAAAGTGTTTTCCGTTGATCAACTTTCCGGAAAGCAAACAAACACAGGAAAGTTTGGAAAATAGTTTCCCGAAAAGTGAATTCCAGGAAACAAACACAGCCTAAAAAACTTCCCCTAGAAAATAGGAACAAAACTACCTCGCAGTGCTATCAGAATTTAGAGTATAAGACTTTGGGCTTAAATTGTTTATTTTTATATTTGGATTTGTGTTTTAGAAGTCTATTTGATTTAAATTGATATATTTTAATGGTTTATAGTGGTTTTAATATGCTAATATTAAAATAAAAAATTAGTTTAATATATTTAAATACAAAAAATACTTTTATTAAATATTTTATACCACATATCAAACAAGCAATTAGTGTTCACAACGATAAATACAATTCTCCATTTACTTTCTTAATCATGAAAGATTACTTACCGTAATTCAAAGAGACTCACAGATAGATACCCCACTATTTGTATACATAAAATTACACTGCTTCGTAAACCTAAAGTAACTTTCACTCAATATTCTATGAAGAAAAAAAAGAAAAGAAAATATTGCTGTTGTTGTTTGTGTCAAGTCATGATCAAGTAGACTTTAAGAAATTTAACACGATTTGTTGGTAACGAATTATTAGACAAAATAGCTGGGGAGAAAGGAGAGATTGAAAGAGAAATATGGACTGAAAATGGTCCAACCATCTTTATTATTGACAAAAACAAATCATCGTTTTTCGTGTATCAAACATAGGAATTTAGCGAAAATATATGATTATACTCTTCAACTTTATTATCTCATCTAAAAACTTATGAGATCTCATAATATAATTTATATTATTTTTCAATATATTTTTTTAAATAAAAATCTTTTGAACTTAAAACTTATACATGTCAACATTATCTTGTACTTAATTTTTATCAAATAGAATAGGTCAACTAGATTCTGATACTATGTCAAAGAATCATCTCACATAAAAATTTAAACTTTTAAGTAAGACCCCAGATATAATTTATATTATTTTCTAACAATGATTTAAGATGTTTATCATTTGCAAGAATATTAATTATTTGTATGAGGATGAATATGTTAAACTTATTTAACACAATGTATAGCAAAAAACAAAAAACCAGAGCTTTTCAAACTTTAAGTTACCGGTCTAAACTGTGAAGAAAATATATGTTTTATAGGTTCTGAAATATATATATCGAAAATTAACTAAAAGTTAAAATAAAAAATCATATTCTATACGTAATCTGGGCTTGAAAATGACTTAATCGAATTATAGCATGCTGGCCCTTGACAGGAAACGAAGCTTACAGAATGCTATGGCGAAAAATCAATAATTAAATAAAAAAATATATACTTGTTGTTGTTAAAGAAAAAGAAAAAAGATAACGTGTGCACTTGTTGTGATTCTTCTTACAAACAACAAGTATATATCTTGTGCATACTGTAGCATTACATCAAAATTAATGTTGTGATCTTGCCCATGATTATAGTGGTGATTTGACAGAACTCGAAAGAGTACCGGAGCTATTATTTGCCGGGAAAGAAGTAGGAAAATGTGCGTGGTCAATTTCATCAACATTATGCTCTAAGATAGGGCCTAGGGGGTCCATATATTAGTGGTTTTCCTTGACCATTTAATCGCATGTCCATATATTAGTGATTTTTTTTTATGAAAAATGTGACTTCCTTTTTATTTATTTAAGAACAAGATAAATAAAAGACTCCACCTTTTATGATATTTTCTTATTAGCATGTTTTTTTTATAAAAAAAAAATGGGAAAATAACATTGATGGAAAAAAAATAGTGAAATGACAGTTTATACCTATCATGATTGAAAAACATTATATTTTTATAATGTCGCTATATCTAAGAAAATTATGAAATGGACTCACATTAAGAGACATGAGAGAGGAAAGAAAGAAAGAAAAAAATTGGAGGCCCACCAAAGCTTCAATTATGACATTATTGTGCCATAATAAATATATTGATAACACAAATCTAACAACACCAATAAAAACAAGTTTTGATGCCCAAATTGAGGGATTTTTTTATTGTTTTATGCTCACATGCATATAAAAAAAGGTTTGGAATACTCATCAAATGATGTTGTATTTACTTTTTTAATGTTGTGTTTTTATTTACTGGAGTTTTTTTTTTATGTTTTTGATATAATAATGTTATTGTTTAAGTATATATATAATATATATATATATATATATATATATATAGAGAGAGAGAGAGAGAGAGAGAGAGAGAGAGAGAGAGAGAGCCAGAGAAAGAGAGATAGAGAGAGTTGTTTTAGTATTTGTTTAACTTAAACAATGCATATTGAAGCAAAGATGTTTTTCTTGGCTATGCTAGGTTTGTTCATGACCAAAATGAGTTTAGAAAACTAATTGTGAATTCATAACGCATGAAAAGATAGTTTGATTTAAATTGATAGATTTTGGATTTGTTACCTCATGCATGATTTGTTACCAATTATGATACTATTAGGTAACCTTCGCAATGTAAAATTATATTTGTAAAACTTGAATTAGTTTACAAAGATAATTTGAGATTCAACCGAGTCGGAATTTGGACTAATTCGAGTTGAAAAAAAAGAAAAAAATGTTTGATGTTCACAATCCAAGTTGATCTTAAGATCTAGTTGAAGTGGATCTAACTTGATTAACACCATCCCCTAACCTGTTGATTTATTTATTTTAATTAAAATAACATAATTTTGATTGTTTTTTTTTTAAATAGTGGTGGATGCTCTCAACCTATGATCTTAATCTTACTTCAATCAAAGCTCAATTTTTACAGCCACGCCCCATCTGGCTAAAAAGAGATTCAAAAGCTTGGGTTAAAACTGTCTTGAAATTATTATAAAATAGTATATGCATGCACCCTTATACATGGTGAACAAGCTGTCAAGATTAAGACTTTAATTTTTCAACAAATCTGGCTGTCATCCTCTCCTTAAAATGTCAAGCTTGGTGCAGACTTTTTCTAAAATTTGTGGCCATTGCTAGACACTATGGGTTTGGACACCTCTCCTCTTTGACAAATTTATATTCCCTTTGTTATTAATGAATTTAATTCTTAAATTTCCTCTCCTTCCCTAATTGGTATTGTATTTCAAAAGTAATTTTAAAAAAAAAAACTAAAAAATTTACTATATATTTACAATACTTTGCTTAATTAATTTAAAGGACACTTCTGGAATAGGTTGAGAAGTAAAAATTATGATAAATCCACAAATCTACACTGTTTTTAATTAGGTACCAGAAAAAAAAGCTAAATAAATTAGTTGTGTTATATGATATGTAGGAGCAAAAAAAAGAGAGAAGATTTTGTGCAATATGATTGAAAATGGTTGTGTTTGGTTAGCGTTTTAGTGCTAATTTGAAAGTTTAGTTGATATTATTTTTAAAAATATTTTTTGTTCATAAATATATTAAAATAATAATTTTTTATTTTAAAAATAATTTTTTATATCATCACATGAAAATAATCTAAAAACACTAATTTTATTTAATTTAAAGTGAAAAATATTTTTTTTACAATTTTTTTCAAAAACACTTTTGAAACGCAATGCAAAACAGATCTTAAAACATAAAAAAAACATATATAAATAGATAAAATATGTTTAATTGGAAAAAAAAAATAACATAGATATATCTTCAAGAATTTTTTTTTTTAAATTAAGAACATACAAACATGTCATATTTGTTTATGTCTTATTTTTAAAACAAAAAGGACATACAAACATAATGTATACTATTATATAAAATTTCAAAATATAATATATATTATTTTATAAAATAAAATCTTTCTTGAGACTCACATTATCTTATATTTTTTATCAATTAAAATAAATATCGTGTCAAAAAACTATTTTAATATAAAAATCTGAGCTGTTAAATGGCATTAAATAATTCATATTATTCTTATACATAAACAAATAATGCATTTGAGACACCATCGAATATTTCAATAATAGTTTAAGACATGGCTTACTAAATATTGCTTATAGAATTTTGAGTTATCTGAAGCTGCTTAAATGGGGAGATCGGGGAAAGGAATCCTTTTAGTTGCTTAATCTATCAAAAAGCCTTTACAATTATGACAAATTAATTATGACTTCATCTTTAAGCATATAAGAAAAAAGAGTTTAATATTTTAAAATAGCATTTTTCACTTTTCATTCTCACAGTTTTGACAATAAACAAACGTTATATAAAAAAAAGTTAAAGGAGAATTTTTTTAAATGTCGATTAAGATGATGTTTAACATTGCGTTTTAAAAATATTTTTGAAAAAAAAATATTTTTATTTTTTATTTTAAATTAATTTTTTGGTGTTTTTAGATTATTTTCATGTGCTGATATCAAAAATAATTTTTAAAATAAAAAATATAATTTTAATATATTTATGAATAAAAATTATTTTATAAAACAATCTCAACCGTAGTCCCAAACAAGCACTAAATATTTAAAACTTTATTAGATTGATTTTTATTGATGGATACACACACAAATTCTGGGGAGGATATCTTTTTTTTTATACTGCTAATATTTTTATCCAATAAATTGATTATATGAGATCTAAAAAAACATTATGTTTTGAGAGATTTCACTATATTAATCTCGAGATAAAATATTTTTATGAAGTTAACTCACGAACAACAAAAGGCTATTCTCATTATTATTTAAACCACCTTCTACCAGATTAACTTTATATATATATATATATATATATATATGTTAGATGACAAATCATATAAAATTAAAATTTCTAGATCAGATGATATTTTCTTTCTATATTTTATTAATCTATACCAGTTCAGATTTTAAAACAAGGTAGACAAGAGCTACATGTTTTTGAAGTTTGAATAAAACATCAGACAGAAGAAGTTTGAAGTTAATAAAAGTATGTCCACTAACTAACATAGTAAACACTGGACCCACACTTACCACAATACCCTTCGAAACTCAATTTTCTTACACTCACCTCCCTACTCGCACAGGAGATTACATCACAGCTAAGTATACAGAGAGTCACACACATCGACTAACCAATCACAAATATCTATCAACTCTTCTCTCTGTCCCTCCCTCCATCTCCTGGTGTTTCGTTTTGGTCATGTTTGTGTTTGAGACGCACTTGTAGCTGTACTTGGTACTTTTCGTTTTTCAGATTTTGGAATCTCAATGTTTCTTGATCTGGGCATCAAGTATCTCTTCTTTAGATCATAGTTTAGTGTTAAAAATCTTTGCTTTTGTCACTATAAGAGAAAAACCTGTCCGGTTTTTGGTCTTTTTGAGCGCCTTTTGCTTTCTTTAACAGATTCAAAGTAATGGGTTTCTTGTTGAAGTTCCAAATAAGGTTTGCTCAGTATCAGGTTAGTTTCAAATAGCCGTTCTGTTTGAGATATTTTTGGTGTTTTGCTGTGTAATTGTATTGTTTTTTAATAGTTTTTGATGATTAATTTAGCTCTACTATGTTTATATATTGTGAAAGTTGAGATTTTTATGCCTTTCATGGATCTTGCTTTGAACTGGTTTAAGTAGATTCTGTTTGGTTTTTGAAAGTATTGTGAGTCTGGATTCTTTGATTCATCAGTTTTCAAGGTATCAAATTAGTGAACCTTATTTTTGAGTTATTGGTATATAGAGGTGCCTTTTCTTCTTGATTTCACCTTCACTGTTATTTATGTTATTGTGTTTCTAGCTATTGGAAGCTATATGATATCTGTTTCAATCCTTTCGTGCTAAAATAGCTCAGGTTCTGTTTGCTTTTGGCTATGCTTTGATTGGGACATAGAAATGGATGTTCCCTCATTCTGCATTTAGCTGTAGTGGAAATATATGAAAAATGAGAAAGTCAATCGACTCATTTTTAGTGGGCATGGAAAACTGTGCTTTTACTCACTTGATTCAGATAAAGTGATGATCTTTTAGAAGTTGAGTATTTGAACTTTCAAGCACACATTTGATAGGAGAAAGAAAAACTGCTTTGTAATGTGTTACTCCATTGTATTGTATTTGCGACCAAATAGGGGGTTAAGACTATGTTTTTAACATGAAATGAGTCTTCAGCTTCATATCTGTAGTTCTGTTCTTGTTTGGGGTTATCGAGCTGAGAAAATGGCATCTGGTCTCTGTGAAATACATTATGTGTGTATAATAGGTCATTAAAGGAAAGGGAGCTATAACACTAAGTTATGAATATAAGATAAGTGAAACATGTAAGCATTTGGAATCCTATATAATGATGTCATGCGTTTATCATTTAAATATTTGGAAGGTAGTGTGAAGTCATCTACGAAACATGTCTGGATTCAGACGCAGGGTTTTATGTTATTGTCAGCAGTGGAGTTGGGCTGGTTAGTCTTGAAATTATTCACTTTATGAAGCACCACTGATCATAGAATAGAAATCTCTTTAAGCCTTGTAATGCATGCTTCTGGTTGGCTGGCATGAACTCTGCTCAGATGGTTCACTGTTGTGAAATCACAAGGTGTGCTTCTTGCCATTGAATTTTTTTTAATTAAAAGCTTAACTCTTCTTTCTTTGATTTGACAGAAATATTCTTCATCTGTATGAGTTTTTCTTTTGCGGAGTTATATAATTATGGGTAGAGGCAGAGGAAAAGGAAAAAAGTTGACTGTTAGCAACCATGATGATACTGGAAGTGGCGAGGAAGAGAAAATTCCAGCACAGAAGAGGAGGGGAAGGCCACAAAAACCTCTGAAAGATGACATCGAAGAGGAAGAAGTTGAAAAAATTGAAGATGAAAATGCAGGGAAAGGAAAAACCAACATCACAAGCAAAGACACAAAAAGTCAAATGGCAGCAGAGAATGGAAAGAAGAGGAAGCGACATTCACAAGCGAAGGAGAAACCAGATTCAGTGAAGGAAGAAAATGGTGCTGGAACCAGATCAAGTACTGATGACTCAACCAAGTCTAACGGTTTTCGTCATAATGGAAGTAGGCGAAAAAACAAGCCTCGTCGTGCTGCTGAAGCAGGTGTGGAATGTAAGTGAAGCCATTGTTGGCTTTTGCAGTGGGTCTCTTCTTTTGATGACTTCCGGTAAATTATATAGGAATTGAGGCCTAGTAAAATCTCTAGTTTCATTTTGAAATTTTTGGTTTATTATTTTGGTTATCCCTTCTCACTTATATGGGAGTTTTGTACTGCCTGTAATTTTTATAATGCTATTATGTTTCATACCATCTCTGGGTTCCTCAATCATATGATTTGCATAACATGCTCGTCCCATTGAAATGTCCTCTTCTTTCCTTCCAAATTTCTGTTGTGATTATTTCCTATAATTTCATCTTCATCATTGCACTTCTAATCTCACAGCTCCTTGTCAACTCCTTTGAGTGGTTGAAACGACAACGAAGTCTGTTCGTCGAAAGTTTATGCCATCTATTCTTAGTTCCTTCAGCTATGCACATGATGTAGATAAACATCTCAAATTGTCTTTCTTCCTGTCATGGCATTTTGATTTAGCTGGTAGGAGTCGAGGGACTGCATTTACCGGGGAGGTAGTGTATTGCATTGTGCTGGATTTTACATCTTCCTCAAGCTGTGGACTTGAATGGTAAGACTCTTAATGCTTGATCAATAGTAGTGCAGCTGTGTTTGCTTGCCAGGTCTAGAGCTTCTGAATTACTTTTTCATAAATTCATTCACCTTGCCTCAGCAAAAGGGATGATGTAGATACAAGTGTTGGTAATTGTCTTCTACGTTAAAGAATTTGCTCTCAAGTTTGTTCTAGTTTGTTCTTGGTTGAAGATTCTTATGATCTTGCATTACTTTGTTCCTGTTTAGGAGTTCCTGTTTAGGAGTTATGATGAGATTGTTTTTTAAAGTGTTTTTTGTTCATAAATGCATTAAAACGATGTTTTTTTTAAAAAAAAAAATTATTTTTGACTTCAACATCTCAAAATGATCTAAAAACAATAATTTTTTTAATTTAAAAAAAACATAAATAAAAAAATTTCAATTATTTTTAAAATGTTTTCCGAATGAATTCCAATCATCCCCTATTCAGGAGTGTTAGTTGAAGACAAAAGGTTAAAAACAGTGCGTGAAGCTGATAAGTTAGAATTGATCACCTGAAAACCCTAAGCAAATACAAACAAATCTGCTTCATGTTAAATGAATTCGGGCCTTCTAGGGCACAGTGCACTGAATGATGTTGGACTTATGTGGAAGTTTCCGACTTCCATGTCTGATTTACAAGTTTTGGAAGTTTTGAGTGTCCTGAAGATGAAGCCAAAGAACTAATAGTACTGCTTTTCAAAAAATGTTTTATATATATATATATATATATATATATTGAAAATATATTAATAAGCAGATATTCACTAGGAATCTCCTTGATTTGGTGCCCTTTGGCTTGAAAAATAGACTGCTTAACACAAAAATATCTTAAGAGTGTATGTATACGTGGCAATTGCATTGCATTTCAAACTGTAGTTGGCCACAAAAAAATAAATAAAAAACTGCTCGTAGGGTTTACGTCGGGACATTTCTTGTTGTGGAGTGCTAGTTGTTTGATATTTTTTTTTTCCCTTGCCTTTTCTAGCTTGTACAAGTGAATCTGCAAGAAACACCAAGCATGATATTCTTCAGGGCTCACTGGGCTTCCTTCAATTTGAAATTCACTTGCATTTTTAATTGAATTAAATACTAATTTAATAAAATTAATACACCTAAATCTATAATGAACCAAATTTAATCTGAAATTTACCTAGTTGAATGTGCCTGTTTGGAAGTGTGATTGAAGTTATTTTTAAAAATGATTTTTGTTTATAAATATATTAAAATAATTTTTTAAAAATATTATTTATGACATCAGCATATTAAAACAATATAAAAACACCAAAAAATAATTTAAAATAAAAAATAAAATTATTTTTTTTAAAAAAAAGTTTTTGAAATGCAATGTCAAACACTTCCTTATAAAAAAAAGTTTTTGAAAATATTGTTCTTTCATGCGCTGCAGAGGCATTGTGGATTCACTGTCCATGAGTTTTGATTTTGTCTTTTTTAAAAAAAAAAAATTCCCTTTAAGGATCTAATTGAAAACTAATTTAATGAAAGCTCTAGAAGGTAAAATTGAAATATAGAAGACCAAAGTAGAGAAAAAAGAGGTGGTGGGTAGGGTGAAATTAAGAGAAAGAGAACAAAAGTGGAAAACACAAAAGAGATGGGTGGTGTTTTCAAACTTTTTGGCGCCATGTTTACTTTAGTACTCGTGTTTTATGAGTTATAACAATTAGGCCTCTCCAATTAGCACAGTTTTTCCAGAAATCATTTCTCATCTAAATTTTTTTCTAATGCAGGTTCACATTTATTTTTCTCGTTCTTCATTTTTTTTAGGGTGCTTGATCCTTTTTGTTCAAGTTTTTTCAAGGTGTTTGTGTTTTTGAGAGTTTAATCTTTTTTTTTTTTTTTTTTTGTCTTTGGTTCCATTTTTGGGCTACTTTTGGGTCAAACTAGATTTTTTTTTGTTTGTAGTCGGACTAGAAATTTCAAGTCAGCCGGTTTGGGTCAAGTAAATTTTCTTGGGTCTAGAGTTTATATCCTATTTGTTTTGTCATGTTTTTTTTTTTTGGCTTAAATGTGTGTTTGACAAATATCTTTTAGCCTAATTTTGGATAGTTTTATTTTAAAAAATTAGGCTTTTACTAAACGAAGTCTAAATATATAAATAATTTTTTTTTCTTGCATATGTTCAGAAATCCCATAATTATTTTAGGATTGTTTTGAAAGAAAATTTAAAATATTTTAGCATGTTTTTGAAAAACTATTGCAAGAATTTTACAATAAGTTTATGAAGTTGTCGTCCTTTGAGATATGAATTTAGACTTGTCCAACAACGTTAAAAATTAAGCTTGCAATTTCTATCTCTTTACCTTTCAATTTTACACAATTTAATTATATTGTTTGTCAATTGTGTTTACTTGCATTAGCTATAATATTTGTCATTATCAACAGAACTCCTAACTCACATCTCCTTAGATGTATTGTTGCTTTAAGTCTAGAATAACAGTTGAATATGACATCTTACCACATCTATATATACTTAGGCTTGATATCTTGTCAAATTTACATATATCTGAGCTTAACGTACAAACTCGTAGATGTCGTGTTTGATTGTTTGTCAGACCCATGTATATTTAAGCTCATTGTATATATGAATCAAAGGAGATTAGGTTTGATATCTCGTGAAACTACACGTACTTGGACTCAACTCGTAACTGCATTCAAAGATGCTGAACCTGGATGAAAGCCCCACCTAAGTCATATGAGCTTGACATTCTACCACGCCTAGATATGTTAGATTATTACCATGTACTTAGGCCTTGTAATCATATATGTTTTAAAACAAATTTATCAAAACTATATTGATCCATCAATTTACTAAGTCACTTGTTGTAATTCTAATAACAAGTAGACACGGTTCTCCAGCAAAATCATTCTAATCGATAGACTTTTTCATAGGAATACATTCATCAAAATGATTTTTCAATGTCAAGAGTTCATAAATACCAGCATCATGAAAGGTTGAATTTCTAAAAGTCTATTACTCGTCGTTTGACCTGGAAAGTAACAACCGTGTTGTTATTACAGAACAAGGGATTAAAAAACAAAGGGGTGCAAAATCATCAAATCTAGCAGCCGTCAAGAGTAATTACTCGTATTCGTTTGAGATTTGAATGCAACATGAGGGCTTTGTCGTGCAAGAAATGCTTGAACAGGACGAGCAATATCAAACTTCCAAATTTCAACAGTCAACTCAGCTTTTTCAATAAAATGCGGCTCAGCTTATCCACAATCCAATCCACGCGGAGCATGACAAGGAATGATTATTATTATTATTATTATTATTATTATTATTATTATTATTAATGGGTTATAAATTTTTTATACATTTGTTTTGTTTTCCAAAGAATTAATAAAAAATAGATATGCATTCAACAACTTATTATTTCCGTTACCACACATACTTATAGATGAAGGAATGATTATCTATGGACCGATCGAGTCGTAAAAGGTCTCAAAAAATTGGATTAGTAGTTGAGAGATTCAGCTTATCGTGACACGCAATGAACTAAAAAATTATATATTACTATAATTCTCCCGGCAGGTGTGATCTTCATTTGAGAGTACAACCACCGTATGCTGGATGAGATTTTCGACCTTAAATTAGCTAACTTCGGAATGAAAGCAGAAGCAGCCTCCAAAAGCAACAGAAAAATCAAGACAATTGCGGGGCAATTAGACCCGCCCTTCTTTGAGATGTTAATGCAATGCAACATGAACGACGGCGTTTTCTCGGAAGAAATGATAGGGCTAGAAATGTCAAACCTCCAAATTTCCATAGCCACCTCAGTTTTTTCAATAAAATGCGGTTCAACTTCCGGATTACTCATCATCGTCGGTGGATGTAAATTGTGATGCCCACTAGCTAGACGTGGAACATGACAAGTTGCAAGGTCTTAGTTGAGGGATCTTCAACATCTTATTTATGGAGATGAGTTGAAGATCCCTCGACCAATGAACAAATTTATTTACGGCATGACTTGAATTAAAAACTATTTTTATTTGATTTGATTTGATTTGATTTTGATTTCAATAATATCTTGATTAGATAATAATTTATAATTTTTAAGTAAATCAATATATATATATATATATATATATATATATATATATATATATCAAGGAGATAACAGTATATATATATATATATATATATATATATATATATATATATCAAGGAGATAACAGTTTTGAGAACGACCCAAATTACTAATTCAAAGAATTTGGAAGGTACATGCACACTCAATATACATGCATGCATGCATGCATACATACATTCATAATTTTTCTATTCTAACTCTCTAATATATTCTATCTTTACGCGTATCCCTAACAAAAACCAAAATGTATGAAAGTCAATTAAACCTCGTACAGAAACTTGTAAATGCGCACTCGTTGGTAGCACCTAGTTTCCAAGCTCATGATCGGTTTCTATATAAAGGTCTCGTCGTGCCTCTCTTTGTGAGCACACATCACCTAGCTATCGGTTCCCTTTATAGTTTACAGAGAAAACAATTAAGCATGGCCGTGTTATTCATTCTCATCCTTGGCTTGTTGGCTAGTAATGTTGCTATAGCCACCACTACGCCAAGCCGTGAGATTCGTTCTCTTAATCGTCATAGTTTTCCTCCAGGATTCATTTTTGGGTCTGCATCTGCAGCTTACCAGGTCATAATTATGTCTTAGTTTTCCATTTCACTTTGTTTATGATGCATTAGATTTTTCTTAACACTCAACTTTAGGTTAAAAAACATTGATTTTATTTTACTGCTGAGCTGAACTCGAATTTTAAGTTGAGATTCATACATGAGGATACTATTTGACGTGTTGTTTTAGGTTTATTATATTTCTTTCAAATATCTCCTTTATAATGATTAAAATAAAAAAAAAATCTAGATGTTAAACCCTATTACGCCGATCTTCTTCTCAGTACGAAGGTGCAGCTTTTGAAGAGGACAGAGGACCAAGTATTTGGGACACATTTACACATAAATCTCCAGGTTTCTTTTTCTTGTATTAGTGTTTTATTTACAGTTTCTCCTTCAGTTTTGTTTGTGGGATAAACATTAAGACCAACTTATGTAATGCTTTCTTATATTTCTTCGTTATTTATTCTGATTGACTCGTTCTTGTCGGATCTGATGCAACTTTGTGCTGATATGATTGCACCCTTAATTAGTGCAATATTAATTATTAACCCTACTGTTTAATTTGCAGCAATTGATCAGATAATTCGTCTTCCATTACTTTTTTTTATAATTAATACTAAAAAAAACAAGTGGTTTGCTACCCTACCCATGGAAAAATTGCAAGTTCCCCGCTACGCACGCCCGCACGCCCGCACATAAAATGACAACTTAGCGCAAGTCCCTTTCTGTCTACCTCTTTCTTTCTTCAGCCCCCGCGGGTGGACGTGCTTCTGTAGTTCTTCTAACTTTAAATACACAGAAAATTTTCTATGATTCATGCATGCGAGTCTTTCCATGGGGATTCAATAAATCCCGGAGGAATTAATGTTATACGCATCCTGAGTGTCTACAGGCTACATCTGACGAACCCTAGCTCGTTGAGTTGTGATATTGGAGGTGAATATTTTGTTTTATACATAGATGGAAAGATTTTAATTAAGAAATGTGTGCATGGTGAAGTGCAGATAAGATAAGCGATCATAGCACTGGAGATGTGGCTGTTGATCAATACCATCGTTACAAGGTAATTAATCATGATGAGAGATAGGAAGACGAAGACTATTAAGGAAGTCTCCTTTGATTTTTCCATTGTTCACACATGTTTGATGCATAATATTTCTATGTAATAAGAACTCGAGTAAGATTTAGAAAAAAATAAAGACAATTGTTAGGAGCATTAAAAACCATAATTAGTCAAAAGAAAAATTATGTAGTGATATAGTTATCGGCAATGTTTTTATTTATTTATTTATTTTCTAATATTGAATGTCACAGGAAGATGTCAAGATCATGAAAGACATTGGATTAGATTCCTACAGATTTTCAATCTCATGGCCAAGAATATTGCCAAGTAAGATGATTCAATTGATTAGATCCGCGAAACACTTGCACCCATCTGTTACTGCCATCATTTTTTGTGTCTTCAGCTGCAAATTTTCAAACTCAAATGGTGATGCTCTAACGGGGAACCTTTTGTTCTTGATCACTAAATAATTTCAGAAGGAAAGCTAAGTGGGGGTGTGAATAAGCAAGGAATCGAATACTACAACCACCTCATTAATGAGCTCCTAGCAAATGGTACTTATTGTGGTTATGACTTAATCTTATAATAAAAGTATCTCCATCATCTATTCTACCATGTGGAAAAGAAGTGAATTCATTTTGATCCTTGCTCTAATTTTCAGGCTTGAAACCCTTTGTAACTCTCTTCCACTGGGATACTCCTCAAGCCTTGGATGATGAGTACAGCAGTTTTCTAAGTCCTGAGATTGTGTGAGTAAATCGATTAATCTTCTTCATTTGATTTGAGTTTCTCTCTCCATGATATTGTGATTAACCAAACCCTAAAATTACAGGAAAGTGTTAGTAGTTTTATTGATTTAGTCCTAGTCATTGCTTAATTGGTCAAAATAATGTCCTGGTTATTAGGACTTCAGTTTAGATTTGATTTCCTTTAGTTGTTGATCACGTGATGTGTGATCCCTTTAATTTCTGCATGTTTGTTATGTCTTGGCTACTATAAAGCTTAGTCTTTTAACTTCAATAAAACACAGTGTTTTGGATAATCTCTCTTGTCTTTATCATTAGCTATTTCTGGGCAAATTCTTCTGGGCATTGAAGAATAACATTTGGTATCAGAGCCTGCACCAACAGGCACCTGATTGCGTCTTGGGTTTGTGAATCCCAAACTGAATTTCGAGAGAAACACACTGGTGAGTGACACACGAGAGAAGTGAGAAAAATTTGAAAAACACTGGTGAGTGAAACACGAGTGATAGAGTGAAATTGTGAGACAAAATCAAGTGAGAAAAGGGGAGTGAAACACGAGTGACAGCGAGACCTTGTGAGAAAATCTCGTCAAGCAAAGAGAGTGAGATGGGTTCCGAAATGGCAACAGACAAATATGTCCAAGCGGCAATTCCTCAATTCGATGGCTTCTATGATCACTGGGCAATGCGTATGGAGAATCTCCTTCGCTCTAAAGAATACTGGGAGATGGTGGAAACTGGAATTCCATCAGTGGATGATGGGTCTGTGACGACAGATGCGCAAAAACAGCTTCATCTCAAGGATCTGCGAGTGAAGAACTACTTGTTTCAAGCTATTGACCGCTCAATTATGGAAACAATCCTTGATAAGAGCAGTGCTAAGAGTATCTGGGACTCTATGAAACAGAAATATCAAGGCTCTTCTCGGGTGAAAAGAGCGCAATTGCAAGCCTTACGACGGGAATTTGAGGTTCTGGAGATGAGGGAAGGAGAAAAAGTGGATGAGTATTTTGCTCGCACCCTCACAATCGTGAATAAAATGAAGATTCATGGTGAGAAGATCGCTCAGGTCATGATAATTGAAAAAATTCTACGGTCTTTGACATCTAGGTTCGATTATGTGGTCTATTCAGTGGAAGAATCGAACGATCTAAGTGCACTTACCATCGATGAGCTGCAAAGCAGTCTTCTTGTTCATGAACAAAGACTGAATCGTCACTCTTATGGTGATGAACAAGCTCTAAATATCACTTATGCAGGAGGAAGAGGCAGAGGTGGTAGAGCTGTTTCACGTGGTCGTGGAAGAGGTAGGGGAAGACAGGGATTTAATAAATCCCTTGTTGAATGCTTCAAATGCCACAAGCTAGGACATTATCAGTATGAATGTCCTAGCTGGGAGAAAGGAGCTCACTTTGCTGAAATTAATCCCGAGGAAGAACTTCTGTTGATGGCCCAAACAGATTTGGTCAATCCTAAGGAAACAATGTGGTTTCTGGACTCTGGGTGCAGCAACCATATGACTGGAGATAAACATTGGTTTATTCAGCTTGATGAGTCCTTTAGACAGGTTGTGAAGCTTGGCAATGACACGAAAATGGCAGTCATGGGGAAAGGAAATATCAAGTTTCGTGTAAATGGCACAAGTCAGGTCATTAGTAATGTGTTTTACTTACCTGACCTTAAGAATAATCTTCTTAGCATTGGTCAGCTGCAAGACCACAATCTGGGAATTCTGATTCAGAATGGGGAATGCCGAATTTATCACCATGAACGGGGGCTCATTATGCAGACCAGAATGTCAGCAAATCGCATGTTCATTCTTCAAGCCGAAAGAGTTTCACTTCAACAACCTGTTGCTGCATGTTTCAAGGTCACAGCCGAGAGCCAAACTGAATTGTGGCACCGCAGATACGGACATCTTCACTTCAACGGTTTGAGCATCTTATCACGCAAGAGCATGGTGACAGGCATGCCTCCTCTCGGTGAATCCTCAACTGTCTGTTCAACATGCATGGTAGGCAAGCAACATAGGGAAACCATCCCTAAGAAAAGTCTGTGGAGATCAACACATCAACTGCAGCTTGTCCATGCTGATCTATGCGGACCTATCACACCAGAATCCCACAGCCATAAGAGGTACATACTCACCTTTACGGATGATTATAGCAGGAAGTTGTGGACGTATTTGTTGAACCTTAAATCAGAAACTCTTGCCATGTTCATAAAATTCAGAAATCTTGTTGAAAAAGAGTCTAAGCATGCTATTATTTGTCTGCGAACTGATCGGGGTGGGGAGTTCACCTCTGGTGCTTTTAGTGAGTATTGTAGTATTAATGGGATTCGTAGACAACTCACAGCAGGGTATACACCCCAGCAAAATGGGGTGGCCGAGAGGAAAAATCGCACACTTATGAATATGGTACGGTGCATGTTAACCGAGACACAAGTACCCAAAGAATTCTGGCCCGAAGCCGTAAATTGGGCTGTACATTTGCTAAATCGATGTCCAACCATAGCTGTGAAGGATAAGACACCAGAAGAGGCTTGGTCTGGTCTCACCCCATCTGTGGAACACTTTAGAGTGTTCGGTTGCTTAGGACATGTGCACGTTCCTGATCAACATAGACAAAAACTTGATGATAAGAGTCGTCTATGTGTGTTTTTGGGGTCAGTCACGAATCCAAGGCTTACAGGATGTATGATCCTGTGTCCAAGAAAATTGTTGTGAGCAAAGATGTTGTTTTTGAAGAAAATAAACAATGGGAATGGAGTGGAAATACAGGGTGCTCGACACTTGAATGGGGAGATGAGTTGGCAGATTGTGATTATGAAGATGACCAAGTGTGTGAAGATGAACTGAACTGTGATCAAAGAGCAAACAGGGGTGATGGACTGAATGTGGAGAACAATGTACATGAACAACAAGTGGTGGAACAACAAGTGGACAATACAGCCACTGGTCTGCCACTTGTTGCCGAGATTAACAGCCCAGCCCAAGGGAGGAATCTGTCACTTAATGAAGAGCAAGACAGTCCAGTTCAAGGGAGGATTAGAAGAGCACCAAGTTACTTTCAAGATTATGTCAGTGGTGATGATTTATCTGACAGTGATGAGTTGATAAACCTTGTGTTGTTCACAGCCGCAAATGAACCAATTTCTTTTGAGGATGCTGTCAAGTGCTCAAAGTGGAAAGAAGCTATGGATTTGGAAATCAAATCCATTGAAAAGAATGGAACATGGGAGCTGACCACACTTCCAGCTGGAGCCAAAAAGATCGGTGTCAAATGGATCTTCAAGACCAAGCTTGATGAAAATGGGAACATTGCTAAACTCAAAGCAAGGCTTGTGGCGAAAGGGTTCTCACAGAAATTTGGTGTTGATTACACCGAAGTCTTCGCACCCGTAGCACGATGGGATACTATCCGGATGATCCTTGCACTTGCTGCATGCAGAGGATGGGATGTATATCAGCTTGACGTGAAGAGCGCATTCTTGCATGGGGAGCTGACCGAAGCAGTGTTCATCGAGCAACCAAGAGGTTATGAAGTTAATGGAGAAGAAGACAAAGTATACAGACTTAAGAAGGCCCTATATGGACTCAAGCAAGCTCCCCGAGCTTGGTACAACAAACTTGAGTCCTATTTTATCAAAGAAGGCTTTGAAAGATGTCCAAGTGAATATACCTTATTCACGAAAACACTAGAAGGAAAATGTATCATTGTAAGTGTGTATGTTGACGATCTTATTTTCACAGGTAATGATGCAGCCATGTTTGACAGGTTCAAGAACTCTATGAAACTAGAGTTTGACATGTCCGATCTTGGAAAAATGAAGTACTTTCTCGGTGTAGAAGTCATGCAAACCAGTGAAGGGATTTTTATAAATCAAAGAAAATATGCGAATGAGGTGCTTGAGAGATTTGGCATGATCAATTGCAATGCAGTCAAAAACCCCATGGTACCAGGCTTCAAGGCTGTCAAGGATGAAGATGGAACATGCATAGATGCAACAATATACAAGCAAATGGTGGGGAGTCTCATGTACTTGACTGCCACCCGACCAGATTTAGCATTTGTGGTGAGTGTGATCAGTAGGTTTATGGAGAAGCCGACTGAGTTACATCAACAGATGATAAAAAGAGTTCTTCGCTACATAAAAGGAACCATTGAGCTCGGGATTCTTTACAAAAGAGGTGGGGAAGAAAAGCTGACAGCCTACACTGATAGTGATTATGCAGGTGATGTTGAAGATCGAAAAAGCACATCAGGATATGCCTTCTTGATCAGCTCAGGTGCAGTTGCATGGTCTTCCAAAAAGCAACCAGTGGTTACTCTTTCCACCACTGAGGCAGAGTTTATAGCTGCAGCTGCTTGTGCTTGTCAAAGCATATGGATGAGGAAAATTCTTGCTACTCTCGGGTTTGAAGGGAATAAATGCACTGATATACTTTGTGATAATAGTTCAACTATTAAATTATCAAAGAATCCTGTTATTCATGGGAGGAGCAAGCACATCGATGTTAGATTTCATTTTCTCCGAGATCTAACAATGGAGGGAACTGTCAAGTTAGAATTCTGTGGTTCTAAGCATCAATTGGCAGACATTATGACAAAGCCCTTGACTTTTGAGACATTTGCAAGACTCAGGGAGCTACTTGGAGTTCGTTCAAGACCCAATGTAAACTGACTGCTTGATGGCAGTGCAGTTTAAGGGAGGATTTGTTAGTAGTTTTATTGATTTAGTCCTAGTCATTGCTTAATTGGTCAAAATAATGTCCTGGTTATTAGGACTTCAGTTTAGATTTGATTTCCTTTAGTTGTTGATCACGTGATGTGTGATCCCTTTAATTTCTGCATGTTTGTTATGTCTTGGCTACTATAAAGCTTAGTCTTTTAACTTCAATAAAACACAGTGTTTTGGATAATCTCTCTTGTCTTTATCATTAGCTATTTCTGGGCAAATTCTTCTGGGCATTGAAGAATAACAGAAAGACTTTGCGGACTATGCAGATATTTGCTTTAGAGAGTTTGGAGATAGAGTGAAGCATTGGATCACATTAAATGAGCCGAATATTTTTAGTCAAGGTGGCTATGCCAAGGGAAATGCACCCAATAGATGTTCGGCTTGGCAAGAGTTAAACTGCACCACTGGAGATTCATCGACAGAGCCCTACTTGGTGGGACACAATCTGATCAAATCTCATGCTGCTGCTGTAAAATTATATAAGGCAAAATATCAGGTATAACTTCCAAAATCCTACGCAGCTATATATATATATATATAAACCTGAATTATAAACTCTGAAGAGAAAACAAAATCTTCACAAAAATGGTCTCAAACATTATAAGTTATCGAATGTTTCGTTCTCGCAGGAAACTCAAAAGGGCATAATAGGGATCACAGTAGCATCGCATTGGTTTGTGCCATATTCTACTTCTATACAAGACCTAGATGCTGCAAAACGATCTCTAGATTTCTTGTATGGATGGTATGTGTTGCATAAAATGACAATTTATTTGTTTTTATATTGATTTAAATAATTAAATGACAGCAAATTGTACTCTGCTGTAACTCTGCAGGTTCATGGATCCAGTAGTTTTTGGCGATTATCCACGCTCGATGAGGTCTATTGTCGGAACAAGAGTACCCAAATTCACCAAGGAGGAATCCATGGCAGTAAAAGGATCATTTGATTTCATTGGATTGAATTACTACACTGCTTTCTACTCGTCCCAATTGCCTGCAGCTAATATTACACATCCAAGCTACTTGACGGATAGTCTTGCCACCACTAGGAGTAAGTTTGACTTTCAAAATAAAATCCAAAAATAATTGAGAATTATTACCTCGACGTTAACCTCTTTTTCTGTGCATATAGGTGACCGTAACGGGGTTCTCATTGGTCCACAGGTGTGTATCGTCGACTTAAGAAAAAAAAATATTATTTTTGTGTAGTGTTGGTGTTTAGTTATAATAAAAAAAAAACAGTCAATGGGTTAGAGACTATGTTATGACTAAGTCATCGGTCAACGTAATCTTTTGACCAGGTTAATTAATTTAAGCTCTAAATTATCTGGTTCCAGATCACTATTACCCTGAGTGTTACAGCTCTGCTATTACCACCTTCTACAAACTCAAATAATTTGCTGGACCTTATTTTGTTTCCTTCTTCCATTCGACAAACCATAGCAGGAAAATAGAAAGAAAATAATAAAAAAAAAAAGTAGGAGGAGGAGGATAGAACATATTTACTAAATTCACAACCTATTGATTTCAAACTTCTTTTTTTTTTTAAATATTGCAGACAGGATCATCTTGGCTCCATGTTTATCCGAAGGGGTTCGAGAAGCTTTTGCTTTACACCAAGAACAAGTACAAAAATCCAGTTATTTACATTACAGAAAACGGTAATTAAGAGGCTATAGTTATCATAATTAACTACGTACGTGATTTACCATTCCAGTTTTTTCTAAAATCCCATTAAATATCTGACATGAAATATATCCCTTGTTTTAGGCGTAAGTGATGTAAATAATGCCAATTTAACGCTTAAGCAAGCCCTACATGACACCATGAGGATGGATTACTACAGTCGCCATCTCTATTTCTTGAAATTAGCAATCGAGTAAGTACTTGTTAATTGTTATTTGTACCTAGCTCATAATTAACAGTAAGGTATTAATTCTATGATCTTATATATGTTTATTTTAATATATATATTAATTTTTGTTTGACAGGGAGGGTGTCAAGGTGAAGGGATACTTTGCATGGTCACTACTGGATAATTTTGAGTGGAAATCAGGCTACACAGTTAGATTTGGAATCGTCTATATTGATTATAAAGATGGATTAAAGAGATATCCAAAACTCTCAGCTCGTTGGTTTAAATTTTTTCTCAAGAAATAAGAAGACATGATTAATTGATTTTTTTTAAGAATAAGCAATAAAATTGTATGTTGGAGATCAGGACAAAACACAAGTCTTGTTGTCTGGTTTTCCTTCTATTATTTCTCTGCCCAGAATAACAATTGTTGGCAGAGCTCTCCACCTTGTAAACTGTATTCTTTTTACTACATCAAATAAATGGCAGCATCATTCGATGTATTCATTTTATTAGAGAGTTAATATATATAAAACTTTAATTGTTTACATTTTTGGATTGAAATATTTTTTTAATACAATTTAAGTGTTAAATGAGATTCTAAAATATAATTTATATTATTATTTAACATACCCTCTCAAATATAATTTATTTAGGCTTGAAATTTGCAAAAACCGATTAACGGGTGCATGAAGTTAATCTACAAATTGAAGAAGCCTTAGTTAACGGCTAGATTTTCTTCAAAGCTAGCAGTATATGTCTTTTCTTTTGAAAAATTCGGTAATCAGATGGACGTATTTGCTTGGATCCATTAACGGGTGCATGACGACGACTCCCCACTCATCGGTTGACGACGACTCTCCACTCATCAGTTCCATGCCTGTTCATGGCATGCCTGCTAATTACTAGGTTATGACAACTAACTTGCTGTGGATAGTACTTTCGCACCATCCCATGCAATCATATTAACATGGCTTAGTATATAGTTTAATTCCTGTTATTCAATTTCCATCCCTTATAATAAAAAAATATATATATTCTTTGCCAGTTGAGGACAAATAGAAGTGCACATTTAGGGAGTTGAATCAGTTGACCCATTGTATTAATTTGACTATTCACAATTAATCCCCTTTTTTTATTTGCAAGAATGAATCACATCATTGGGTTGTTATTTCAGTCAACGTAGCCATTTGACCGCGAATTCAAACTTTGGACGACTTACTAAAACCTTCTTAAATTAACTATTTTAAAAAACAATTAAATATCAAATCTTCTGGGTGTGTTTGATCGGACAATTGAACTTGTTGTTTTTTTTATCAAAATTAATTAATTATGTTTCTACACTTATACCCTATATTGTTGTTATTTATGTTTTACTCCCACTATATTTTCAGATACTATGTTGATTGAGTTGATATATTCGAACAAATGAATATGAAGCTACAAACATCCTAATTAATCAAGAATGCATCTAATTAAAAGATATTCATCCTCTTTACCAAGTTTAGGTGGACTCAAACAATGTTGACATCGAAGTTGCTTTGGTGAAGACATAAAAAAGACCAACCCAATCTTCTTTTACCAAGACATTCATTTGCAAAAAAAACATCTATCTATCTCATGTGTCATCATTTAAAATACCCCTATAAGGATGTAATTTTTTTTTATATCGAGTTTTTTTTATTCTATTTTTAATTATTTAAAAAAAAACAAAATATGTGTGTGTTGCTTTATTATTAATTTTTATTTTGTTTAAAATCGATTATTAAAAAAAACAAAAAATTAAATAGCTTGGTTAAATTAAAATCTCAATCTAATGATTTCTTTTAAAAATACCAAAATTTCTATAAAACAACTCGACCAACCTAAAATCTTAATACAAGAATTTTCTTTAACTAAACCAAAATCTTTATCTTTAACTTGTGAACCTAAAATCGTAATTTGATGACTCCCTTTAACCAGAATCAAAATATAAATAACAGTTCGACCGATCTGAAATCCCAATCTAGTGATTCTTTTTAACTAGGACTCAAATCTAAAAAACAGTTCGACTTGCCCGAGATCTAAAACTGACAATCACTTTTAATTAGAACTAGAATTGAACAACAACCGGACAAGTTATGACAACAAGCATTAAACCCTCCATTACTCTTTTCCAATGGGGATCTTTCCCAAACTTTAGAATATCAATATGAAAGCTCTTTGAACTCCAAAATTGTGTAATTAACTCAGTTAGCTTGAGAATTCCTACATTTTTGGATCAAAGTTTTTCCATAACTAAATTGAAATAAGTTATCACGTAGGAATGAGTTTCAGGATTACGCGGAGATTTGTTTTGAAGCATTTGGCGATCGAGTGGAGCACTGGATTACATTGAATATTGAACCATGTAACTAATGTAGTGATGGCTTTTCCTCAGGCAAGTTTGCACCTGATCGATTCAGATTGGCAACTAATCAATTTCACCGGAGGAGATTCAGGAGTAGAGCCATATAGGTGGCCCATAATCAGCATCTTGCTCATGCTTCTGCTGTGAAATTTCAGGTTAATTTAGTACCAAGTGTGTTGATTTGCTCAAAAATAAAATAAATCCCATTTAATTACTCTACTGTACTCTATATCATACGTCGAAATTTTTTGCAGATGACTCCAATGGGTTTCATAGGGATCAACTTAGTTTGGCACTGGTTTGTGCCATATTCTGAAGCCAAACACCATCAAAATGATGCGAAACGACCACTGGTGGATGGTATATACGCATTTCTTGAAAAGTTGGAATCTTGAAATTTTCCCTTTACATAAATTAGAATCACCATAACAATATTTTGGTTAATCCGAGTCTTAGCTTTGATAACATTAAAAATATCAATGAATTGAACCGAACCGGTGAATTGAACGAGCCGAGTTCTGACCAAATTCTATGCCAAATCAATTCAGAATTGTGATCAGATCAGATTTAGTTTTTCTTTAATCTAAACTAATTTAGTTTAGCCATTCCCAGATCAATTCAAGTTTTATAACTAGTGACATAAATCTCACCTGAGAATTATGCTATCTTTTGTTTTGTAGATCCATCGACTTTCTGCGACTATCTACATGCCAGGTGAAACCACTCTATGGTAAACGATTACCCAGATTTTCAAAGCTGCAGTCCAAAATGCTAAAAGGTTCGCTTTATTTTCTTGGATTTTCAAAGCTGCAGTCCAAAATGGTAAACGATTTGCACCTCTGTCTGCCCCTTTCCTGATCATGAAACTACATCAGGTGTGGCTGCCGGAGTGGCTCCTCCGCCTGGCTTTCTTGCGCCATCTATTATTCACTCCCTTGGCTGCTCCTTACCTTTTACCATGGCTTCTGTCCCCTCCTCTCTGCAATTCCTGGGCTGTCCTCTCAGATGCTCATCAGGCTATCTCTTAAAAACTGACCAATAATAATTATGACACATCCTATAGCATTTAGCAGAGAGTTGAAAAGACTTTTGTGTCACCTTCACATTCAAGAATTATGCATCTTTCCCTAACGGGCTTCAGCCTCTGTGTGTTTCGGGGTTTACAGAGTGATTTCAAAGACTTACCAACTTGCTTACACGGGCAATTCTCGGAATGTAAGATATAGTTCTGATATTAAATAAAATACAGTTAATTTTTGTTTTTATATAACAATTAAGTTCTTAATCTAATAAGATAAAGACTTTTTTACTGGAATAATGTTTTTTCAACCTTAAATGGACCAACAGTTAAAAAACACAATATTTTCTTAGCTTATTTCAAATAAATAAATAATACATCTTACCTTATGTAAAACATATTAAAGGTGTTAATATTTTTTATTTATGCAATATGTCTCTTTACTCGAACTCTAAGACATGATACTAGTAAAATTATTTTTAGTAAAATTTTAATCTCAACTCTTCACAAAATTTTGACAAAAAAGACATCAGTCTTCATGTAAAATGATGTTGTTTTTAAAGAAACAAAACTAAATATAGAATTTGGACAAAAATGCATGTAGGGATCTAATTGGATTTTTCTTATAATGATACTTTGCATTTAATTTAATTTAACTTAATGAATACATGTGACCACATTCGCAAAACTTGTATTTCTTGAAATGATACTCTTGGAAGATGCTCAGCCGCTTTAAATTAAATGGGTACCCATGTACTGGGTCCACTTATGAAATACCAGGCTTATTTCATAAATTAATCCATTGAAGCTTTCTTAGGAGCTATCACAACACACAAACCGGAGTAAAAATTGGAAAAATACATGAGAGTGATGTTTTTAAATTTGTTTTTACTTAAAAAATATTAAATTAATATTTGTTTGAAAATATGTTTTATGATTCCAATGTACTCATATAAAAAACAAAATAAAAATATAAAAAAAAACAATTATTTTAAATCGAAAAATGCTCTATATATACCTATTATCAACACACCAAACCTTATTTTTTTAAAAAAAATATTATTACGCTTACGCGCACTTCAGTTAATCCCACAAATCCTGAAGTTAACTACCATGCAAATCTTCAGTGACTATCATATTAGCAACCACAAGGGTCGAACATGAGACTACTGGGGAGCAACACACCAAACCTTTTTTTTATTATTATTATTAGTATGAGTGTCCGGATCAGTTTGTGTACACCTCGATTAATTCTACAATTCTATAAGTCTTGAAATTAACAAGCATGTAAACTTTCAATAATTATCATATTATCAACCACAGAATCCCATAATCCCTGAATCACATGTTTGCACCACTGCGACTCATCTACTTAGATGGTTCACACCAAACCTTATCTGGAAAACTGGGTAGTGTGGTTAATATATATTACGTGTCATATTTCATGCTTTTTGACACATCTAACCCCTATATGAAGGCCGGAGGTCATTCTTGTCTACCCCAACGAGCTATGGCAACCAAAAACTGTTTCTTGCCAACTCTGCTTCTCGTTCTTCGCATAATAGTCACTTTAAATGCAGCAGCTGCTGCACCAAGCCACAGCATTGCTTCTCTTAACCGTAGTAGTTTTCCAGGGGGATTCATTTTTGGGACAGCATCATCAGCGTACCAGGTTAGGATTGTGGTTAATTTGTTTTCTCTTAGGTTTTGAAATCCTGATGAGATGTTGATAGGAAAAGCTGTCTTCTTGATCTTATTTTTTTATTCAGTATGAAGGTGCAGCAGCTGAAGGAGGCAGAGGACCTAGTATATGGGATGTTTACACCCATCGATATCCAGGTTCTCCTCTCTTTGTAGCTCTAGTTTGATTGATAAATCTACTTCTTTTTTTTTTTTTTTTTGCTATTTAATTCTGCTTACCTAATAGTAGAATTCAGTGCTTGGACAACAAATTAAACTTTGTGAAAAAAAATTAATTTCCTAGCTTTGCTCCTTTAGTTTTAGTAGTAGATCTGGAGTAATTTTTATCTTTTTGAACCTAAAGGTCTGTTTGTGTGGATCAAAATTGTCTTATTAGTTGTTGTTGCTGTTGTATTAATGCTTATAGATTAGATCTTAAGTTTTAAGAAATTAATATGATAATTAAGGAGATATGTTTTATTATTTAATTTTATATTTTCAAATCTTAAAGTCATCCTCGAAAAAGGTTTATTAAGTTTCTATAAATGCATTCAGACCAATATAATAGATGCACTTTTAAGATTGCTAAAGAGAAATATTAAGTGACATAGATATTACTTGATTTGAAGATATCATATATAAAATACATATATTCAACTTGACCTATATATTGATATGGCCAATATATATATATATATAAAAGGATTGTTATTTTTTTTTTAATCCTTACGAAGCATATGATACACAAAAACGTTTCAAGATGCCATGAAATTCAAACTTTTGACAGCCTCAATCTTTTTGTATGAGATTTGAAGTCACCACCTATTTTACCACATTTCCATATTGGTTCTTTGACTTTAAATTATTTTTTCCCAAAAAAATATGCAATCATGTGGCAATTAGGGCTCAAAAGAGCTCATTTGTGCAAAACGAATAAATTAAAAAACCAAATTAATTTTTTTTAAAAGAATTAACTATTCCAATCTATAATGATTTGCGAGAGAATAAAAAATGATTAAAGCTACACTATTTTAACCCCAAGGCTTAATTCTGTTAATTCTAATTTTGAATAATTACAATCTTTAATTATTACAATTAATGCAGATAGTTACATTGGATCTATATAAAATTAGTATCTTCTTGTTACTTTGTTTTTAATGTTTTAATAAGTTGATTATTCTAATAACTTATTCTCATAGCAGACAAGAGGAAGAGACACCGTTTGCCTTTCCCAAGTTGTCTATTGTGTTGGACAGAATCGACAGATCAAATTTAATAATATATATATGCATCGATTCTTGCCTCGCCATGTTGTCTATAATATATATTTTTTCATAAAAACATGTGCATGGTGAAATGACAGGCAAGATAAAGGATGGATCCAATGGAGATGTGGCTATTGACTCATATCATGATTACAAGGTATTTTAAAATTATTGTTGATAAGGGAAAGAAAACAAAAAATTGAAAAATTTCATTAATTTTGGATAATTCAAATTATTGTGCAGGAAGATGTTGGCATAATGAAAGAGATGGGCTTAGATGCTTACAGATTTTCAATATCATGGTCTAGAATATTACCGAGTAAGCTTTATATACATATATATATATATATATATATATATATATATATATAATATTGTATTTTATATTTTTTTCTTAGAAAATTTCGTCCATCTTTAGGTACTCTACTAAGATTAAACGAGTAAAACTTCAACTGTTTCATGCTATATTATATTAAATTGTCAAAATAATTTTAAAAAAAATACAAATCTACAAAAACTTAATTTAGTAGTTTTTATCAAAATAAGGAGGACAAGAAGTTTTTAAAAAAAAACTAACCAGTTTTTTTATAATAATGAGTATAATTAATCTTTGAAACCCAATTAGTTTTTTCGAATCTAATATTAATTTTCCGGAATCCTCTCAGATGGAAAGCTAAGTGGAGGTGTTAATAGAGAAGGAATCCAATACTACAACAACCTCATCAATGAACTCCTATCCAATGGTTAGGGTTCATCTTATAATCTCTTTCAAGAAATCTTGTCACGGGCAAATTACTTAATTTTGCCATACTCAGGTATACAACCATTTGTAACTCTCTTTCATTGGGATCTCCCCCATGCCTTGGAGGATGAGTATGGAGGTTTCTTAAGCCCTAGAATTGTGTAAGTAACTTAACCATATTCCTTGGTTGAAATATTAACATATGATCATAATGTAAGTAACTTACATTATTGTTGATAAAGTTATCTAGAATTAATTCAGATGAAATTTCTTCCCAAAAATCAGTGTGGTGTAATTCCGATCCTTAATTTTATTTTGTACTGATTAAAAACCATTAATTTGTTTAATCATAGGAATGATTATGAGGACTATGCGCAGATTTGTTTCAGAGAATTTGGTGATAGAGTTAAGTACTGGATCACATTGAACGAACCATGGAGCTTCAGCATCGGTGGCTATGCAGCAGGTTTGTTAGCACCGGGTCGGTGTTCAGATTGGCAGGGACTGAATTGTGCTGGGGGAGATTCAGGAACCGAGCCATACTTGGCAACACATTATCAGCTTCTTGCCCATGCCAAAGCTGTACAGCTCTACAAGAAAAAATACCAGGTTCACTACATTACTTTATAAGTTTTTTAACGACTCGTAAGATTGCATTTTATTAATTTTAGAATAAATTTATATATAAAAAATATATTTGTTTATTTATTTATTTATTTTTATGAACTTATGCAGAAAACTCAAAAGGGAGTGATAGGGATCACACTAGTTTCTCAATGGTTCGTGCCATTTTCTGATGCCAAGCATGACCAGAATGCAGCCAAGGGAGCACTGGATTTCATGCTCGGATGGTATGTATTTAAGAGGACAAATAATAAATTAATTAAATTGTAGCTTAGGATCTCCACATCAACCATTAATGTCCCCCAAAATTATTTGGGAGCACAACTAATGATTTATATATATTTATAAAGTCGCTCCTCTTTGATGGCTTATGATCTTTAGTGAAGATTTAGAGACTTTTAGATGGAATTTATATATAATTTAAATAAATAAAAATACCTTAAAGACATTTGTTAGCATTATTAGAGAATAATATAAATTATATTTCGGGACTTCACCTAACAGCTTAAGGTTTTTAGTGAGATAGTTATTTGACATGATATCATAGCCTTGTTGACCTAACAATCACAAGTTCAAAACTCACAGTTTTTATTTTATTTGATGAAAAATTAAGCACAAAATAGTGTGAGTCTGTGCAAGTTTCAAGTCCAAAAAATTTCCACTTGAGAGAATATGTCAAAGAACAATATAAATTATATTTTAGGGTCTCATTTAATAACTTCATTTTTGTTCACTGACAAGCAATCCCTCTATCTGAAATTATCTTGTAATGATTTATTATTTCATTTTAGATTCAACTAATTTAGTAATAAACCTCAACTTAGAAATTTTTTATGTGCATATAATATATATTTGTAGGTTCATGGATCCGTTGGCTCGTGGGCACTATCCGCACACAATGAGATCTCTTGTCGGAGACCGATTGCCTAAATTCTCTCAAGAACAATCCCAAATGATTAAAGGATCGTTTGATTTTATTGGGTTGAATTACTATACTAGCAATTATGCAGCTTGTATGCCCCCTTCCAATTCTTCGAATCCAAGCTATTTAACAGATTCTCGTGCTAATCTTTCAAGTAAGCATGCACAGAAATTATACCACCAATTTCGATTTTTTTTAATATATTATATGACCAATATCATAAAATATATTTTTTTCTCTTATGTATAGCTGAGCGACGTGGTGTTTCGATAGGTCCAAAGGTAAGTACCATCTAAATAAAGTTTCAAAATCAGTTTTAGCACATTATATACTTAATATTTCATCTTACTCTTTTAATTTCAATATGCTTATCAATGGTTCATCTAACAATGACACTGCGTTTCAAAACAAATTTTGAAAAAAAAAATATTTTATTTATTTATTTTAAATTAGATTTTTTATAATCTTCCTCGACACATTTTTTATGTTTTTCTTGAAATGAAATATCGCGCAGGCAGCTTCAGAGTGGCTTTTTGTATATCCAAGAGGAATTCGAGACCTTTTGCTCTATGTGAAGAGAGAGTACAACAATCCACTCATTTACATCACTGAAAATGGTAAATATTTTCTCATTAATTAAGCCAAGATTGTATTTGTTATTTTTTAATTACGCAAAATATGAGATGCAGAAGCACCAATTTCAAATGAAACACGCTCTTTCTTTTCATGCAGGTATTGATGAATCTAACAATGGCTCGTTAACTCTCAAGGAGGCCCTTGCTGATACAACGAGGGTTGATTACTATTATCATCATCTTAACTTCCTTCAAAGATCAATCGAGTAAGTGTCTGTGTGAGAGTATAGTTGTATTGTTTTTGAAAGTATTTTTCATTCAATAATATATAAAAATTATATTTTTTTATTTTTTTAAAATTATTTTGATATCAACATATGAAAATGATCTAAAAATATCCAAAAACAATAATTTAAAAAAAAATATTTTAAAAAAATATTTTTAAAACATAGATTCATTTTCCATCCTCTGTTCTTTATGCAGGGACGGAGTAAATGTGAAAGGATACTTTGCGTGGTCGCTGCTGGATAATTTTGAATGGTATGCAGGTTACACCGTGCGATTCGGCATCAACTATGTCGATTATAAAGATGGACTGAAGAGGTATCCTAAACTTTCAGCGCACTGGTTTAAGAGCTTCCTCAAAAAATGACACGTGTCTCTTCATGTAATAAACTCATCATTTTTTCTTGAAAAAATGCTAAAGAAGGATGCTGATCGGTGGATGCATGGTGTAACAGTGCTTCTTTAGGGTTAAGGATCGCACTCAAAATAGAGAATATCGCCACCATATATGATGAACAGAAAAGAAACAATCATACAGTGCAGTGATTTTGAGTAGTTTTTGCTAGGTGTCACTCTCTCTCTCTATACACATCCGCAAAAGAAGAGCAAAAAGTCTTATTATATATAAAACCCTCCGGCCTGTTATATATTCTAATGCTTATTGTAGATGCTTCTTATTTTTGTCATAGCTGTTAATTTCATTTTGTTTTAGTCGAAATAGCTGAAATATTTTGTATTAGTTAAAAAAATAAAATAAAATAATAGCATTTCTTCTATTACAATATCTATCATGCTTCAAGTTGTAAATACAATGAGGGTTGTCTATTTTGTTCCATTTTGGCTGAAACAATCAAAACATTTTATACTAGTTAAAAAAACAAGACAAAATGATGTTGTTTTTATCTCGGTTTAAATTCTGGCTCGTTCTGGATTTTTCATCCACATACCGGCCGAAACGTTCCGGTTTCGTTCCGCCCGTTCCGTTTTGGCCAAATAGTGTTTTTTTTAAATAATAAATAATTTTACATTATCAATCATATCTCTTAATCCGACGGTTAGATTAAGATAAAATTTTACGATGAGTTTCTTGATATATTTATATATATTATATTAAAATTTTAGAGCAATCAGAGAATGTAATGACCTTGCGAGATTGATGATGACATTCTCGTAATATTATACATGTTCATAATTTTGTTCAAAAAAATCATTTTATTATGTCTTTTTTAGATTAAATTGCACAATTCTAAATTATTATTTTTTGGATTTGAACTATTTTTTTTTGCATTAATATATATATATATAAACAGTACAACCCCGAAACGGCGCTCTGAAACGCTCCAAAACTAAAATATTATATTCCAATTGAAAAAACGAAGCATCAACCGCAACAATATTAACAACTTTGGTTTTTGCTAAGTGTTTCTCTCTCTGTTAGATGTTTTCCACAACTGAGTTTGAAACTCAGTTTGTGACGGGTTTTACAGTTGTAAATTTTGTGGTTAGATGATTACCAAATAACTTGGTTCTATGGTAAGTCTCAGCCACAGAAGCTATCGCAGAGTAAACAACAACTAAATATCTTACCAATGATCCATACTTGAAAGTCTGCTTCAAAATTTTGCAATGACGAGCTTCCATGTTGATATTCTCCCTGGATTATCACCCATCATGTTTACAGAGCATAATCAGCAATTCCTTGTGGTGCCGGGTTCTCAAGGTTTAATCCCGAACACAACTCAAACCGAGGTGCAAAAAGATCACCACAACTAACTTTGATTTTCATCTAAATAATCCCGTAAAACCATCTCAGGAAAATAAAGTTTTCAGCTCTAAGTAGCTCTACCAATATTTGAATCCTTGAAAAATAAAGGTACGGTAAAAGTTAGGTCTATCTAGAACTCTATGATTTGGAATTGAATCGGTTTAATTTATTTGTTTTTTAAAAAGATTTGATTTATTTAGTAAAAAATTTAAGTCGACTTGCAACCCGTTTAATCTAAGTAATATTTGCTGATATTTTTTAAATACATATATTAAAATGAAATTGTTTCGGTCGATTTAGATTTTTTAAAAAATAATTGAATTAATTTATCTAGTAAATAGTCAGGGTTGATTGGTGACCGGTTAATATAAGTAAAATCTGTTGAATTTCTTAAAATTCTCTTAATTTTTTTTTTAAAATAATCTAGAATTAATCTGGATTGGCCTTTACCTATGCTCTAATTCATGATTATGTCTTTGGAGCATTAATCATCTCCATTCCCGCGATAAAACGTCTAAATTATTGGCGGGAAAATAATTTACAGTTAAGTATTTAGCTGTAGAGCTCACACATAGGCTTCTAATACTCTTTCAGCACCCTTCCATAAACTCCCGTCTAATCTGAACGGTCCACCAAATTATATCAGAAGTACACTTAATCACAACCGTATATCATAACATACGCACAATTTTCCCCTACATGTCACCACACTGCATAATCAAACTCCTCTGGAAACTCTTGAACCCTGAAACATTAGGTTTGTGCATTTCTCCCTGCTGGACAAAAAAATCAATCACAAACTCAACAATTGTGTTTCAAAAATCCAATTTTAATTAGACCCCTTTGGATTTAGAGTCTGACTTTGTGGATTTTTCGAATGGAAATTGGAGGAAGCAGTGAAAGTCAAAGCCAAAATGAAACAAAGAAAGGCAAATCAAAGATTCCAAGGAAACCCAAAGAAAGCCTTCTCAAACAAAGTCAGTGTTTCTCTCAATGGATTCATTATGAAAATCCCATTTTGGTTAGACCCTTTGGTTTTTTGAGCTTGATTTTTTTTTATTTGCAGAATCTCCAGCTGAATTTTTTGCAGAGAACAAGAACATTGCTGGGTTTGATAATGTAAGTTTCAGTTCTTGATAATGTAAGATTCATTGTGATTGATTGATAGTTAGTGGTTTTGTTTTGATTGGGTGAAAGTTATTGTGAATTTTAGCCAGGGAAATCTCTTTATACTACAGTGAGAGAACTTGTAGAAAATTCGCTTGATTCGGCGGAATCGATATCGGAACTTCCTGTCGTAGAAATTACAATGTCAGTGTTTCAGTTTATGATTTTTTTTTTTTTTTTGTATATGTGAATGCGTGAATTGTTAAGTTCAGTCAAACTTTTATCTGGTTTGTTGCAGCGAGGAGATAGGGAAAAGTAAGTTTAATTCAATGATTGGTCTTGTTGATCGAGAGCGTGTTGATGCACAACTTTATGATGATTACGAGACAGCTAAGGCTCGTGAGGTGTGTGTGTGTGTTGGGGTCTATTCTAAATTCTGATATTGGGTTTTTGCATTTTGTTGGAATTAAGCTGCTTGGGGTGTTTTTTTGAGTTGTGCAGAAAAGATTGGCAAAGGAAGCTCGTGCTCAAGAAATGCAAGCGAAGAATGCTGCTCTTGGGAAGAAAGTAAAAGAACAATCAAGTACGAAGGGCATGAAGGGTCGAGGTGAGGCTTCATTTTACAGAGTTACATGCAAGGTGTGATTTCCCTTACACTCAATGTTTTATCTAGTATCTGTTGTTTCATATAGTTTTTTTTTTTTTTTTTTTTTTGAACTTTTTTTGTGGTGTTAATGTGTCTCTGAGTTATTGCTGAAATTCTCTCTGAGGGTGTGAATTCTAATGACTCTTGGCTGATTTTATATGCAGGACAATGGGAAAGGAATGCCACATGATGATATCCCAAATATGTTTGGACGAGGTTGGTTGTCACTTGGCAACTTATGTTTGTTCATGCAGATTTGAATAGTTACTTAAATATCAACAAGTATCTGAAACTACCATAATTTCTACAAGCTTGATTTTGAGTGTGCTTGTGTATGCAGTTTTGTCTGGGACAAAGTATGGTCTCAAGCAGACTCGTGGCAAGTTTGGTCTTGGTGCCAAAATGGTAATGAGTTTCTCTGCAGTTTGCTGCATGCATGATTATGCATCTTTGTTACTGTCATTTGGAATAAGTTATCACGCGAATGTTGATGGTACATCATCATTATATTTGCTTTTCCCTTCCAGTTCTTGTGCTGGGATATATCCTTGAGTCTGTCCAACCACCTTATGGAAATTGGATAACAATATATCAGTTGAGTTGCATCTTATGATCACGGATTGACCATTTTGATGCCTCCTTAAATGAACATGGTCCATAATTACGATTGTTGGCAAATGATTTAAGTTAAGGGAAGCTTTGTTAGCTACAATGCTTCATGTCGTCTCAGTTCGGAAGCTTATTTGATTGATTATGTCCACTTTTTTGACACTTAATTATGATGGTATAGATTAGAAGTTAATGTTAATTTACTGCGTTTCACTTATGCAGGCATTGATATGGTCTAAAATGAGTACAGGGCTTCCTATAGAGATCTCGTCATCAATGAAGGCCCAAAGCTATATTTCATTCTGCAGGCTGGATATAGATATTCATCGGTATGACTCAAATTTAGGAATAGACAGAATGCACAATGTTTTCAAGGATCGTCTTATAAATCTGGATGTTACATTTTTCATAAGTGATGGTATTTTTTCTGTGTTTTAGGTCGGTTATGTGTTTGTTGTTACACATGCATATGTATTGTGCTGAGTTTCATATTTAGTTCTAAGAATATTTGGCAACTTTTTAATTCTATGGAAAAAATGCTTGAGTTTATAGCTCCTATTGGACTATTAATGGTGCTTCTTTTAAATAACCAGGAACATTCCTCACATTCATTTACATGAAAAACGGAACAATGATGATTGGTGGCATGGAGCTGAAATTCAAGTTGTTATTGAGGGAAATTGGACAACTTATCGTGTATGTAGATCATAATTTGCGTATGTTAACATTTCACTGTACACTTTGAATTTATGCAATGCATTGCAGTTGTGTTCAGCAATGTTTTTTGGTCTGTTTTAAGTTTTTAATAGAGGTGTTTTGTTACTATATGTGCAGTCCAAGATATTGCATTACATGCGGCAAATGGCTGTTATCACTCCCTATGCCCAATTTCTTTTCAGATTTATATCAGATGCACCCGAGTATGCTCTCCCTCTCTCCATCTCTCTCTCTCTCTCTCATGCATACACATTCATGCTTCTATTCTTGTGCATCATCATTCTATTAAGCAGATGCTACTTCCATTTTTGCAGTAAGAATGTTACTATACAATTTGCACGGAGAACTGATGTGATGCCTCCAGTTCCCCTCGAGACAAAACACCATCCATCATCTGTTGATCTACTGCTGATCAAACGCCTCATTGCGGAAACTTCAAAACAGAATCTTTTGCAGTTCTTACAGCATGAATTTGTAAACATAGGAAAGTCACTTGCTGAACGATTAATTGGTGAGAACATTGCTATGTACATTCTATCAGTACACAAGTCAACAATATAATTTTGTGGTTATAACAATAATCCTTCCCAATTTTTTAGGGGAATTGGGTCCAGAATTTAGCCCAAAAATGGTTGTAAAGTCTCTGAGTGATCAGCAGATAGTTCGCATCAATCAGTTGTTTCGCCAAGCCAAGTTTGATGACCCTACTGGTGATGTAAGGTGCTTTTAGGCTCTGAATGTAATTTATTTGCCATTGATTTTTTACTGATGTGAATTGTCCTCACTTCATACTGTGTGGTCCTCTACTTGCAGAATACAACTCTTATAGCTTACCACAATACTGATATACCATTTTCAGTGTCTTAGTCCTGCAGGGGAATACAATCTTCATCTTGGAATTATAAAGGAGCTGCATCCAGATATGGTTGCAACTTATTCAGGCAGGTTGTGTTCGAATCTCTGTTTTCTATTTCTATTTCTTCTAACTAAAGCCAATCTGCATGGTAAAATAGTTATAGGTATCGGAACCAAAATATATATCACTAATCCCTTTTTCTGCTAATTGATAAACAGTGTTCTAATTGTGGCCTTTCCTTACCACCATTATATGCAGTGCTCAAGTATTTGAGGGTCACCCATTTATTGTAGAAGCTGGTGTCAGTGTGGGTGGAAAGGATGTTAAGCAAGTAAGTGTGTCTCTCTTGATATTGTGATTGTGATGAAACAAATCAGGCTAGTTTAGGAAATATGTGTAGGTTTTGATCAAATCCAGCACCTTAAAACCAGGAATTTAAGGACTTTTATAATGCACAAGCCAAAGGCAACTCTGCAAATTCTGTAATGGTGTATTTAATGCTCTTGGTCTCGTGTATTTCCTGCTTTATGCTAATTAAATTACTCTGATTTTCTATCCTAGCTGATCATTATCCTGCAAAACTATTTCTCTAAACTTCAGGGTTTGAATATATTTCGATTTGCAAACCGCATTCCACTTCTATTTGAGCAAGGTGCAGATGTTGTCACTAGGACTGCACTTAAGAGAATCAAGTAAGATACAACAGTACAGACATTTCTTTTGATAATTTTGGGGTGGGTGTGGGAGGCAGACGGAATGTTCTCACAGCTAATGCAACAAAATGGTTTATTAAAATGTCCTTTCAGTTGGGGGAGTTACAAGATTAACCAGATGCAGGACAGAATTGGTGTCTTTGTCAGTGTCGTGAGCACAAAAATCCCCTTTAAAGGGACTGGCAAGGAGTATATTGGAGATGATATTACAGAGATAGCTACAGCTGTGAAGGTTTTTTTTATTCTCATTTTCTTTCATTTTGATCCCAGCAGTAGAAATTTACAAGATAGCTAATGAAATCCAACCTTCCAGTCTGCCATCCAGCAATGCTGCATCCAGCTAAAATCCAAAATTATGAAGAAAATGCAGGCCCGTGAGCAACAGGAGAGAAAACGAAATCTAAGCAGGTACTTCCTATTGACCTGACATGTTCTCTCAAGAGTTGTCCAAAATGTCCTTTACTTTTTCCTATTTGCATCTACTGAAGTCTGAAACCAAATTTTAACACACTGGCAGGTATATTCCTGATGCTACCAATGCTGTATATGATGTTCTGAAACACATGTCACAGTCACATGCATCAAAGAGGAAACGTTACAGCGGTGAGGAAGCCGAAATACTTAGCAAAATAACAGCTAATTTGATAACAAAAGAGACACTTAAGGAAAAGCTTGCTGAGCATGTTGAAAAGGTGAGGTCTACTCGAAACTTGTGGATCCTCCATCACTGACAATTTTGAATGGCCTTTTGGTGCATCCTAGCTATGATTTGGATGGCTATTGCATTAATAATGGGATTGGAGACTAAGATTCTATCGTCAAACCAAGTTCGAACTCTTTGGTAAAAAATTCACCAAACTAATCAAGCAATACAGGACTCTAATCAAAAGACGTAAGAAGTTTCTACCTATTGAAAATTGACATTAGAAACATCAATGAGAATATTTTATCTGTCTTTCAATTTCCCAGCAAAGCTGGTTCTCTCGCACGCTTATAACAGCCATTGTGTTGATTTCAAGTCAAGTTTCCTAGCTATCTGGTCCTCTCCCTCGCTTATTTTCTTTCCCTTGTATGTAAGTTTTATCGGTTCTTTGACATGCATGAATTTTATTTGCAGGTGGACTATGAAATGGCAATGGAATACGCAACGCAAAGTGGAGTGACCGAAGAACCAAGAGAAGATATATTCATCCAAACCCTTGATCCTGAAAATAAGTTCATCGAATTCCAAAGTCCCATCTTTGTTTTCAGACTCGTGTGTTAGGAATGCGTCCGGGTCCGGATTTACTTCGAATACCTTACATCATTGCCTCCTCCCTATAGATTCAAAACTCTGGTTATACAGTCGATTTCATTTTTTACTTGTATCTGATTAAACTGCATCCTTAAAATCAAATGCCATTGTATGAATTATCTATTAAAACTGCTGTTGTATTTACAACTCGAAGCATGATAGATATTGTAACAGAAGAAACTGTGCTGCTGTGAAAGAGCTCAAAACACAGGCCACGATATGCGTGTTTAAAAGTGTGATTATAGTTGTTTTTTAAAGTATTTTTTTGTTAAAAAATAGATTAACAACGTAGATTTTTTCCAGGTCAATCAGTCTTTCTTTCTTATATTTTGCCGGATCTGTATAAATATCCCAGGCCAGCAGGTCCCAAGTCGATCTGCCATAACAGTACAGATTTCACAACTATGCCTTGAATGAAGAATTTACTTGCCTTACGTACTTGTATAGTCAAACATTTTTTTCTCTCTCTCTTTCAATCAAAGCCTAACATCAAGAATTTTCTTACCTTGCGTAACCACAGACAAAACATCTACACCTCTGTGTCAAATTTCCACATTTATTTTCTTTGAGCATACGTAGAGAGTTTGATCTCTATAGCATAAAAAATAATTAAATAATGTTTTACTAGAATCTATCAAACTCAGCAATTGTTTTCAAAGTTGTCCTTTTTTCCATATTTATCAAAATGATAATAGATAAATTGAAAAGGTTATAAAATTGACAAAAGTATTATGTTATATTATATTTAAAACTGAAAATTAATTAATTATTTTTGTTAATATGACTCAATTCAAAGTATAACTCGATCGAAAATCTAGACAACGAGACTGGATTTTTTTTTTTTTTTTTTACGAAAATAAAAGATTCGGTGAGATATTAAATTTAGCTTGGACCACGCTTTGAATCAATGAAGTTATTCTATTTCATTTTCGTTCTTCTCTTTTCCTTTATATATTCATCATAATATCACTCTCATCAGGAACCCATTTCCAAGATTTTCAAGCAATGGCCAACCAGCTTACCCAGATATCCGTTATTGGAGCTGGCATCTTTGTCAAGACTCAATACATTCCAAGACTAGCTGAGATCTCTCATCTTTTTGTTCTTAAATCCATCTGGAGTCGCTCGGAGGTGATTCATTGCTCATTACTCATTTCATGATTATTTTTCTCTCTTATGTATTTATTTATATGTTCAGGAATCTGCAAGAGAAGCAGTGGAGGTAGCAAAGGAGCATTTTCCTGGTGTGGAATGCAAGTGGGGTGATAAGGGTCTTGATGAGATCATTCAAGATGAGTCGATTCTTGGTGTTGCTGTGGTTCTTGCTGCACAATATCAGGTGTGTCATCAATTTTGTTTCTTTATTATTTTATGGTGATAAAGTTTAGAGTCTTTCTTGATTTGGCTGCCACTAAATGATCTTAGATTTTTCTTAACAATTATTACAAGAAACTGTAAAATCATAGCTACCATAGTGCTCTTGTCTTTTGTGTTTCCATGCTTTGGTTGCTGAATTTTCTAATTCTGAATCAATAATTTGACTCTTCATGATCGAATTCATTGCTGGTTATAGAGAATTTCAAAAAGGAGCCTATCTGCTAGTCATTTTGTCAATATAAGCATAGTGCAAAGCTAAAATATAATTCAGAGATTGGGCTGGCAACATGGCAAATGATAAATGTATGTACTGGAGTCTGTCGTTGAGCTTTAATCATGTTTAGAGAAACTTTCTCAGCAGACTATCTTGTAATTTCAGTTTGGATGTCATCTTATATGTTCTATCTCTTTTAAGGAATTTGCTTTGCTTTGACATGTTATGTTTTCAGTAAATTTTTCACTTATATAAACTAATTCGTGCAGGTTGATATGTCACTAAAGCTACTAAAGGCAGGGAAGCATGTCCTCCAAGGTAATATAAGCTTTAAATAGTTGCAAAATGAAGACAGTTTTAAGTTCAGATTGATGTGGGTTGTTTCCTAAGACACCCCCAAATTTTAACCAAAAAAAATTATAAAATGTTGAATAATAAATAAAGATGGATAATTTTCTGGTGGATTTGTTGTTGTTGTTGTTGTTGTATGAATATTTCTCATTTGTGCAATATTCTTAATCTTCTTTTATATTTGGCATGTCCTCTGCAATTCTTGAATAACTTGGATGATCTGAAGAGAAACCAGCAGCATCTTGTAAGTAACATACGATGTTTTCTGATTGTTTGTAGCCTCTCCATGATATCTAGGAATAGAAATCATTCCACTAGATTAAATTTTTGTGGGATTTTTGCAGGTTTAAAAATTCTTGCACATATAGATTCTCTTGCATAGAAACTCTTTTCATGCTATTAAATTTAATTTACATATTACAAATTGATAGTGGCAATAGGAAAAGGAGTTGGAGATAAAAGATATTATTATCGAGATTCATGTGTGAGATCATTGTCTGATCATACCAATAATTGATCTAGATTATTGTGTCGTTTTCTATAAGAATATATACAGGGGTTATCCTTGCTTCAAACCACAAATGCCAATCATGTCTTGAGAGCAGAAAGTTCACACAAATTGATTTGTCCAAACAGGGTCATTATTTGATTATATCCAGTTTGGCAGGATCATAACCAGATAGTGGCAATGTTTTGCACATGAAAATATGCTTCTATTATTAATTTGACTCTCTTCTCCTTCCGAGCTATACATTTCTAGTATCTAATCTGCCCACCATTGATTGACATGGAAGATTGCTAGCACTTTTGTTTGCAACAAACTTAACTCCAGTCAAACAAAGTCCCATATTCGCCCATCGCACTAGGATAGCTTGTATCTAGTAGTAAGCTTTTCCACTTTTGAAAGAAATTTCCAGCCCAAAACATATTCGTTAGCAGTCCCTGTTCAAGATGAATACTTTTATGCATACATTATGCTCATAAAGTTTGAGTTTGTGTGCATTTGAATAATGGTTGGATAATGCAGCTATTAGTGAAATAGAAACCAGCCTGTCAAGCTACAAATCTATCTGTGCAAATTCACCTGGTTATCCAATTTGGGCTGTAGCAGAGAACTATAGGTTTGAACCTGCACTTTTAGAGGTAATTGTTTCAAATATCTGATTTGAGTTGATGTTCAAGATAGTAAGATACTCTAAGTTCCAATATATTTGCTTTTGCTTCCACAGAGCAAGAAATTATTGGCTGATATTGGGAAAATGATGAGCGTCCAACTTATAATTGAAGCATCAATGAATAGCGCAAACCCTTACTTCTCGAGCTCTTGGCGGCGCAATTACACGGTATATGCTTATAATATAACCGAGTTATTACTCAAGAGTATTTTACTGATTCTTAGAAACATTTGTTAATCTGCATATGTTTTCAACTTCTATGACCCAAGCTCCTTATCTATGTTAAAATCAAGAAAATATACCCTGAAATTTGAGAGTAGTTTCATCTTTCTAGATATGAGATGCTCCTTTACAATGTCAATGAATTAGCAGAACTTTGCTCTTCTAGCTTGACTGTGCAAATTGCAGTAGTCTATTACAGTTCCTTAAAGTAAATATCTTAATGGAACCTAATTCAATTTGTTCCTTGCATGCTTGTTAGGAAACTACTTGATTTACCATGCTTAAGCCGTTTACTTTTGCTATTATTGACTAGTGCATCTTCTGTTTTGGAAGGGGGGTTTCATTCTAGATATGGGAGTGCACTTCATTGCAGGACTGAGAATGGTAATCTCTCATCTTAAATATACCTTATTGATATATAGTGACATTGATTCCTGCAGATACCATCTGCTACCCTTGTTAAAAGATGATGTTTTGCTACTACAATATCACAGACTTCACAAGTGTATATTTTTTAGACAATATCACAGACTTCATATGGTCTTCTGAGTTTTGCACTAGCATTGTATCACACTACAGTTTTATTGTTAATGGCACTTCGCCTTTCACTTCTTTATCGATAACTTCCCATTCCTCCATTTTAACACTTTTGTAGTTATTTTTGTCCTAGAGTCAAGTCATTCACACAATTATAGTTTTCCAAAATTGTGTTCCTATGTCAAGAAGGAATTTTTTAATCCTTTGCATGCTTTTTATTCTTGACACACCACAAATGTTATATCAGCAGTGTTTCTCTGTGTAAATAGAACTTGTATAATTGAGTCCACCTAAGCCTTTTTAAATGGGTATTAGGCTTGCATTTTAATCAGAACCTGTATAATTGATGCCGCCTAAGCTTTTTGAATGGGTATTAGGCTTGCATGTTAATCATTATTTATTGCTCTCTGAGATCCAGCTTTGACTTCTAAGTCATGCATTTCTATTCAATTCAACAGCTTGTTGGATGTGAGGTGACATCAGTGTCAGCTATGACCTCTCATGTGGATACAACTTTGCCCCCACCTGATAACATATCCTCAGTTTTGTAAGTTTCTTATGCATGAAGTTTATTTTCAACTAGATCATTTCCTGATACTGCTGGAAGCCTAAAAGTCACTGCATGAACTTTTCCTATTTTAGTCACCTGGAGAATGGATGTTCTGGAGTTTTTGCAATGGTTGTATCCTCCAAATCACCCAAGGCAAGTGCAAAATTGATGATTTCACTTCAAACTTCTTGACAAGTAAATTATTCCTTCTCATTTCTTTTAATTCCTTTTAGATATTATGGAGAATTGTTGGCATAAACGGAACAGTGGAAATTGGGCGTGGAAAAGAAGGTGGACAGCATGGTTACACGGTATGCGAAAATCCAATGTGTTGTGGTCAATTAGATCTTCATCAGCTGCAAAAATCTTGGGCTCTTAGTTTGTCTGAGATATCTAGTTGAATTTTAAATCTCAAAATAATTGATTTCTTACCTTTAACTTGTAGCACTTATATTTGAGAAGTAACCTTCATTTGATATCTTACAATGCTGTGGCAGATTTCTTTTTATGGTGCTGGCGGACACTGTAAAAGCAACTTCTACCCATTTAGTGGTGTGACTGATGAACTGAAGGCATTTTTACATGACATTTCACAGGCCAACCTTCAGGTAATATAAGATGACAAGCTCTTGTGTGCATTGTCATGGTTCGCTTCCAACATAAACCATAAGCATGATAGTCTTCACATTTAGCTTTTTATTATTGGTCTTAATGCTCTTTGAATGGAGATTACCATCAGCTCAGCTGTTTTGTTCGACATTAAAGGAATCTGACTCATTTGATTGACACCAAAACATTCTGTTAGTTGGAAATTCAGAACTTATTGCTCATTTATTAACCCTTGTCCCCTTCTTCTGTCATCAACAACAGCTTGAACTCTCGGGTAACTGTTGTTAGATTATTAAAGCTTCCATTTCCTTAACTAAACAGGAATTAGAATGATTCTGTTAGAATGCTTTTTGCTTCAACTATGCGTGCAATTAAGTACCTTTTTCTGTCACAGAAGGGAAGTAGCTATGAAGTTGAGCCTCGACTCTCTTTTATTGAAGGAGCCAGAGATGTTGCAGTTTTAGACGCAATGCTTGAATCCGGAAACAAGAATGGAGCACTAGTTCAGGTGAAAAAGTTTTAAGGTCCAACTTCGTCATGTTTCACGCAGCTAAAAACACTTGTGAGGCCTAGCAAACAGAAGGTTAGGGAAAGAAGATACTGTTGAAATGCTATGGAGAAATTTACAGTTTTTAAGTTGGATAGCTCTTACAAATAATTAGTCTGTATGCTAGAGAGGGGAAAACTGCACAAGTAACTGATGTACTGAATCAAAATAATGCTGCAGACTTATTTATATATATATATTTGGGAGTTTCCCTCAGATGCTGCAACCAGGGTTCAAATCTAAATGGAGGCCTCGAGAAAGAAATTAACTGTGAAAATTGCACAAGTACTGTTTAGACTTGGATTATTTGCCTTCTATCAGTCTTTTGACAGACCACCTTCAATCACCGAGCTAATAACTAGGGGAACCACCACATTGAATTGGTGCCTAGCGGTCTTGTAAGGAAATTGCGTTTAGTTTTCTAGACTGATTCTGCTAGACACTTTGATACAAGGAAAGTGCATGTCTATATTTAGTGGCGTAGTTTCCTTACTGATGCCTTCTTTCATGTTGATACATGACGACAAACTGGCAATAGAAGTGTTCATTTGTATCTTGGAACATGAAATATGCAAGTCTATTTTTCTACCTTGAGTTACTCCTTAACGAGATCTCTTTATAATGTAGTTGTAAGACTCAGGTTGACCTGGTGAGTTGATCTGAAAAACCCGAAATGTAGAACCCTACTCGAACCGGGTTTCTAGTTGAACCATTGACCTGTCCAAACCAGGCCAAATTACTATTGCTTTAATGAAAATAGCTGATTGGAGTGACCGATCAACTCAAACTCTTTTCAAGGTCAGAATTGAATCCGGTTAAAACAAGTAATGACGGTGGTACAAAGTATCACTGGCGATGTCTCCGACCGCCTAGACATGAAGCATTGAATTGTTGAATGGCTTCTCAGAGGAGGTAGCAGCTATTCATTATTGCAATTCTACAAAGTGCAGGCAACTTAGCCGGGGAGGGCTGATATTCTTTATGTCTGGTATATATCCTGTCATTAAGCAAGCCATATATTAATTTCATTATGGATGGTATTTTTGCTTAATTGTAGTATTCATATCTACAAAGCTGGGAAAAGACAAAATGCTTTTGAATTCAGTCTCTGTCCAGTTGTTGTAGCCACCACAAAAACTAAGAAGAGATCGTCATCGTCTTCAACCTTTTCATTTTTATTAAACTGGAAGCTCAGTAGGAAAGGTACGCCGCACACAAGTAACACAAGATTTTCATTTTCATTTTTTTTATCCAAATCTCCACCCAATGGAAATCCAAATTTGACATTTTCAAGTGTCAAAATCAGCATTCAAGATTAGGTTGCAAATTAGTTGGTTCAGGTCCGGTCTGATTTTAAATAAAATATATACAAAAATTATGTTTTAAAAAATAAAATAAAAATATGTAGATAGAGATCAACCCTGATAAAAGAGAAAGACATGTGACTTCATTTTACTCCACAACTCTGTTTCTTTTCGATTGATTACGGATAAGAAACTTGCAACTGGATTTGATCTTGGAATTCTAACTCTACAACATGTGGATAAATATCCTGAAACTTAGTTTGGATCGCAAATGTTGTTTTTGATGATATTTTACCAGATGTTGTTCCTCGATCAAATAGCAAGGGGTCGTAGAGGCCTTTACGTATGAATTTAGTTCGTGATGGAATTGTAAGTAATTTGATGAGAGAATAAAAACAAATGTTTAATTTACTTGAATTATTAATTACATTTTATTGTTATGATTATTAAATCTACAATATTTAAAAAACAGTATATATATGTGTGTGTGTGTGTGTGTGTGTGTAATTTAACAAGTTGACAACAATATGAGAAACATGATAACCAAATACACGAAATTATTTTTGTTAAATCTCAAACTCAACCACAGTTTTAACCAAACACTTTAATTTCAGTTATGAATCACAACTAAAAATATTTTTTATGAAACTATTTTTTAAAACCTCAACCTCAACCACAACATAAATAACAAACACACCTTTAATCTCATTGGACAGACAATTTGCATTTCATTGGACAGACAATTTGCATTTTGTGGTCAAAACTTCATGTCCCAAAGCACAGTAGGAAAGGTACACCGCACACAAGTAACACAAGATTTTTGTTTTTTTTTTTTTTTTTTTCCAAATTTGTCATTTTCAAGTGTCAAAATCAGCATTCAAGATTAGGTTGCAGACCCTAATCGCCTCAACTGCATGGCATATATTTGTTTTTTTTTGCATTTTAAAGCAGTTTGTTCAACTAAACCTGGGAATAAAACAATTTTCACAAAACTCTCAAGACTCAGTCTGTCCAATCAAGTCGTTTTATGAAACAGTAATCTTCATCATCAAAGCTCCTCCTTCATCCAGAATAGGTGAGTAGCAAAACCTACCATGACGGCAGAAACTGGTGGCCACATCGGGATTAATAGGAAGGAAGGAAGGCAAGCAGCTACCTTTTCAAAACCAACTTCACCTAACTCCATTCTTTCTCATAATTTTCTCAACCGTGAATGAAAAAGATTGGACACGCCATTCCCATATTCTTATCAAAACCATGCACAAAACATTTATGACATTGGGTTCGGTAGGGTTACATGTTACTGTCGAGAATTCAATTTTGGCCCCATGCAGCTTGTCAATCATAGAAATGGTAATTTTGGGTATGGACAATCCACTTCATGACAAAACAAAATCATACTTCCAGCTCTTGCATGATTGTCCAACACATTGTGGCAATCCTGCAACTGACTACATTGAAACTTCCAGGTGTCCAAATATTATAAGATAACCTTAATTTGAGATGACTGAAATACCCTATAAGTTCTACTTTCCTAGATGTTTGTGGGTTCAAGTTGAGGAATCTGGTAAGACGTGCTGCATGTAATTATACCTCATATATAATTTTTAGGGTTAATAGATTTGTGGATTGAGGTGGACCACACAATGATTATGGCCATACCTCTTTTGTTTGATATTACAATATTATTTGTTTTATTTTCTTAATAAAACAAATGCTAGGAAGTATGATGCGATTGAGTTTGATAGTTTTTTATGTAAAAATTATTTGATGCAAAAAAACCTATAACTGAAAGAAAATTTTATATGTTTTTAAAGGAATGTTTGACACTTTTTGAAAAAAAATAATTTTTTTATTTTTTATTTTAAATTAAAAAAATTGATGTTTTTAGATTGCTTTGATTTAATGATGTCAAAAACAGATCTTAAATGTATGTTTGATATCATATTTTTTAAAAGTATTTTTAGTTTTATTTTTATTTAAAATCATAAATATATTAAGAAAATATCAATTCAAACAGTAACATTTATTATATTATCATTCTTATAACCTAAACCAATACTAAGAAGAATAAAATTGAAATGATACGAGGCTAATACATTTCAAATCATAATATTGTTTAGTGTCACATCAACTAAGCAACGACTAAGAAGAAAAAAATGATGTACTTCTCATGTTCTTGACTTGCAAGAAAAATAATTAATTTCACCGAATCACACGTCCAAGACTGCATGCTGTGCCACTAAATGGATGCTAGAATATAAATGTTTTTTTTTTTTTTAGATTCAATAAAATATTTGTGAAGAAAGTATAAAAACTACGGTAAAAAAGGTTTAGAGAAAGTTGGTAGTGAGTAGGTTCAATCGTTTCCTTTTCTTTTTCCCAGTAGATTCAGTTTGATAGATATCACCCCACATGCTCATCATTTCTACATTAGTTCACTCCCTCTTCAACCCCTCTTAGCTCCATTATTGTTCTTTTAAGAAGGGTTCTTGGCTTAGTGGCTGACCACCAAGGTACTGCTTTCTTCTACTTTCTTGTTTTCTTGATAATGCAAAGTGGATACTCAAAGGGTAGTGTAATTTGAAGTGGTTGGAGTAGTTGTTGAGACTTTAAGATGTTTTTGCTCACTCTTTGAAGTAATGGAAATGGTGGGAGCATATTATGCTCACATGTGTTTCTTGTAGCCATGGGAAAAGTTGGTGTTTTGTACTGCTTGTTTGCTTAAGGTTGCTTGATGTATTTGATTACTTAGGCTGCCCAACTATTGAAGTAGATCTGTTGTGTGAAGGTTACAGACTCCAATTTCTTTATTACCAAGTCTAACAAGGCTTTGTGATTTATACTGTTTGATTGTTGTAAATATATGAAAGGAGCTTTCGTTTTGGGCCTTTAGAAGTTTCAAGTATGCATCAATGGGTCTTAATCGAGTAAAACGTTTACTTTGAGGCTGAATGGAAGAGTATTTTAATTGTCATTTCCCATAATATGGCATCCCATGTGGTATTGCAATGCCATTTTCTTTCATTTTCTCAGCAGTTGAAGTTGTTCTATGACTGTAAATGTTAACCCGGTGGTTTTCTTGATTTGCTTTTGCAGATATTCGTGGTTTCTGGTCTAGAGCTTCCAATTGAAGTGCCTAGTGTTGCTCTGTAACTCTGTCATGGATGAGGAATTACAAGGTTCTTTAGTCTTTTGTTTCCCAGCCTTCATCTTTACCCGTTTGGAGAAAGAATTCAATAAAGTCCATTACTGAGAGAAGTGGTGATCTCGTAATTGTGGTCAAAATAGCCCTTAGATTTCTTGTATTCCACCATCAAGTTTAGCGAATCAAATTTGTCCAAATAGCCTTGACATAGCAGGAACAAAGTTGGTTTCTTACCATTTGAAGCCTTTCCATTTCCTGAATTTTCACTCACTTCTATTGAATCTTTATCCTGTTTCAATATCCTTTGTTTGAAAGCCACCTTCTCTTCTTGTGTGATTGTTGAGTGCTCCTTGCATAACTCTGGTTTTGTCAGTGTAAACTAAGAAAAATGCAGAAGCCACCACAATCAGTCGACTTTGCTCTAAAGGAGACCTCACCAAACATTGGTGCGGGATCTGTCACAGGAGATAAGCTTTCCTGCACCTATGACCTTGTTGAGCAAATGCAATATCTTTATGCTCGTGTGGTGAAAGCTAAAGACTTGCCTCCCAAAGATATAACTGGTAGCTGCGATCCCTATGTTGAAGTAAAGCTTGGAAACTACAAGGGTGTTACAAAACATTTTGAGAAGAAAAGCAACCCAGAATGGAATCAGGTTTTTGCTTTCTCAAAAGATAGAATTCAAGCTTCAGTTTTGGAGGTGTTTGTGAAGGATAAGGATGTTGTCTTAGATGATTTGATTGGTAGGATTATGTTTGATCTCAATGAAGTGCCCAAACGTGTTCCTCCGGACAGTCCTTTGGCACCACAGTGGTATAGACTGGAAGATAGGAAGGGAGATAAGATTAAGGCTGGGGAGCTGATGCTGGCTGTTTGGATGGGAACTCAAGCAGATGAGGCATTCCCTGATGCGTGGCATTCAGATGCAGCCAGCGTTGGTCCTGATGCTGTTAACAAAATCCGATCCAAGGTATATATTTCACCCAAGCTTTGGTATGTTAGGGTCAATGTGATTGAAGCTCAGGACTTGGTTCCTGGTGACAAAAGTCGGTTACCAGAAGTATTTGTGAAGGGAACCCTTGGAAATCAAGCATTGAGAACTAGGACATCTCAAATTAAGACTATCAATCCAATGTGGAATGAGGACTTGATATTTGTAGTTGCTGAGCCTTTCGAGGAGCCTTTGATTTTGACTGCCGAAGATAGATTGGGACCAAATAAAGATGAGGTTCTGGGGAAGTGCGTGATCCCGTTACAATCTGTGCAGAGGAGGCTAGACCACAAGCCAGTCAACACTAGGTGGTTTAATCTCGAGAAGCATGTGGTTGCAGATGGGGATCAGAAGAAAGAAACCAAGTTTGCCAGCAGGATTCATTTGAGGATCTGTTTAGATGGAGGGTATCATGTTTTGGATGAATCAACTCACTACAGCAGTGATGTTAGGCCAACAGCAAAGCAGTTATGGAGGCCTAGCATTGGGATCTTGGAACTTGGGGTTCTAAGTGCTGTGGGGCTGATGCCAATGAAGACAAAGGATGGCCGAGGCACGACTGATGCCTATTGTGTAGCTAAATATGGGCAGAAATGGGTCCGGACAAGGACTATTGTCGACAGCTTCACTCCAAGATGGAATGAGCAGTACACATGGGAGGTTTTCGATCCATGCACTGTCATTACAATTGGGGTTTTTGATAATGGTCACATACATGGTGGTGGAGGGGGGAAGGACTCCAGAATTGGGAAAGTAAGAATTCGTCTATCCACACTCGAAACTGATAGAGTTTACACACACTCCTATCCTCTTCTGGCCTTGCAGCCTTCTGGGGTGCGGAAAGCAGGTGAAGTCCAGCTAGCAGTGAGGTTCACATGCTCATCTCTAGTTAATATGTTGCACATGTATTCACATCCATTGTTGCCAAAAATGCACTACGTCCATCCACTGTCAGTAATGCAGCTTGATAGCTTGAGGCATCAAGCTATGCAGATCGTCTCCACGAGGCTGAGCAGGTCCGAGCCACCTCTGAGGAAAGAGGTTGTGGAGTATATGCTAGATGTAGATTCACATATGTGGAGCATGAGGAGGAGCAAAGCCAACTTTTTCAGGATCATGGGTGTTCTAAGCAGCTTGATTGCTGTTGGGAAATGGTTTGATCAGATCTGCAACTGGAAGAACTCTCTTACCACCATTTTAATTCACATCCTCTTCATAATCTTGGTCCTTTATCCAGAGCTAATACTTCCCACAGTTTTCCTCTACCTCTTCCTGATCGGGCTCTGGAACTATCGATGGAGATCAAGACACCCTCCTCACATGGACACCCGGCTCTCTCATGCTGACGCTGCTCATCCTGATGAACTCGATGAAGAATTCGACACATTCCCTACTTCCAAACCTTCAGATGTCGTCAGAATGCGATACGATCGTCTAAGAAGTATCGCAGGGAGGGTTCAGACTGTTGTCGGTGACCTTGCAACTCAAGGGGAAAGATTCCAGTCTCTGATAAGCTGGCGAGACCCGAGGGCTACCACTTTGTTTTTGACATTCTGTTTAATTGCTGCCATTGTTCTCTATGTAACTCCTTTCCAGGTTGTAGCTCTGCTCATTGGCCTTTATGTTTTGAGGCATCCGAGGTTCCGACACAAGCTCCCTTCCGCCCCCCTCAACTTCTTTAGGAGGTTGCCGGCCAAGTCTGACAGCATGCTATGAGCTCAATCCTGCCCCCTTCTTAGCTCCTACCAGCCATATTTTCTTACCACGTATCATGTCTCTGTTATCTGTTTCTTCATGTAACTGGACCCTGTTGTGCAAAATTGTAAAACAGCTTTCTTCATTTTTTATGAGTTAGCTATGACTTAGTCCCTATAATTTGGCAAAAATAATTAATTAGTCCTCTTCGTTTTATAAACTACTTATTTAATCTCTATGTTCTGACATCCGTTTATAACTTCATCTTTATATTCCATTTCTTATTCTTTTTCAAAAATTTAAGAAGTAGAAAAGGAAGGAAAAAGTAGATAGGATTCAATTATGACCAGCTCCATTTTTTATTTGTATAATACCACTCGTTTTCACTGGATCATTCATCTAGCTATCAAATGATATTACAAACAGACCATTTGAGGCTTAAATCAGCTTGAAGGACATGAAACATATGCTTCCTTCCTTGCCTCTGTCAGCTTTAGAGATATTTTGTTGTTACTAGACGGGTTTGTGGCTAGTAACGCAGAAGCGGTGTCACAAGGACACCTTACCTACGTTAACTCTCTCTCTCTCCCTCTAAATATTTACACAGTATTTTGTAATCTTTCAAATATTCCTCAAAACCAATAAAGCTTTTTGGATTTTTGCTGTTTTTTCTATTTTTTTGGTTTTTTTCTAGAATTGTTTCTCAAAATAGGATTAAATATTGGGTGACAATAATACACACAGTGATATCATTCCAAAAATGACAACTTAGGTAGTCTTCAGTTATCAGAATCTGACAATCATAATAACTTTAAATCAAAGATTGTGATAATCTAGATTGATTAAAGGGTTGAAAGTTTTTCATAATAAAAAAAAAAATTACTCTTTTTCATCATCTATAAGTAAGAGTGGATCTCACACTTAAATCATAAAGAAATTCAAATTCAAAGTTGAGAAAAAACAATTTCTCAACCCAAAAATCATATCCCCCTTCCAATCACCAATTTCCGGTCTCTTTTGCTCCATTTATGAGAACAATCCAACACTTTTCTTGCAACATCAAAAACACCTTCAGCCGCAAATCTCCTCCAAAAAAGCAAACAAGCTTATCTTTTTGCTTCCCAAAACCACTCCCTGAAGGCTGAAGGTGGCATTTGCATGCAATGGCCAAGTCATTACTTAGCATGGGCTTGGTCTGGGTCCAGCCCAAATGTGTGGGTGAGACCCAACCTAAGCGAGAGAGGTATGTAAGGCTGATTCAACCCGACTTGACTAGGTCAGTCCAATTGTATGGCCAGACTCAACCTAAAATTATGTTTTATTATGATAATATTAAAAAACAAAATTAAATGGGTATTTCAAAAAAATTTATGGTTTTCTCGCATTTCATAATATCAGTGCTTGGACTTACATTGTAAGTTACCAATCCGATATTAAAAAAACCTACTTTTCTCCAAAGCTTTAGAAAAAAATTCAAGTTAAAGAAGAAACTTGCCATGAACAAATTAATTTAGTTAAAGTTTTGATCCACTGTCATTTTGATAAAAAAAAACATTATATAAATTAACCTGTTAATTTGCAAGTTGACTTGTTTATTATAAGTAAATTCGCAAGTTGACTCAGCAATTCAATACTCAGGACTTCAATTAACCGAGTCAAAACCCAAGTATGATCTCAGAATTATTTAGCTAAATAAATACTTTGCCTTTTCTTTGACAATAAGGGTGCAAAAGGCAAGGAAGAAACAGCATACAATTAGTTTAGTAAGCTAGCATGAGGCCATACACAAGTTGATTCAGCTTTGACAGTCATACTTTAATTTAGAAGCTACTGCTACGGCCTTTGGTGTCTGTGAATAGATTACTTGCCCTGAAACTCTACTGTGCTGGGCTTGTCTTTTCAAGTCATCCATGACATAGCTTCCTACACCTTGGCTTGATGTTTTTGGATGCTAGAAAAATCAATAATATTTTAAAATCAAGGCTAGCACCCTTGATCTGATTTTCTTAAAAGATGCATGGTTTACGTCACACAGAAAATGGGGGTTTTGTGTCTCTTTTTTTTTAAACAAACGGTGCTATATTACATAAAAAGCATCAAATAGTTGGAAGGTCCCTTTGTGATCCCTAGTGATCATGAATTCATAGATAGTTTAACTACTATTTTCTTTTGTTTCTATCATCACATGTGATTTCATCCTTTTAGTTTTGATAAGATTGTCTTAAACCTCGTAAAGATTATAGATTTTTTTAGGTTATTATGAGCTGAAAGAATAAAAACAAATTGTGGGTTTAGGGGACTTTTTAACATTTAGGTTAGCATTGATGGTAGAGGAAAAAAAGCTTTAAAATGCTATATTGTGTATGTTGTGGAGCAAAACGTATAGAGGAAGAAGATGAAGTTTTGTTATCAAGGAGGAGATTGCTTAGCTTAGGGTGAAGGCTGTTTCTATAGGCTTGACCAATGTTAGTGTATTTATACAAGAGTAGGAAGATTAATGTTCTTGTATTATCAAAATTTTGTGTAAAAAAACCCTACAGCTTGCATCGGCTCCTGATGAAAGAGGCGATTAGAAGAAGTTAAAAAAGTGTTGGACAGGGGATACTGTATAGGGTCATCATTCGAGCCCGGAAAATTACACCAGGTTGGTTCGAGGGGAGACCGGTGTTTTCTTTTTTCCGATGGGTTAAGCTCTGGCTCGTGGCTAACCTGAAGAATCTCTGCCGAGGGAAGATTATGGCACCAGAATCTTCTATATCACGCGTCACATAGTTGATAGCCCTCTGTCAAATAGGATTGTGACATTCTAATCTACCAGTTGCAAGTGGCCCAGAGCTCATTACAATTGGTGATGGCGTGCACCTTGGTGACTTCAGTCGGATGGTTGCTGGGTTCTATTCATTCAGTGGGTTTACTCAAGGAAAAATTGAAGTTCAGGACAATTCGGTTGTCGGGAGTCAAAGCCTTATACTCCCAGGTTCGGTTGTTCAAAAGGATGTAATTCTTGGTGCTCTTTCAATGGCTCCTGCAAATTCAATTCTTCAACAAGGCGGCGTCTATATTGGATCTCAGACTCCAGTCATGATCAAGAACACCATGCATGCCTTGGATGACAGGATAGAGGAGATGGACTTCAAATACAAGAAGATAGTTGGCAATTTAGCTGCAAACTTGGTTGCCACTACTCTAACGGTTAAAACAAGGTATTTTCATCGAATTGGTGTTGGTGGGAAGGGATACCTGAAGATTTATCAAAACCTGGAAGGACTTTCAGACCACACGATTGCTGATTTTGCAACATGGTTAGTTTGTGGACTTCCTGCAAGGGAGCAGCATGTGAAGCGAGTCCCACATATCCGTGATGTAGTTTGGATGTCTCTTTGCAATGCAGATTCTTTTGCTGAGCTACACTACTACTCAAATATCTGCAGGCTCTTCAGGTTTTCCGATGGACAGGAAATGTATGTGAAATTCAAATTGCGGCCTGGTGATGAAATCATAAGTGAGGATTCAGGTAAAGTAGAGCCTATGGGAATTCTCCCACCAGAAACAGGTGCAATTCCGCGGGATGAAAAGGATACTCGTCCCTTACTTTTCCTAGCCGAGGATTTCCAAAGCCGTGTAAGTTCTCCAGGAGGCGTTCGCTACATTTTCCAGCTGCAAATCCGTCCGGTTCCACATGATGTTGCCACTTGCGACAGTGCACTTGACTGCACCAAACCATGGGATGAGTCTGAATTCCCTTATATTGATATAGGGGAAATTCACATTGATCAAAATCTCACCAGTGCAGAATCGAGAACTAGAGTTTAACCCTTATATTAGATGCCATGAGGTGGATGTGATACGGGCCACTTCATCTTCGCAAAGTGCTTCGATTGATCATGGTCGTTCACTGATCTATGAAATTTGTCAGCATTTGAGGAATGGAGAACCACTTCCAGAAGCTTGGAGGATCTTCATAGAGCAAAGTGATGTTAAAGTAGACCTTTCAGGTTGTCCAATGGCAGCAGCTTTGGAGAAAAAGGACACGGGAAAAGTTACAGTACTAGCAAGGACATGGTATCAGACCTTATGGGTCATTTTTGCTCAACCATTGCTGCAAACATTTCTTCCATACTTCCTGATGGGGTTGCTCATCTTCGCTCCATTGAACTGTACTCTTCTCCTGAAGGAAAGCAAGAAAGTGGTTTAATAAAAGTAATTCATTTAAATCAATTCTGTGATCTATATGTGAAGGTGAAGGAGGGAGAGTTAAGTTTGGCAAAATCAGAGTTGGAGAAGGTGGATTTATAGGGAGTAGAGCAATTTCCATGCCTGGTGTTAGAGCAGAAAGAGGAGGAAATCTCAGTGCTCTTTCCCTTGCCATGAAAGAAGAAATTGTTAGGTCTAGCTGAACGGGTCATGATGCATCTGCCCAACTTGACTCTTTTTGTTCTTAGAATAAAGCTAGTCTCCCCAATAAATTACAAGTATTTTATAAATGGAAAAGTATATTAATGGAAATATGTGATGTCTCTTTCATAGGATTCTTTATGATAGGCCAGAAGTTTTAATCATAGGGGAAAGTCAAATTGAAATACTCTTTGAAAATGTGTGATAAAGTTATTAAATCTAGTCACGTAATATGACAATTCCAGATATGTATATATAAGCTTAATTTTAAGAAAATATGATATGTTTTGTTTTATTGGGAGAAAAAAGTGTTTTAAATCAGATAATGTAAATGTAATATAAAAGGCCACTTCATGTGACCTTCTTCACTGAGACAATCAATTCATCATGTTTCTAGAATAATATAATATATTTCTATATATTATGAAACATTATTTTAATTTCATGTAATCTGTCTTCAATTTAGTTTTCACTGTATATAATTCCAGCTTTAATTTCTCCTTCATTTTTCTTCAAAAATATGGTTACTTTGCTATTGAAATAGCGAGGACAATAAATTTGATTCATCACAAAATCTAATTTTTTTTAGGCTACTTTAGAGGTCTCTGATCGGTTGGGACTTGGGAAATTATCGTCTAGTATTATAACTACTAAAAAATTTAATTGATTGTTTTTAAAGATTTTAAATAAGAAAATTAGTTATGTAAGAGAAAAACACTAGCATTTTTAAAATGTTTCACTTAAAGTAAGTTGTATTGGGTTTTTTCTCTTTGTTTGCTATGGTCTGATGATTTTTTATTTTTATTTGTCTATCATGGCAGGTCTGCTAAGATTAACAAACTCTAATTTTCTAGGTAAAGAACTCGGTCTGGTAAGGTGAAATGTCCTTAATTATCGTTGAGGGTTTTTGTAGAGTAAAACTATAATTTTGCAATTGTGTTATTCCAAATAATATTTCCAATAAAATCATTATGATTTTTATTTTTACATTATTCACAATAATATTTTGGATATTAATTTCATATATGTTTTTTTTATCCTTTTATTAATGTGAATAATAAAAAAATTATCTCTGATAATATTTTAAATATTAACCTCTTTAAATTCTTTTATCCTTATATTAAAAGTTAGTTATATTTTCTTATCAAAAATAATCTTTAAATATAGACCAAAATCCTTTAGAATTTTATAAAGTTGTTGTAAGATTCATGTAATATTATTTCAAACATGCCAAAGTATTTTAAGTTTTCTTTGAAAAATATATTCAAATAGTCTTATGATTTCTAACCATATGCAAAAATAAATTTTGTAGGTTTTATTTGGCTAAAACTCCTTTTTTTTTCTTTTTCTTATAATAAAACTACAAAAATAGATCTAAGGGGTATTTGTCAAATATACCCTTAAACAAGAAATTTTTTTTTAACAAAAACATAGCAAACCAAGTAAGGTCATAAATCCTTGATCCATTTTGACCTAAAACTTGTAGGCTTTATTTGGCTAAAACTCTTTTTTTTTTTTTCTTATAATAAAACTACCAAAATAGATCTAAGGGGTATTTGTCAAATATACCCTTAAACAAGAAAAAAAAATCTAACAAAAACATAGCAAACCAAGTAAGGTCATAAATCCTTGATCCATTTTGACCTAAAACTTGTAGGCTTTATTTGGCTAAAACACATTTTTTTTTCTTATAATAAAACTACCAAAATAGATCTAAGGGGGTATTTGTCAAATATACCCTTAAACAAGAAAAAAAAATCTAACAAAAACATAGCAAACCAAGTAAGGTCATAAATCCTTGATCCATTTTGACCTAACTTGGTCAACTCAACACCTTTGATTCGATCATAATCAAATTAACGATCTTAGTTTGATCTAGAAAAACAAAACAAACAAAAAAGAGGTTAAAACCCATAAAAAACAAAAATTCAAGAGAAAAAGCTATAACAAAATATATCAAACACATAAAAAGATAAAGAACATCAAAAACACTTAATATGAACCTAACAACATAAATTCAAAATCAGATCAAATACAGTCAAAACAAAGACGCGTGGTCACACACATATATTAAAAACTTAATTCATCAATTGATTTTCTTGGAATATTAACAATTAATTACACTTTTTATGATGAATTTCAAAAGTCCTAAGGATTTGTTTTCTTAAAAAAAATACCTTAGATTAACCCAAGATTTATTTTAATTTAGAATAAAGAAAAATAAGGGAAGAACTTGATATAAATTAACTAGGTCGAAAAAAAAATTAGATTAACCCGAGCCGCATTTTAAAATTACGTTTTTTACCATTATTAAAAAAAAAGCTATTTCTTTTCATAAAAAGCCAATAAATTAAATATTAATTTTCAACGGAAAGAAAAAAGAAAAAAAAACCTTCATTGGTTATGAATACAAGTTATAATACTCCAGCGTCCAGAATGAGAAAAAAATTAAGGCTGCCACTCCAAGACATCATCATCTCTCTCATTGGACTCTGCTTTCTCTCTCTAAAATCTAAATAGATACACAACAAAACTCCCTTTATTGGGTCCATTTCGTTTCGCAGCTTTTCTTTTTCTGGGTTCATCTCTATCTCTCATCTAGGACTCCTCCCTCCCTCCGTCTTCTTTTATAACCCCAAAAGTGAAAAGGGTTTCAAAACTTGAGGCTCAATTGCTTTTTTGGTTTCTTTGAGGTTAAAAGTTTGGTTTTTGATCAAGTTTGATGGGTGAATTGGAAGAGATTGGAGCTGATATTTGGTAAGTTTTTCAAAATCTTTGTGCTTTATCAAAAACTTTGATTTTTGTTCGTGGTATTAATTGATGGGGGTTTTTTGGTTGAATTAGACTTCTGGGGTCTCTTTGATTTGATTGTATATGCGGGTAATTTGAGTTCGTTTGAGGTTTTTTAATGGTTTTGGGAAGTGGGTTGTTTTGGGAATGCAAAATAGAATAGTATAAATAATGAATATTGGAAAGGGAAGGCTGGTATTTGGCAGAATGATAATGTTTTAAAAAGTGGAAAGGGAAGATTGATTTTTGGCTGAATATAATGTTTGTTAAGTTTTATGATTTGTTACCTTTCGTTTGGTTCCTGAGAAACGAAATTGTGTATGGAAAAGAATCCAGCTGTTGAGCATTAGATTTTTAGTTATTTGGGATTGCGTAAGACAAATCCTTACCTTTTCCTTAGCCTAACATGACTATTTTGCTTGGATGAGTTGACAATAATTTATCTTTGTTTTGAGACTGTAAAATGCTGCAGTGTGATGTTTAAAAGTTTGGTTGGTGTATTTCTTAGTGGTTCTCTTAGCAGAACATTGAGCACCGTCTGATGTTTGATGACTGATTTGTCTTACAGCTCGGACATTGAAGTTGATGATATACGGTGTGAGAATATTGCAGAGAAAGATGTCAGTGATGAAGAAATTGAAGCAGAAGCTTTGGAGAGACGAATGTGGAAAGATCTTGTCAAACTCAAAAGGATCAAAGAAAAACAGAAGCTTGCAGCGCAGCAAGCTGCAGAGAAGCAAAAGCCTAAGCAGACGACTGATCAGGCTCGGAGGAAGAAAATGGCGAGAGCCCAAGATGGGATTCTTAAGTATATGTTGAAGCTAATGGAAGTTTGCAAAGCACGTGGATTTGTGTATGGGATCATTCCTGAGAAGGGTAAGCCTGTAAGTGGTGCATCTGATAACATAAGAGCTTGGTGGAAAGAAAAGGTGAAGTTTGATAAGAATGGGCCAGCAGCCATAGCAAAGTATGAAGCAGAATGTTTGGCCATAGGTGAGGCAGAAAATAGTAGAAATGGGTGCTCTCAAAGTGCTCTTCAAGATCTTCAAGATGCAACTTTAGGGTCACTTTTGTCTTCTTTGATGCAACACTGTGACCCCCCTCAAAGGAAGTACCCGTTGGAGAAGGGAGTTCCGCCACCTTGGTGGCCAACAGGAAATGAAGATTGGTGGGTAAACTTAGGACTATCCCTAGGTCAGAGCCCTCCTTATAAGAAACCACATGATTTGAAGAAGATGTGGAAAGTTGGTGTATTAACTGCTGTAATAAAGCACATGACACCTGATATTGCAAAAATTAGAAGGCATGTCCGTCAATCAAAATGCTTACAGGATAAAATGACCGCAAAGGAGAGTGCAATTTGGCTAGGAGTGTTGAGTCGGGAGGAATCTCTTACTCAGCAACCTAGCATTGACAATGGAACATCGGGTGTAACTGAATCTCCTCAAGGTGGACGTCGCCAAAAGAAGAAACCTGCCATTAGCAGCGACAGCGATTATGATGTCAATGGTGTTGATGATGGTGTGGGTTCTGTTTCATCTAAAGATAATAGAAGTAATCAACCAATGGATGTGGAACCATTAAGCCATAGAAATGATATTACCATTCCTGTCCAAGACAAGGAGCTAGGGGAAAAGCGACGAAGGAGAAAAAGGCCCCGTGAGAAGTCAAGTCATGCTGATCAACAGTCTCGACCATCTTTGAATGATGAATGTTTGGCTGTTGAGCAGACAAATACTTTGCCTGATATAAACCACACTGATTTACAGCCAGTTGACTATCAGATGCACAATACTCAGCTTGAGAATTTTACCTCTTCAGCTTTAATGCCTGTGGAGAAAGGTCTTGTGGGTGAATCCAGTCTACCCCAATCTGACTTTAACTACTATGCTGGTGTTCCCTCAACCAATGTCAACTCTACGGAGAGAATTTTTGTGGACAGAGGGCCTGCCATTTATCCATTGGGCCAAATTTCAGAGCTGCACCATGAGACTACTTATAGTAATATCTACAATCCATCACTTGATTATGGGACCAATCATGATGGAAAGCATTCTCAGATGGCATTGAATGCGAGGCCAGAGGATGACAGATTCCTTATACCAGCTTTGCATGGAGATGGAAATAACTTGACTGGAGAAGAACCGCATCAGCTTGCCAAAGATACTTTGCCCACTGAGCAAGATACAGCTGTTGATAGGCATTTTGAATTTGACTTGCCAGATTTTGCAATTAACAGCCCATTCCTTGAAATGAGTTCGTTTTCATTCGATAACTTATTTGTTGATCCTGAAGATGATTTAATCCAATGCTTTGGTGCATAGTTTCAGAAAGCGGATCCTTTTATATTGTAAGTGTCATCTCTCTAATTTACTGGCCAATTTTTATTCTTCTTGCATTTAACAAAGTCTTCTCAATCGTATTCTGATCCAGGGACAGCTTAAAGGTCCAAAACTGCAGTAACCATTTCTGACCCGGTCAAAGGACCACCTCTATCAATTAGAGGTGCTGCCTGTACAGGTGTTATTTATATGTGCATTTCAACACAGTAAGTTATACACCTAATTATTATCACAACTCAACGTTTTAACAAGAAAAATGAGGGGAGGCAGTTTTTCTTTCTTTCTTTCTTTTATTATGGTCGTGCACAGTTTTCCTCTACGAGAATAACTATAGAGGACTTAATGTAAATGATTCTTTGTGTTAGATGGGACAATTAACAAATTGTTGTTACCTTCCATCAGGATCACTTCTTAGTAGCAGATGTGCTAATGGCATCATCCCTTTCACATGCATGTATATTCTTTACTCTTGTTTTACATCTCTCTTCATCTTATTATGCTACTCCTTTGGATGAATTATTCTATTGGGAAAAAAATTACATATTTTCCTATTGATAAGCTGAAGCTGTGTTTGCTTCTGCTATACTGTGTGGGGTAGGGTCATTTTCTTTAACTGATAATAACAACGAGTATTTGAATGGAAAAGTATATAAATTAAAATTATTGGCACTCTTGAAAGAGGCAGGCAAATAATGATTGATTATATTGACATTGAAAAGCATAAAGCATTAGGAGCTTCTTCTGTATCAAGGAGAAGACTCAAATGACTTTTAAGTTAATTTTAACCATGGTATTACCTAGTCGTTTGGTTTCCTCCATGTTTGACCTTAGATAATCACCTCGTGTTGTCATTCGGTGGATCCCCATTTTTTGGTGTCCCTCTGCCTCTAAATGGACACACAGTTGGTAATGTGGTGGGTTGTGGTTGAAATTGTGTTTTGTCTTAACTATAATTTTAAAAGTGTGGTTAATCAACCCATAATATATTTATATTTAGAGTGTCATTGAAAACTCTCTTGAATTTTGGTTGCGAGAGAGTTATAATTTCAAGCATGGTTGTTAAGTTGAACACATGTAGCAGGACTTGATTCAGGGTTATCATTACGTGGAAGGCCACAATAATCAACTGTTAGAGCTGGCAAGAATCCTGCTTGTGTGTGGTTTGGTTGCTTTAAATTTGGAGGAAAGAGACATGGCGAGTCCATGTGTCTGGTTTGGTTGTTTCAAGGTCCGAGGGAAGCGACATAGTGAGAAGCGAAAGGGCATTGAAGGGAGGTTGACTTGAGTCATTTCCTTGATCGTTCTTGAGCTCTGTTGAAACACAAATGTTAACTTATATTTCATATAAATCAGACTTAAAAAATGAAAATCAAAGTTTATAGCAATTTTTTATATGAAAATTGTGATATTAGCACAGGAAAATTGGTTTGAAAATAACCTTGTTTGATGCAATTTTCTTCGGTCATCTGGCTCCTCTCCTCTCAAAGCCACCATATCATGCCACGTGGCATCAGTTTCCACGCCGCCAATTCCCGTTCTAGGATGTCTGCCTTGACAAGAGACAACTGTAAACCTCCGAAGTGGTCCTGAATCATCGATGTAAAGATGAACTTGATTTGATATACAATTCTTCCCTTGCATCTTCCCTAATCTAGCATCTGTTCATTAGTAAATTCCGTACTCCTTTAAGGCTATCAAATTCCATAAATGATAAAACCCTGGTTTTTAAATATTTTGGTAATTTTCATCATGGGTTTGATGCCATTACTCCATTCCTCTCGTTCCTGTAAGTTCAAAAATCATTCCTTTCTCTCTCTTTAACGCGTTTGGATTTTTATCTCTATGCGTGCCATGGCATGTCATCAGGTTTACAATGACATGAAACAACAGTAGCAGTAGGAAACCAAGCCTGGTAAAGTGAGTTCATTAGAGATATTGTTCTGACGAGGCAGATTCTACCACACAGAGTGGTAACAAGCAAACCAAAACCTCCACATCCACTAAATATAGCATGAAACGCACCAAACTCATGTGCAATCTCTGCACACCAGCCAAAGAACATGTCTGTGATTATACAGTGGTGGATAGCCGTTTTGTTCCTTGACTTGTTCAGAAATGATTTTCCTGCAAGAAGGTTTGAGAGACAAAGATGCTTGGAGAAAGTTGCGTATAAGATGGTAGGTAAGGAATAGAGTCGGTGTTTTCAGTGCCTGGAGGCAGACCATAGACTGAACTATCAAAAGGTATTTCAAGAAGTGAATCGAAGAGTTTGTAGGGATTGATGGTCTTAGTTTCTTGATGTTAAGAGAAGTATTGAAGGGATAATGCTAAGAAAGGTATGATATGGCCTGGTGCCATGAATGGGAGCATCACTATACTCTCTTTTGTGACATTTCTTTTGAAGGACAGGGATGAAGTGGAGGAGAAAAGGAGGTGGTGTGTTAACAAAGGATGTGAATTGGGAACTTGTAAATAAATATTACAGAATTTACATAACAATATCACCCAAAAAAAAATCTTAAATAACTCGTACAAAATGCTGAAACGCTGTTATCTTGTTTTTAAATTGAAAAACGAAAAAGCTAAATTGTTTGTGCTATATTAAATAAATTTAAAAAACATATGAATTAGCAAATCCTTGTTTTTTATTCTACAATAATTCATTCTTGCACTTTTTTTTTTCTTCTAAAACACTTGTTCACTTAAGCATAGAGAATTACTCCTTCCCTGAAAAACTTGTTTTTCAGGCGAACTTCATATTTCAAGTCAAAACATAAGATCACAACCCATGAAAAGCTCAGTTTTTGTGTGAAGGTATTGATGTTTTCTAGGAGTTTTCTGAGGGGGATCTTGGATCTAGGTGCTTATGGATCTCATAGCCACGCTTAAGAGCTTCGGAGCTTTCTTGCAAAATTCAGCAGCCCAATGCAAAACCAGATGAACTGCTTATGGATCTCTTGCTTGATCGATCTTCTTGGACGCGCTGGAAGATTGAAAGAAGCTTATCATGTTCTCCAAAACAGTACAGAAACTAGGGAAGGTTGCCAGTTTATGAAGCACACTATTTTCTGCATGTTGTTTGCACAAAGATTTAGAACCGGAAGAGGTATATTTTGTTTTTCAGCTGTAAATATATCAAAATAATATCTTTATGTTTAAGAAATTATTTTTGATTCAAAACAATAAAAAAAAATTCAATCTTTTTCAAAAACACTTCCCAAATACATTTCCAAACAAGATCAAAATCGTGAAGCTGTTTATCGAGAAGAATCCATATACTCGTGTTGCTTTATCAAAAATGTCTCCTTTGCTAGGAACTGGGGCAGGGTAAGATTAAAGATGAAAGAGCCAGGACGCAGGAAAAATCCTGGTTATAGCTGGAATGAGATTGACAGGAGAATCCAGCCATTCTTCGTAGAAGACAGGTCACATCCGACAGCAGATATGGTTCGACAACGTCTCACAATCATGGAAAAGGACATCAAACTGCCACCAGCAGAGAATATGTAAGACCAGCAAAAGGTTTTCAGATTGGAAAGATGAAACACATTCACATAACTCAATGGAAAAGCAATGAACGAGTGAGCTCATCACTATTAAACCCCAGATAAGGGTAGACCAGACGCAGAGGTTGTATCATGGATCAGAAATGTTAATCTAGATTAGTAAAAAAATGGAAAAAAAAATAAATCAAGTTTTATCATAATCTTTTTGAAGGGTAAAGAGTATAATAAAATATGGGATTGGTGAGAAAACCCCGGAAGAAAACAGAGCAGAATTGAAGCCAAAAATTTTATGATGCTTTACTTATTTCCAATTCCATATTAAAGAGGATAAACAATGATATATATATATATTAATTAGTTGATAAGCAGTTAATGTCAAATAAATCCGTTGTCGTCCAGCGGTTAGGATATCTGGCTTTCACCCAGGAGACCCGGGTTCGATTCCCGGCAACGGAAATTTTATTTATTTTGTGATTTTTCCTTAATAATAAAGAATGCTATGTTATTTACTTTTTGGTCCTCAAAGAATAAATATTTCTAATATATTTGCATCAAAATTTTATTTAATGTTGGTGGTTTACGGTTTCATGTACTTGTCTTATTTCATTTTCTATTTTTTTTAATAATATAAGATATGTTCGAGATAAGTTGTGTACTAATAAGTTTTAAATTTTATATTCAGATTATCTTGAAGAATGCATAATCCATGTTTGTCTAATATATTTTAAGAAAAAATTAATCATTTTTTTCGGGATATTGATATTAAGGTTTAAACTAAAAAAAAAAAAACATATCTGCCTCCTTAACCGTCCTATCAAACTCGTAAAGTCCATCCCATCATCTCCAGTTCATTAAAACTCAAAAACATTTCTCCATTTACAAGGCTAAGTGGGAAAAAAAACATGCCACCAAAAATATGAATAATTTGTGAGATCTAGAAGTCCAATTGAATGATTTATTAACACATAAATTTCTTGGTTACAAATGAAAGAAAAAACCTACTGAAAGTTTAAGAAAAAAAAATTGCAGATGCTAAATCAATCAAGGTCCAGACTTGTACCTGCAAAGAACCTTACATCTTAAAACCCTATCCTGAACATAAAACCCTGGCATCACCATGATCTTAACCCGGCTCGGACCGAGTGATCTTTGTCTATCCACGAACATATCCTCCATGAAATGTGAATCGAAGCTTCTATTCTCTTCAACCCTTAAAATTCCCAGTGGCGGGTTGAATGAAAAGGCAAGCAAATGAAGCAACCATATGCATTTAGCAGCAACAAAAAATGATTGAAGCAGTTGTTCCGGCCATGGTCTGGTCCAATTCATTGTTGTAATAATACAACTCATCTTCTGATCACAGAACTTGCTAAACTCTTCACTGTAATACTTTGTCCCTTTCCTTAAAACTTCACTCCAACTAAGGTTTCTCAGCGCAACGAATGACGAAAACTGTGCTTGGCGGTCTAGGTTTGGGTCTAGATTCTTTGGCGAACCGTTCTTTTGAAAAACAGAGTTCTCAAAATCTTGGTAGAGTGATTGGTTTATAATGGCTTCCAAATGGTATGATACTGCCTTCGAGTACCTAGAATTTAGAGACAGTTTGTGAGGTTGAAGAAGCAGGTTCAAGTTGTCCATGAGAGTGGTATCAGTTTCCTCAATCTGTCCTACCAGTGTCTTGCAGAACTGCTTCACTGAAAGTCTTGCTTCAGATACTATCTGTAAGAAACCTTCCACCATTGCATCTTCACTTACTGGCATCGAGTTTTCTCCCTTTCCATCAGTGGATCTCCCTCTGTTCGGAAAGTTTCCGAGCTTTTCGACGATTAGTGAGTCCTTCGCTAGTGTTGCTTGCCTTAGGGATTTCTTTAACTCTTCACAGTAGCTCTCCAGGTACTCAAGCTTGTGCCCTAAGTCCCCCAATGAAGATCTCATCTCCGCAACCTCCATTAAAGCTGCATCTCTATGCTCGTTTGCCTCCATCAATTGTCTCTTCAATGTTTCAATTGACAGCATCCCCAAGTCCTTGAAAATCTGTGAAACTTCCTCAGATTCTGTTCGGTTTGGCGAACTCTCATTCTTCTGCTTCTTCTTCAACTTAGGAAACAGCCATGACATCACCCCTCGATTTTTCGGCTGTGATTGAAGGGACGAGTGAGAATCTGTCAATGGAACAACAATATTAGAATGCTTGCTATTCCTGGCAGCCTTTTCAGACTCTGTAATTATAGTAGCGGGCTTGCATGTATTGCAAGATGATACTGTTTTGAGGTCTCCCAAGCTATTCCTCCTGCAAGACTTGTGGCATTCTGTTCCAGGCGATGCGCGGAGAACTGTGATGTTGTTTGCAGAAGAGCTAGTGACAGATTTCTGATCTTCAGCTGGACAAATATTTGACTCCGAATTGGACATAGCAGAAGGAATTCCTTTCCTTGACGACGAGTTCTCCTTCCTGCAATCTGATAAAACACTTTCAAATCCACTTCCTGCTTCTAGGCCAAACTCATCCCAGCTTTCTGATAGTGTTCTTGATTTTGGCAGAATCTGATGATGTCCTGGGAAAGGTTCATCTTCGTAACTCTATAGAAAAAATAATAGAGTCCATTGTCAAAGGTTAAAAGCAGAAACTACACAAGCATTAAAATATTTTCTTTCAATTATCACGAATGAAATCGAAGCTAACATCCACAAATGTAAAGAATACAACAACGGCTATAAAATCACGATCTTCCTGCAACATTAAAGATTACGTTCTAGATTTTCTTGGACTGTGAAAATGACCAGATTGCCCTATGAGAACATCTAAAAGCTAGAAAGATTTATAAAGGAATTTACTAAACATTAAATAATTAATGCACATAATAAGATTATAACAACAAAAGTCACAATCATAATAAATAGTGCATTAGATTTCTGTTGTTTTTTTAGTTCAATCATAAACCTGGAATCTCTCCTATTTGATGTTGAAGCAAAATATAGCAAGAAAACAATGCAGCAGTGTCACTTTAATGAAAAATCTTCCCTTTTGAAGCAATGCTAAGATATGAATTACGAAGAAATTAAACAGCGAGAAAATTGCAAAACAAGCTGAAACTTACAGGGGTAAAAACAGGGTAATCTTGAGCAGAGAAGTACGGAACAGAGCGTGAAACTGGGGAAGAAGATGGGAATCTGAGATTGGAAGGGCTGCTTCCTTGCATTAAAGCAGCATGTAAAGCTCTAAGCTCCACTGCTTTAGCAATGGCTGCCTGTATTTCTTGTCTCCCAACTTCCTGAGTGGTGCTGTCATGGTTTTGTAAGCTTTGAACAGCAGCAGCAGCCATGAAAAACAGAGCATATAAACCAAAGAAAAGAACAAAATCTGACCAATTCTGTGAAGATAGAAAAGGAACAAAATGGGATTTCAGAGCTGAGTGTCTGGTGCTTGGATTTGATTTAAGATATGAAGATGATACGGTACCTAATGAAGTTAGAACCAGAAATATAGCGAGAGAGATAGAGCAGGGAAGGTATCTAAAATCCAAGGTGCTTTTGTCTTTGTCCAATATAGAATGTGAGCATGTGAAGAAGCTAGAGATATGGGAAGTTGCAGTGGTTTTTACTCTAAGTAGGCATGACATGGGTAGCCTTGCATATTTACAATAATGCCCATAATTCTGTATGACAGGATAAAAAATACTCATGGGTAATGAATGGTGGTGTACCAAAAAGAATATGATTGCATTTAGTACCATCATCACCATCATGTACACAGATTGTTTTTTGTGGTGGTGTTTTTTTCAAGTTTTAGTTTTAGTATCTGATTGTAAGGGTGGTTGAGATCGTTTTTTAAAGTTTTTTTTTAGTAATATATCAAAATGATATTTTTTTATTATTTTTTAAAAATCATTTTTGATATCAACACATGAAAATAATCTAAAAACACAAAAAAAAATTTAATTTTTTTCAAAAACACTTTTATAACGCGGAAACAAATATACCTTTAATATTGCTATTATACTTAAGTAATCATACAAGCAAATCACATTAGGGTTAATTTCCTCTTGATGGTACAATGGTAATTCAATAGATGTAATGTTATGAGCTGTCCAAATGGAGTTTTTAGCCAAAGGTTCATGTGGGGGGGACAGAGATATCTAACACCTTCCAAAACACTTCTTCCCCCTTTCCCTTGCATGGTGGTGCCACCCTGGGGACCAGAATGAGCCCTGTCTATTGTTTGTCAAATATCAAAAACACCCATCACAAAATATGAAAGTCTCCATTTTTCAATTTGAAAATCAGGGACCTAATAGTAATATTTCGAATAATCAAGGGTGTTCTAGAAAAGATCAAAGGGTAGCTAGAGCAGTTTACTTTGATGGGATTTTTTAATATTTTGTGTGTGTTTTTGTTTATTTGGAAATGGAATTCCAAGTAGGATTGTGGCATAGTTTTTAATATTGAGTTCTTCTTTCCCGTAACCACTTTCAATATAAAAATCTTAATTAACTTTTGTGAGCCAACCACCCCATCAAAAAGCTAGAAAGGTTTGTCAACCTCCACATGCCCAAAAAAAAAGGTGATCATCTTGTTGAATCAAGAACACTTTATTGAGTCCGCATATAAGCTAATGTTAAATAGTTTTTGTTTAAAGAGAAAATGTAAGTTTTAATATGGTTTTAAGCATTAAGATTAGATGAAATATTAAATTCAATTGGGGTAGGTTAATCTGCTAATTTATCGACCATTTTCTATTTGAATTGAGTTTAAAAAATTAATTGAGAGTTTGTTCATTTTAATCCCATTAAAATCTAATTTGGTTTTTAAAAAAATCAAAATAGCATTGTTTATATATATATATATATATATATATATATATATATATATATATCATTTTAGATGAATTAATTAATTGATAATCCAAGCCTTTAAGAAAACTAAATAGGATTTAATAATTTGCTTAAATTACGAGGTAGAAACAATTTTCACTCCTGAAATTAATTTACTTGAAAAATTGTCCGATGCCTTTGTCAAGATTTTGGAGTCTTGCCTTCATGGTCCAAGTCAAGTCCTTGTTGCTGACAATTCGGGCTCCCCATTTTTGTTCTTTTTCTGCAATCAAAATCATCCAGGTCGCATCAAAATAAATTATTTTAGGAAAAGTAAATGCCTACAAACAATTATTTATAAAATCTTACAAATTATCATGGCAAGTTGTGTAAATAATTTACAAGATCATACGTATTAATTATTAAAAATATCATCTTGGTGTAATTTTTCTTATTTTATATTTTACTTTAATATTTTAAAGTTATATGATGATCTTTGCCCCTTTGAACGGGCCGGAGATCCCATCTCTTATTCTTTTGCTTGCAGGTTGCCTGTGCTCCGTCATGTTATGACATATGATCAAGCACATGGGGGTCACTCACTCGGAGAGCATGGACTAATTAGGGTTCAAGACATCATCTTCTTCCATCGAGAACACATCCATCCATACATCCATACACACATGATGACATACCCGAGCATGTGACTTGCCATATCATCAAAATCTTCTTCAAGATAACATGCCCGCAGGTCAGTGCCACTCAATCCGTAAATACTTTTCCCTTTATGTGTCATGATGACAAACCATGGTCACAATATTCACAAGTTTTAAAAGTATTTTAAATATATATATATATATATATTATTTTAATGTTTTTTTATTAAAAAAAAACAATTTAAAAATAACATAATCACATCTCGAACGGTCAATAAGCCCATAAAAGGGTAGCCTCTCTCATAAATCTATGTTAGTGTAAAATTTTAAATTTGAAAAATAGGGTACATTTTTCGTAAGGGTAAAAATCACATGTGATCCCTCTACTTTACACATCTATTCAAATTAAGCTATGCACTTTAGGTTGAATCGAATCAACCCCTTAATTTACTGTCTATTAAAAAGCAATCTGAGACCCTTTTTACAGTTAAATCATTCATTTGACCGATTGAATAGTGAAAACAAAATGGATGAGGTAGAGAGAAATCACTCCTAAGGGTGATCTGATCAAGAGGGTCTGACCTGACCAATATAAAAAAAGTTAAGGGACTGCATATGATGTTTGCCATTTAAAAAAAAGTACAGGTCCGTTATAATTAGACTACAAATGATCTCACAGACTGCCTCTAGTTTTTTGTTACCACTTACCATGTTGATGTCTATAATTATCAATACAGTAAGATAATTATCAATCTAGAGTTCAAATTAATCATGATTTAAACTAGATTTCTAGTTGATTTAGATAAGACATCAGCTCCATTAAATTCGCTAGCTCATATGTATTTTCAGTGAGTTAATTAAATCAATTTAAACCTGATTAGATCAAATGAACAGAAAATTATCATTTGAAAAAGTAATAGAGCCGATAATTGGAGAATTTATCTCAAATACAACCATGATTCAAAGGGATAAATAAAAAAAAAGTACAATTAATCAAGTGCATGAGCAGGAAAATGCAGGCAGCATGCTTTCTTTCTCATCATGAGATGGGCGCCAGTGATCCACAAATAAAAATCCATCCGTTTGTGGGACGATATTACTCTGCAGATGTGGAGTCAATACTGAGAGTGAAAAAACTGGTGTATCTTTTGCTGGCTTGCTTTCCTCCTCGTATAGTGTTTTGTTTTTGTCCTGTATTGCTTGTTGTGTATTCGTAAAAGTAGATTCCATTTCTCATGCGTGGGGTAATAATGATAGCTCTCAAAATATATTAAATCAAATTATATATATATTTTATGTAAATTGCTTATATTAAATCAAAATATATAAAAACAAACAAAACAATAATACGAGGAAGCAAACTAATCCAAGACAATAAACAGAACCCGTGAATTAGGCATCAATTATTTTTTGAAAGACTCGTAATATCCAGACAAATTTGCATCTATTAAACACCTAGTAGTAGTACTCGGCCCCTGATGTGAAGAATCCGTGTATTGCTGCAGCATATTTTAATCCTAGAGAGAGAGCATCTTGTTATATAGTATACCAATTAATCTCGTGTGATAAACTCTGTCCAGTTTCTCCAAGGTAGTGTCGTTGCCACATATTAACGACATAACAGATAGGGTTGTTTGACGTTTCTGATTTGTTTTCTTACATAAAACGCGTTTAATTAACTGTTTTTTTTAATAATATCGATTTGATAGCACCGTGTCGAGGTCTTCTCCTGCCTGCATCAACCAGATAGAATTTTTATGGAATGTTTATTGTTGGCAACTCAGCCTCTTATGACAAATAAATTAATTCTATAGACCGATAATTTGTCGATAGGGTGGCATTATTCGCTACTCTGCTGTCTTCCCTCAGCCGCATACGTGGCTTCTTTTTTTATTATGCCTTTTTTTTTAAATTGATATCCCCTTGCATGGAAAGATATTAATTATCGATGCTAATTATTTGAATCAAAAACAAATTATACTAATCCTGATTAGAAGGACCATGGAGCATGACAAATAATTAAGCAATGCGATTTCTCGTTTAATCTGGGAAAGTTTTACAATTAAGCCCTCTCCCCTCTAATCCTGCGGGCCAACTGGATATCCTTGGGCATAATGGTGACCCTCTTCGCATGAATGGCACACAAGTTTGTGTCCTCAAACAACCCAACAAGGTATGCTTCCGCTGCCTCTTGAAGGGCTGCCACCGCGCTGCTCTGGAACCTCAAGTCCGTCTTGAAATCCTGGGCTATTTCCCTCACCAGCCTTTGAAATGGCAGTTTCCTTATTAGCAGCTCGGTGCTCTTCTGGTACTTCCTGATTTCCCTCAGCGCCACTGTTCCTGGCCTGAAACGGTGCGGCTTCTTCACTCCTCCGGTGGCCGGAGCCGATTTCCTGGCTGCCTTCGTGGCTAGCTGCTTCCTTGGGGCTTTCCCTCCGGTGGATTTTCTTGCTGTTTGCTTTGTGCGAGCCATTGAAACGAGTGGGTTTGGGTTTCTGCTTGATTCCAGAGAAAAGGAGGGAAAGTTGGTGTTTCGAGTGTTTTTGATGCTCGATTTTTATAGGGGTAAGCGAGCGGGAGAAGTGGGATAATGAAATGGATTTCCGACCGTTGATTTAAAACGCTATGAACGGTGGAGATGGCGATCAGTGTGCGATGTGATGTGACCAATAGGGTTCTTTTGACTGGCGGGCTCTGATATTTAAACCTTTGTGCTCTTTTAAAATTTGGAGACCTCCTCTTCTTATGGTGAAAGGTTGTGGGCCGCGGATTTCGAAGAGATCGACGGTTGTGAATGTCTGGAGAAGTGTAAGCGGGATCACGATCCGCGTGCTTTGTTAAGTAGCCAGTGGAAATGCTTTATTTGCGCGGACAAATTTATTATAGCCAACCGGGTTGGCTGGTAGACTCAGTGACCCGCTAATTCATAATCTAGCCTAAGCTAAGTTCAATCGGGTTAGGATTTGAGTCGGTCAAACCCGAGAAATCTAGCAAAATGTAAATCAAATCCGAGTAATCCAAGTAAGATGTTGTTTGGTATTGTTGTTGTGATTTGTTTTTTTATTTAAAAATAAATTAAAAAAATATTTTTTAAAAAATTTATTTTTAACATCAAAAACATATTATATAATTATTTTAATATTTCTTAAAAACATTTTTTAAATGCAAAAACAACATTTTATAAGTAGAGTGAGGTGATTTTATTATAGATCGTTTTGGTACTCATCATTTTCAACATATTACTACCATCATTGATGCTCTTATAAATAAATTTAAGTTGTTAAGCTATTGAAAATCATTTACTGTTAGGAAATATGGGTTGGAAAAATGGTTGCAAGGCTATTGAAACTTGAAAGAGAAGTGTGAGGTCTTTACATAATCCAGGATGCATCAAGCACTTTTGGATGGAAATCAGGACAGATTGTGATTAACCAGAAAGCTGATCCAGCTGTTTCTTGGGATCATTATCTTCGAGTGACAACAACATTTTCTTCAGACATGGTAAGCTCGAGGCTGTCCTTCTGTTCTGTGACAAAAATTCTTGCTGAACACGGGGAAGAAACAATGGGAACTGTGTTGAATCTCCTCATCAAATCACACTACTTTCTATGTAGAAAGCAATCAATGAAGTTCATTTTGAGGGAGATTTCGGCCGAAATTACTCACTTACTGGGAAAAGGAAACAGAAAAATAGCATTTATTCTTCACTCCATTCTGGGTCTCTAAATCACTTTGAAGTTCTAAAAACTATGATGTTCTCTTTTGACAGCACCAACATCACCTTAAAAACATCAATTTTGGACAATGAACAATAGATTGGTCCATTTATTTTTTCCATAAAATTTCAAACATCACACTCATTTGCTCATACCCCTTAAACGGGTTCTCAGAATCAAATGTATGTAACATGAGATAACCCCTAATAGATGCTTCTGTGCGTTGATATGCTAATGAAAAATGTAGTTGACAATTGTTTTTTTCAATTCAGGCAATACTTGATGGCCCTTATCATATTTGTATTTGAAAACCTTGTTGAAAGGTTTCTCCTTGAATGAAGCCCGTTGATCTTGGGTAAGGGAAGAGTTGGTGCGATCTAAGTTCTTGACAGAGTAATTTCCAAGTTATATCTTGATCATTCTTTCTAGCAACTAAACTAATCTTAGCGAAGACCATAAGCAACAATTCTTGTGGTAACTCAAAATTCGACATAGTATTTACCCTTTACAACCACTAGAAAGCTCTTTTTTAATGAATGATTCAAGTACTTTGGAAATCCCAGCTTCAGGTGTGAAGCACAAGCAAAATGCTTTACTTTATTATGATTTATTGTCTTAAGAAAAGATACTGCCCATCAGTACAAGACTAGAGAAAATCAAAGGTGTAACACGAGATAACCCTTAAAAGCTGCTTGTGTTAAGGAGCAAAGTTTAAGTTACTAAGTATGTTTATGATATAATTTATATTTTTTTAATATATCTTTTCAATTTAAAGTTATTTGGGCTTGAAAATTGTGCAAATTTATATTATTTTGTACTTGATTTTTATCAAATAAAATAAGGATAGTGAGATTCGATCTCGTGACTACTGAGTTAACATGACTCTAATACTATGTTAATGAATCATCTTACCTAAAAATTTAAATTATTAAATAAAATTATAAAATATAATTTATATTATTTTCTAATAATAATACTGATACGATGAAAGATGTATTTCTTTGCATGAAATTCAGGCGACAGGCCTGGGTATATGCTTCGATTCAAGCAAATACCTTATCTACTTGCTGGTCATACAGCTGGTGACTGGGACACCAATAATTATTGATTTTGGCAGCCATTTTCTTTAATATATATTCTCGAACCTCGTTTCAAGTATTGCATCGAAGGTGGAAGCATTTTCTACAATGGCTTCAAGGCATTGCAATTATATTGGTTTACACGCTAACAATACTCTATTATAAACCTCGTTTGATGGATTGCACAATGCAAGCAATCATGGTGGAGCATAACTACACACTTAGCTCTTTTTTTTTTTTTTTTTGGATATCCTTGCGGAACGGGGGAACCACATGACCCGGAAAGCGCACTTTGTGGGCCCAGGGCATGCGTAAACCTCCGGCTGTCCAGGCTCTTACTAAGGGACGGTGACTCACAGAAGAAGCTTCGCCCTCAGGTTTCGAACTCAGGACCTGGGAGGAATACCCCACGCAAGTCCCAAGCCTCCACCGTTGGGCTAACTCCTTGGAGTCTACACACTTAGCTCTTGTTGCCCTGCAACTCAGATTATTATTATTATTATTTTTACACGTGATTTTTGTTACATTAATGAAATGGCCACCCTTCTTCCTTCTTTTCTTTTTTTAATTTCTTGATACTTCTCCAACGATAAATACAGCAGGTAAATTTTGTTTCAAGCTTGCTTTCCATTTAATTTGTGCCTCCGCTTTTTACAGTATCTATCCAGATCTTCAACAATTTCAGAAAAGAAAATTACCTGCTGGGCAACCCAGCCCGTTAATTAGTTTCGCCAAAGCCCATCTATCAACCCCAAACTCAAGGCCCATATCATGCGATGAAAACTCTGAAACTTGTCAATATTATAAATTTATCGTATAGAACTAATTTAAGATTTTGAAAATAAAGTTTCATATCGTAAGTGTAATTCTCCATCCAAAGATTTTGATTTTAAATTTAATTTTGAAAAATAAAGATAAAATTTTAAACTCATCAAATTTTTTAATATGAAATCAAAAAGGTGCCTTTGTTTTGTTGAGACAGAAAAAACAATATTTATATTACTTTAAGAAATTAAAAACCAAAATATTTTGCTCCTTAACAAAATAAATATAATTATGGTGACTAATCTCAACAGAAAATATAATGATTTTTAAAGAAATTAAACTCTATATAAGCCAATCATTAGAAATCATCGAAACCAGAAATATCTCAACAAATTAAAGAAAGCAGGCGGAAAAAGAAAACCCCTCTTATGTCTGAGCATGTCTATTAATCAACATATTAGAATTACGCAACCTCGATCCAAATAGCTAAACTATTGATTATAAATATTGCAATTATAAATATTGCATCTGCTAAGATATACAATGAAGCAAACCTAAAATACTCAATCTGCTAAACGAACAACTCATCAGATATTGCTGATCCAACTTCACTAAGCCCTCTCCCCTCTAATCCTGCGGGCCAACTGGATATCCTTGGGCATAATGGTGACCCTCTTCGCATGAATGGCACACAAGTTTGTGTCCTCAAACAACCCAACAAGGTATGCTTCCGCTGCCTCTTGAAGGGCTGCCACCGCACTGCTCTGGAACCTCAAGTCCGTCTTGAAATCCTGGGCTATTTCTCTCACCAGCCTTTGAAATGGCAGTTTCCTTATTAGCAGCTCGGTGCTCTTCTGGTACTTCCTGATTTCCCTCAGCGCCACTGTTCCTGGCCTGAAACGATGCGGCTTCTTCACTCCTCCGGTGGCCGGAGCGGATTTCCTGGCTGCCTTCGTGGCTAGCTGCTTCCTTGGGGCTTTCCCCCCGGTGGATTTTCTTGCTGTTTGCTTTGTGCGAGCCATTGAAATGAGTGAAATTGAAATTGGGGTTTTGGGGTTCTGCTTGCTTCTAGAGAAAAAGAGGGAAAGTCAGGGTTTTGAGTAGGAAGGTAAATTAGGTTCCTACGATTTTTATAAGGCATGGAGAGTGGTGATGGAGGAAGGGAGGAGACAGTGAAACGGGATTTGAGCCGCTGATCGATAAGCCAATGGACGGTAGAGATGGATATCCGAGCACAATTAAACCGGCCAATAGGATTGCTTCTTTTAGGCGGGCTCGTTTTTCGTCTTTTGGATCTCCGTACCTTCTCACGTTGGGGGGAGGCTTTCTGGACCGTGGATGCCGAAGGGATCCGCGGTTGTAAATGTTTAGAAAAGCGTGATGAGGATCACCATCTGTTGAGTGGCCAATAGAAATGCTTGATTTGCTTCCTTCTTAGAGATTTTGGGAGATTAAATATGGACTGTTGATTTTCTATCGAACTTTCCTGGATGTTATCATGGATTAATCCTGTATGATAAACCATAATTATTAAACCAACTTGGAGGGTTAAATTGAAAATTTTGACATTCTGTTCAAAATTTTAATTTAACTAGATAAGATATTAATGGGATCAAATTTAATTTTATTAGTCATTATAAAAATAAAAAATAATTTAATAAAAAAATATAAATTTGATTTAACATGGAAACCCAAATATTTTTCAAGTTAATTTCAAAACTGTGAAAAATTAATTATTGGGGTTAATCTCAGACAAAATAAAAATGATTAACTTTTCACAACACATAATCGGTTTCTAGTTATCTATGCACGGAATGAAATTTTCATTTTTCCAAAAATTTGAAGAAAAAAATACTTACCAGATGAATTTCTACTTTAGAATACAAATTCACATTTTTCTATCATCATAAGATTTAAAATTAAAAAATAAACAATTATTTGTCAAAGTGGTTAGATCTAAGTTTTAATAAAAACAATGATGCTTTGTTTTTAAATTATTTTTTTTTAATGATTATGGAACCAGGTTTGGTCAAACCAATTGTCGAGTCCACCAGATTTGACCGAGTCAATGATTCTTAGTTCAGATTAAAACTCATTCCGAGTCGTCTCCGACCAACCCACGGGACTAGGTTTAGCAGTGTCCTGCTAATATCAAAATCAAAACGAATGTGACATGTATAACTAGAAAGATGACTTGAAGTTACTGTCCAAGAGATCTTCCACTCATATGTATATGGGTGCATGTATGCATGCATGCATGTATGTATATGTATGTAAATGAAATCATAGGAAATTCTTGACTGGGACATTTTCTTCATACACAGCGATCACCAAGGAAATGTCAAGGAAGAAGCACAACGAGAAATAAAATATATTATACCCAGTTGTTTGGAGGAGAAAAATCATGGAACCGAAATGATGCTTCTCCGGCAGTGTCTCGACCAAGCCTAAAGTCTGCCTCGTTCACTACATCATTCGGAGCATCACCTGGCAGAGGCTGTATTTGCTTCTGACTACGTTGGCGTGCCAGCTGAATTTCCGGTGGGAATGCAAGAACAGGAGGGGATGAGACAGACCTAAACCTAGCACTGCCTGAACTTGGTGGCGGCAATGTTTTGTCCCACAGGAGAACATGAATGAGAATAGGCACCTTGGCATGGCGATGCAAGGAAAGTTTCTGGCTCAGTGAGACAGTGTCGAAACATCGGACTGCTCCTGTTGACGAGACCATCCATGGAAGGACTTTCTGGTTCGATAATCTTGAAACGACTAGTAATCTGGATGCACTCTTCGCTTCTTCGTATAGATTGCTGAGCCCTGACCTTGTCGAGGGTGTGTTTTCGTCAGCATCCATGACAGAGGAAATGTAGATGAAGCCCTGTCGATACAGAGCGAGTACTAAGAAAGCATGTTCAAAACCACATATTACTCATCGGAAAAGACAGCCGTTGTGGTCGGTGGCCGGAGAGCTCGGTGGAATACGTACCTCTTCTGTGCGGCTAATGGCGAATCCAAGCTTTGTATCATCTTCTTTTATTTTGACCTCAATCGCGAATTCTCCACATAAAGGTGCATACCAGAGACGAACTGCTCTCACCACACCGATATCAACCCCGTGATAATCCTCGAAACCATACAAGCTAACATGAGCAAGATTCGACAAATCAGACAATGAACCAGCATTCACAGTTGAAGAAGCTGTCTCTCCAGATATCTGTCCAAATTATATGAGAAGCAAACATCTCGTTATTTCGAGCCGAGGGTAGATTGCCAGAACCATAGAAAGTATCTTATAATGTGGAAGATACAGTCAGTAGGTATTATCAAAGCATCTCTATGGTAATACTGCTGGAGAAGATACAGGTTTTCCATGTAATTTGAACTGAAAATTAGATAGCATATTCATCTGACAAACTAAAACTAGAGTGGTTAATTACCTTGGTAAGCAGGGATTCAGTTTGAATGTTCATGAAAACAATTGGAACCCCAGAAGCCTGGGATGCGTGCAGCCACGCATTAGCCCTGGCAAGAGTGTCCTCCAAGTCATTGTACCGAGAAGCTACCCGATCGGAAGCTTTTGGGAGGAGGAGTAAAGAAAGAAAGCTGCTTGAATGGGGAACATTTAGGTATTCCTGCATCCTCTTTTCCCACGGATATCCCACATATCCATCCTGGAGCTTAGCCCTCTGTAATGCACTAACAATTCTGGAGCTTCTTGAAGCTGTAAAATGCAACTAATCATTTCACATAGATAGAAACAGTAGCAGAACACAAATACAAGTTGCAGAAGATCTAATGTTGTTCCTGACCACAGATTCATTTGCCTGGATTTATCAGCTACCTACTGTAAAATGGATTTGAAATGGATTCAAGTGGCTGTGACAGGTGAGATGCACAGTAGAATTTTGACAGTTTTAAATTATTCAAACTACTGATTGGGATTTGCATATACTACATTGTGAGACAGGATTGAAGGAATGCAGTCAGGTTCAGTTCGTGAAGACATGGAAATGCACAAGTCATAGGACACAAAGAGCCAAGGTCAGAAAGTGAAAGGGCCAGTTGTTTTAAGCAATTATTAAGGGATCTTTTAGCTCTAGCTAAAGGTTGGAAAATGGTAACACTAGTTTTTGTCACTGAGTTTTAAAAATATTTTTACAAAAAAATAATTTTTTATTTTTATTTTTATTTTAAATTAGATTATTTTTTTAATGTTTTTAAATTATTTTTATATTTTGATGTATTTTTAAACGAAAAATAATTTCAAAAACAATTGAAACCATTTTCTCAAACAATAATCACACACATATCACAGTTACTTTAAACCAGATCTAGGGGCTAAAAGAGGGCATTACACATCAAACAAAGCAAAAACCAACATGAGATACATAGAAAACTGCATTCTTCATCGAATATTGTGATCTTAAAACTTATACTTAATTTTCCATTTGCCACCCCTCACATTCAAGCATAATCCATGGCACTCAAACACTGTTCTCTGTTATCGAAGCATCAAAATCCGAGTCCGCGGAAAAGGAGAATTGTAAATAAGATAAGATGTAAACTAATTGATACTAACAAGTTAAGCAACTTTAAAAAGTGAAATGCCAGTAGAATGAATCTAAGATTCATCAAACAATGGTATGGATGCAATCAGTTGTGGTGGAGAAATTCTTCCTGGCAGCCAGTGTTTCTTGCAGAGTGTGAACTCTACAAAGTCCAAAACCATAGCCGCTAATCCATGTGTAAACACCAAGCCTCAATTTTGAAAAGTTGAAATATGATCAATCAAAAGTATGATGTGATCAAAATAGGTGACCTAACGAATGCAACTAATAAAAGCCAAGCCAAGACTATTCAAGTCAATTTGCGAGAAACAAATGTCACCGCGTCATGTTCACCACCCCAAATTAGAGGCAACAGGTGATGAAAGGAGTGCTGCACATTCTTGAGATTGACAAGACCTAAAATGAGAAAATTCATGAAGCCAGGTGGGTCGAGAAGATAAACTCTAGACATGATATCCACTGTCTATTTGTGACCATCTAGAAAACAATTAAAAGTAATGATTGTCTTTAAAGAAGAAAAAAAAACTACTAGGAGAGAATTATGTGACCCATTAGTCAATGCCCACCAAATTGTGCCTCCCTTGGTAGATTTCACACATTTTATTGAGTACAAAAGGTTTAAAGCAACTTAATATTTTTAAATTCTCCTCGTGACACCCCCTTCAGCTTTGTTATAATAACTCTAGTTTAAAGCTTTATAGAGTATTTTCGGATCAGTTTCCGAAAAAGTTAAAGAAGCTTAACCCTGGCAGCTTCATATGAACATAAAAATCAAGAAATTAACCCTTCCCCCACATGATTGTCTCGAGAAGAAAAAAAAGGTACTCGTCAAAAAGTCAAGGTCGAAACAACACAGAAACTCAAAGAGATTAAACTTTTCAAAGATACATACTAAGGAAATCACCTTGTAATTCAAAGCACTCGGCGTCAGTCCGATCTGTGAACCCGACAGAATAGTTCGGATCCGCGATAGACCTCAAGACATACTTGTTTTTATAGCCCGACTCGGGCACAACACAGGCATGCAACTCAGCAAACTCATCTTCACCACGTCGAACTCGAACAACAATCGAGGTCTCTTTGTGTTTGAACGAGCTATGAAGTATCTTTTGAACCCCACTCTTCCCGTTCTTGAATGGAGCCATATATCTTGTCAACCCAGACTCGGATGACGACGACGACGACGACCCGGATCCGATAAGAATTTCTTCAACTATATCTCCTGTTTGAAGCATGTCTACCTTCCATTCGTCAGCCTTTGAGCTCCCTTTCAGACATTCTATTGAGAGAACTAGAGTTGACTTTGAGTCCCTGCCTGGTGTTTCTGGTGGCGAGTTTCGGTCCATGGTCATTTTTCGGGTCAGCCTGTGATTTTCTTGAGAGGGGGGTTTACTGGTTTGATGTTTATAGGGTGATCGTTGCCTGGTTGATTAAGAAGAGTCGATCCTGTAACTAAACAAGGACAAGAATCATAGATAGATTCTGGATTCTAGTTCTACCTCTAGATTCTAGAGAGAGAGAGAGGGAGAGAGAGTTGTTGGAAATGATTTTGAGAGGGGTTTACGAGTTGATGGTGTCGTAGTGGTATTGTATAAGATTACTTTTTTGGAGGGTTGTTTCGCGTGTTTAGACTTTAGAGAGATAAGAAGAGGGGTAGTAGGGATGGTGGACAGGTCAAACTATTCGGTTTTTTTCAATTGTTTTTATTTTTTTACATAAAATCAAATAAGATATTACTCGAGATTTACATACTAGGGTTAATCGAGTTAATTTCTATCTAATTCAACATTGAAGTTGATTCTAGCTAAGTTTTATGGTGGTAAATTACTAAATTGACCAGTATGATCAATCAAGATTAATAACACTAGTCTGGCTAAGTAAGTAACTAAATTTCAAAGAGATTAAAACAAGGGCATGGTTACTTTCTTAAAATAGTGTCCTAGAAGTATGATTATTTTAATATGTTTTTATATAAGAAATAATCATTATCAACTCTTGATGGTGCCTAAGTGTGTGCGTGTATATATATATATATATATATATATATATATAGCAGTAATTTTGAGGATAAAAAACGACCAGCTATGTGAGACAAAATAAATCGTAATTAAAAATATTTTTTTTTATGATTGGATGTCCGGACCAACTTACACGTATCTCGACTATTTCTCAGATCCACTAAACATCCTGCAAGTTCAATGAACATGTAAGGACTCAAACTAGATCCTGTGATGGAGGGAGCTCCCCTTGAAAGTGGAATCAGTTTATACGCACCTCGACTATTTCTAAAATCCATTGAACATCCTGCAATCTCAATGAGCATGGAAGGACTCGAACCGGGTCCTGTAAAGGAGGGAGCTCCCCTTGAACCACTGGGTCACACCCTGGTGTAATTAAAAACATCGTGATTAAGAAATTGCTGGTTAGGGAAGCACTTACATCAGGCGAACACGTGCTGCTCGTCAATTAATCAAAATAAGGTGGTGACCCGTCACCAGTCAAGTCTTTTGTATATTCGTGGTTACATCCTGCCAGCCATCATAATGGGCAGCGATGGAAATTAATTAATTAATTGATGGTGTCCTTTTTTCTTTTTCTTGCTTGAGAAAACCATTGCATGAACAGGCCAGTTACCGGTTATTTTTACCTTCGTCCATGGTTGGAAGATATGCTGCACGATTATTTTCACGTATACCATATGTTATAAGATCTGGATCACCTATTAAATCTTTTTACTAGATCAACCTTTTTTTTATTTACTTTTTATCATGAGTTAAATCATAAGATTAACCGGTTAAACAAAATTAAATAATAAATTTATTATACTATTTAGATGATACTTCATATATCAATATTTTGATATGTTGACTTAGTTGATAGTGATATTAACATATTTAACATCATATATTATATGTCTCATTTTAATATAGCATATCTCATCTCAAAATCATGATTTGTTACTAACATATGTTTTTTTTTAAATCTTAAAATAGGGAAGGGTTTGAAATATGAATTTTCCCATCTCTGGACACATTTAATCAAACTTCATCATAAAAAAAAGTCGGTCCATTTCCACTTATATTTCTAATTACCACTCTCCCTTGCTTTAATCGAAAAAAGAATAATTCTCATGACTTGCAAACTGCAACTCTCCTTACAGTTATCTACTGGTTAATTCTTAACTAGGATTTTATGTAATTTATGGAGTTTTATTAGAATAAAAGAATAATATTTATTTTAATCATATTTTAAAAAGACACAATCTAAATCACAAATTAACTAAGAAAATAAACCAGTTAATACTTGGATTTTAATTACATCAAGCGGGTTAATCAAGTAAGCTTTCAATTTAAACCAGATTAATAAAAAAAATGTATATATATATATGCGCTAAAAAAATATTTTTTCTAACGCATACTATTCAATTCAAAGTTTCAAACCCCTTATTAGCTTAGATTTTAGGTAGGGAGAGAGAGAGAAAAAAAAGAGCAAACAAATAAATATATTTCTTAGATTTCCGTGGAAATGGCTCCACGAAAGCAAGACAGACGATGCACAGAAGTTTTCTTGGACAACGATTAGAAGGTTCTTATAATACAGTTGACTAAGCTGAAAGATTCCCTGCACGCGCTGTTGTGGAGAACGAGGCTACGACCCAATCATTATAAGAGATAAATATTTTCCTTAAATTGCAAGTCATTTGTTAGCTTGCAAGTGACATGCACGTGCCTTATGACGTCGAAAAGAAAAGGCTGGTGACTGTGAGCCGACGCTATCATCAATGAAAATAATTATTTTTAATATTAATATATGAAGACAGTATGAAAATACTAAATAAAACAATTTTTAGTAAAATATACAAATAAAAAATAATTATTTGTTTTCAAAAACATATTCTTAGATTAACGGGATTAAAGCTATTTTTTAAATATGTTTTTCTAAGAATATCAAATTAACATTACTTGAATATAGTTTAATTATTTAATATATTTTCAAATAAAATAATATTTCTAAAAATTAGAATGTAAGAGAAAATGAATTTTGTTCAAGAAAGTATCAACCTTATATATCATGACCATTTATTATAGTTGACTAGTATGATAGAAAATAAATTCTTTTTTCATCATCCCCTTATTAGATTTTCCAACCCACTCGGTAAGTGCTTTTATACAAGAGAACAAATAATTATGTAGTTTAAAACTTTATTAATATAAGATTATAAATTTTATTACAAGTTTTATAAGATTTCAAAGAAAAAATGTCATTTATATTCTTTCTCTTTTAATTTTTTTTAATCAAGATATTCAAGCTCTCCTCAAGCATGGCAATTAAGGAGGGCAACCTTCAGCTTGCTCATGGGAGACAAGTCGTGGCTAGTTCACGTGTCCATGATTATAGAAAGGAAGGCTATAAATGCACCTTCAGTATCAAGATCCATCGCTATTTTATTATAGTTTCTATCTATTTCTATTTATATTTTCACTGTCAAAAAACAGTGAAATATGCATCACTGAATTGCCAAAAGAACTGTTTGGGAGAGTGGTTGCGGTAGTTTTTCAAAGTGTTTTTCGTGCCGAAATACATCAAAATGATATTTTATTATTTTTTAAAAATTATTTTTAACATCAGTACATTAAAATGATCTAAAAACATCAAAACATATTTATTTAAAATAAAAAAAAAATGAATTTTAGCAAAACAACAATTTGACCGCAGTGGGCTTAAAGTCAGGATCCGTGCCAAGCTGTTTTTTCCACATCAAAACACCAAGCTGTGAAAACCACAGTGGTCGGAGAAAAATAAAAATAAATCACAACTATAAGTTAAAAGTAAAGGAGATTAATTATTAGCATGAAATGATTGATTGCATAATCCAAATATTGGAATTTAGTTATGGAAATTTCCATGTTGCTTCTTACAGCACGTCTATAATTTAGTAATTTAGAGGATGATCCCGACCTTTGTATTTAAAAATGGCCTCACAAACTATTTATGGAGTGGACGGCGTTTGAAATATATACTATATAGTAATTTTATTTTTATCACAATTAATACTAATTTCTAGCATTAATAGTACGACCGTCCAATACTAATATGAAGTATAATATGAGGAACTTGGCTGTTCATATTCTATACATGAACTAGCCTGTTGTATATCTAGCTGTAAATGAGTTTGAAAGACAAAGCGATTTCACTTTGGTTTCCGGCCTTGCTCCACTGCAATTTCTTCATGCATCAGCCACAAAAAAAAAACCTGCAAAAAAGTAGCAGCAACAATATGGGAATGGAACACAATTTAAATATGTTTTCTTGCAGAGCCTTAATCAGTCAAAACATGTGCACAACGGACCCTGTGATGGATATAAGGAAATCTCATCTCTATAAAGTGTATTTTGTGAGCTTAAATAAACGAGTAAAATCCTGGTTAACTTAGGTTCTTACAAGGATGCAAATTCTAATTCGAATTCGAGACCAATTATACAATCACAATCATTCTGTCATCACGTTACATTTCTTGGGGATGACTTATCTAATATCGTTTACATGGATTGAACATATATATTTTTGGATTCAAATTTATAGTAGTTATCCCCATAATCTAGCTAATTTACAAGATTAATGGAGATTTAAAGTTAGACTATCAATTTCATTACAGTTGATGTTTTGTTGTTCAATTAGAACTGTTTATTTTAGTTTCAAAGTGTTTCAACTTTCAACAGCTGTTCAGAGATTATATATATATATAGATAATAATTCAAAAAATATTATTTTAATTCAAATCTAAAAACAAAGCCGAATTCTACTTGCTACAGTTGCATGATTGATACTACAGCAGGAGTGCATTACTTACTAGAGCCATCTCTTCTTTGGAGCTGTATCCTTGGATGAACTTTGAGTTTGCCTTCTAATCTTCCTGCCGTCTCCTCCAGCTAACACTTTCTCTGGCTTTGAAGTAGAAGCTCCAGCAGATTTTTGGTTTCTTGATGTTTCTTTAGGATGATTTTCTGCTCTAGACTTTGGATGAAGTTCTCCACCTTTCCTTCTAATCTTCCTGATGTCCTCTCCAGCTGACAACTGGTTTGACCTCGAAGAAGAGTTTCCAATGGACTTTCGCTTTGTTGGTATTTCTGTCAAAAGCCTTTCTGATCTAGACTTCATCTTTGGTTCTGTTAACCCTACCGAGAACCTCGAGGCCGTCGCCTGAGCTGGTTTCTGGGCTGTTGTCAAAGTGAGGACATCACTCTGAACAGGCGTCTCCTGAATTTTAAAAACAGCAGGTTTTTCAGTCTATACTTCACAGGGGAGAAATCTGAATTGGAAAAGCAAGGCTATTAATACAGTTCTTCCATGGTTCACCTGAATTGTAGCAGAAGGATGCTGTGGTTGGCTTGAAGGAGACGAATCTGAATCAGAAGAGGAAGAACTGTCCAGGTCATAGAGTATGTTTTCCACCATGACAGGAAGTTCCCAATTGTCTGAGATAGATAACGAATAGGATGGTCTCCGGAGTATCGGAGAAAGATCTGCCTGTACAAAGTTATGCTCATATGAGTTTTGGAAATTGTCTAGAACTCTTCCCTAACTACCAATGAAATACTTCTGCTAATATTTCACCTTTTCTTCTAAGACCACCATGTCCCTCTTAAGTCTTTTGATCATTGAGTTCTTCCTGCATATAATGTCTTCCAATTCGGCAATTCTCTATTAACATTGGAAAAAAAAGTGGCACTGTTCAAATAAATCAGACCTAGATATGGTGAGAAGAAAAGGGCTAATGATACATACTAATTGAAGTAATATACCTTCGAACCTGCAAATGATTGAAGATCGGTGCTCAGCTCCTCTTTGGTGGCATCCTTTTCTTCACACTCTTTCTTCAGATTGAACATGTCTTGGTCTACTGCAAAGGTGTTCGTCTGTTATACAGACAGAACATGAGTTCAAAGGAATTCAAATTTCATATGTCAATGAGTTGTTGACTCCAACAGAGATCCGGAGGAAGGTGTCTCCCAATCTATTGAATTGCATTTAACTATAAGAAAACATGAAACAAGATTCATGCAGTTTCTGATAAAACACAAAGCATCTGTTGCTCGGTAGATGAGCACATTTGTATCAAGATATTCTGCAAAGAAAGCATCTTCCAATCTCAAACCATGTACAGATACAAGGTGATCAGAATGATGTAATCCGAAATGACCAACTGAGCCTTTTTCCATTATTATGATTCATGTTGTGGAAAATCATGACTGTCCTTCGTGATATTGAGTCTATGGAAAACAAATTTATGGGGCTGCTACAGATGAAAAATGTTGGAAATGTAATTGCTGGTTCAGAATCATCCATTACCTGTATTTCTTCTGCAGAACCAGTTGAACCCCAATCTGAGAAATCTGGCATCTGCTGCTCTTCTGGTTCCCTTTCAATTCCAAAAGGCATTTTGCACCGCAGCACCTCATCCTCTCCAGGCATTCTCACAGCAGATTTCCCCTGGTAGAAAATGTGGAAGATTTTAGTGTTTAGAAGGTAGAAACTGGTCGTGGTTTTGAATGTCACCCCTGAAGCTCCAAGTCGGCACAAAACTTATTGTACCTAACATAAAATGATTCTCACCATGAAACCAGCAGCATGTTCCTGGTGTTCATAACAATGCCAGGAACCACGGTCAACAAATTCAATTCTGTCGCCGCCAAAAGCATCGTTTGCTTTAATTTCTTCCTGATTATTAATGGTATTGATCTGATCACACAGATTGTCAAGCTTCTGATCCATGCTTGATAGAACCTCATCCTGGAACAATTAGAATTCAGAAATGCAAGATGGAACATTAAATTCCAAAGAAGTTTTTTTTGATGATTTGTCATTGTCTTGAATATCAAAATGCAAGATGGAACAAACAAAAGGATCAATCATTAAGATTAAACAATAAAGAAGAAATTCATGAATAATTAATCACCATCAAGGACAATCTAGTTAATAAAGCAAGCCAATGATGAAATTACTGACCCTCAGCTCCACCGACTTTTTGAGATGATTGATGAGCCTATTCTTTTTTGACTCAGCAACAGCAAGACCAAGAGCAGCAACAACGAGAAACCTTTGAATTTGACTAAACAGCTCTGTATCCACATTCTCATCTCGGTTCAAGCCAATGCCAATGGCTATATCCGAGCCGGCTTCCCATTCATTCACAAGCTGTTCTTGTAGGTCCACCCATGGCAACCGCCGAGGTGATGGAACAGCTTGGCTTGGCTTGAACTGGCTCGAGAGGAGGGGCGAGGTGGGAGCAGAAAATGGGGAAAGAGAGACTAGAGGTGGAGGAGCACCGCGCCTAGCTGAGAAGCCAAGCTTGTTATGATCAGCCATGAAGAAAACTTGAACATAGCAGAATTTATGTTTTTGTTTCTTTAAAACGTCGGTATTCTACGTTGGCAATCGCAATTGTTTCTGCCTTTAATAGCTTAAGTTCTCACTGGATTAGATATTTACTTGTGATGCTAAATCAAACACTTACCAAAAATATACATTCAGTGCTGAATTAACCATAAACAAGCAACAACCATACGGGCTCACGAAGCCATAGTCATGTAGAGAAGACACAACAGCTAAAGTATGGCTACGAGAGGTTATACTTTTTGTGGCTGACAAGCTTTGGAGGTTTCTTGAAGGGATTATCAAATATGGCTCTACATCAAATATGGCAAATATGGATGATCGAGTATATATATATATATTAAATCTAGCAAAGTTTTTGTAGGAAATACGATTACCTCGCATTACATTCCAAACATAGAGCGGAAGGCACTGCTCGGGACAATCTGTTTTCTCCTCTCTTTTTACTTATGTTTTTCAGAGTGATTTTTATTTATAGATATGTTAAAATAGTGTTTTTTAATTTTAAAAAATCATTTTTTACATCAATAAATAAAATATCTAAAAAATAATAATTTAAAATAAAAAACTATTTTTTTTTAAAAAAATACTTTTGCAAATATCCCGATATATTTGCCACCTCTTGCATTGTCAAATAGGGTCCTACGGCTCTTAAAGAATTATTCCGTTGAAGGGCGAATCAAACTTGCATAGAAACTGGACCGACACAAACTAACATGTGTTTGACCTAGACATTTATCTGGAGACTCGATGACCCAACTACTCTTTGCTCGAGTAAACTTCTCCCACCTAGCCTAGCCTATGACTTGTTCTAATACTTGAATTGTGAATTGGATGGATTTATTTGTACGTTAACGTTCTATTTATTTATTTATTTATTTATTTTAAAATAAGAATTATAATAATATTATTTTAAAAAAATATATAAATAAAATCTTTCATGTAAGAAATTATTTACTTTATATTAATTTAATATCTTTTCAAAGCAAACACACTTTCAAAAATAATCTAAAAATAAAAACTACTACATTTCCAAACTAGGTTCGGCTTGTGAAGAACTTGAACTAATTCAAATTTCACATAATTAAGGAGAGAGAAAACTCATCCTGTCATTAATATGAAAAGAAAGACGGGAAAGGAAATATTTGTTCCCCCAACTATCTTGTGATTCTCAATTTGGCCTCTTAACAAAATAAAATTTCCAATTAGATGTCCTATTTATCAAACATACCCAGTTGAACCCCACGATTACATTTGTGGGGGGAAAAAATGACAGCATCACTGTTAGACAAATAGGTCCCATTTTATGATTCCAAGGAAATGGTTTTTTTGGAAAATGTCCAATCGATTTGGGGGAACCCAATTGAATTTCTTTTTTGTCCGGGACCAAATTCAGAATTGCATTATATTTGGTGGATGCATATGTCCTTAACGAAAAAATATCAAATATCACATATTTATATTTAAGCATAAATATTGTCTGGACATCTACAGAAATTCTATTACTTTAGCAGCATAACATAATGATAGCAACATGGCCCTTCCTCGATATCAACTAGCCTGTTGTATATCTGCCTGCAATTGAGTTTGAAAGACAAGGCATTTTTCTTCAATTGCCAGCCTTTTGTTACCCTTCTCTACATACATCTACCACATAAACCTACAAAGAAATGGCAGCAAAAATAAGGTTATACAACAGAATATACTTTCGGATAAACAACATATCAACCAACAAGCAATGATTTTAACTATCAAGGAGTGAAAGAATATCACCCTCAAAGGGCTCTGTGGAATGTGATAATGACACATCTGATATTCACAGGGGTTTAGAAAGTTGATGGATACAAATTTCTGGTACTTCTTCCCAGACTCTGGCTATGTTTGCAAAATCACAAAGTTGTTGGATGAGATTTACAGTGTTAACCATAAAGATTCTGAGATATGAAACTTCATGCCAGCTTCTTGGAAAGCAAATGTAGAGGTCCTAGGAAAACCTATGCATTCTTAAGAACATAGCTAATGATTGCAAAATTACAACGTTGTTTTGATGGAGATTTACAGTGTTAATTCCTGAAAGAGTTGAAGAGTCAAGCCTTGATAACAGAAAGCAGAGTTTCCAAGTGAAGAGTATAGCCTTGTTATGAAGTTTTGATTGTGTTCTAGCCATCAATAATTCAGTTGTTGACTTGTCCTTTAAGATTCTGAGATATAAAACTTCGTGCCAACTTCTTGGAAAGCAAATGTTAAGGTCTTCGGAAAACTTGAAAACAGAAAATGATTTGGCTTCCAAGCTTTTTTCAAGTACCATTAGCAAGTGAAAGTAACCATGGAAGCTGCATTCACATGTATTACTATGAGTCTATGACAGATGTGCATTACTTACTAGAACCATCTCTTCTTCGAAGATGCATCCTTAATTGCACTTTGAGCCCGCCTTCTAATCTTCCTGATGTTACCTTCATCTGATAACTGCTTTGGCCTCGAAGAAGGCAGTCCAATGGATTTATTATTTGTTGATATTTCCTGGAGAGGACTTTCTGATATAGATTTTTTGTGCAGCTCTACCATAGAACTGGAGGCCTTTGCTGGTGCTGATTTCTGGCTTTTTTTCAAACCAAGCACACTGCTCTGAACAGGAGTCTCCTGAAGTTTAACAACAGGGGCTTGTTTTTAAGTTCATAGAATAGAAGTTGAATTGGAAAGTTACGCTAATTGTACTATTCTAATAAGGTTTACCTGAATTTGAGCAGCAGGAGCTTGTGGTCGCTTTGCAGGAGAGGAATCTGAATCAGAGGAGGAAGGGCTAGTGGTGCTATCCATATCATAGATTACGTTATCCACCATGAGAGGAAGTTCCGAACCATCCGAGACAGATAAAGAGGATGATGGTCTCCTAAGTCTTGTAAGCTGCACCACCTGTAAAACCTCATATGGGTTCTGGGAATTAGACAATCATCTGAGATATAACATTGATCACATATCAATCATAATCATATATTAGTTCTGCTGAATATAAATATTAGCCACTGGATTATTCATGACTAAGAATGCCATAAACTTTTCAGTATTACTCAAGTACATACAGTAGCCTGTGTATTTCAATTTTAATGTGCGAAGACATTTTGTATTCTGATTTCGTCTTTTGCAGGACATCAGAACCTCATACTTTCATATCAAGGGAGCGTATACACTTGTCAATTTGTGTACTGAGTGCTTAAAAGAAAAATGTGATATATGACAAGAATGAAGAAAAAGAAAGAAATGCGAGGTCACAAAGCATACACATCTTCTCAAATCAAGTTTCACTGCTTCCAACTCCCCTCCAAATAATTTTGCTAATACTGACTTCTTACCTTTTGCTCTAATACCATCATGTCCTTCCTAAGTCTTGTGATCATTGTGTTCTTCCTGCGTATGATATCTTCCAACTCAGCTATTCTCTATTATCATGGGAAAAAAAAGTGTTGGAGAATAAATCAGATAGAAATACGGTGGCCGGAAAAGGCAAAGAAAACATAGTTGAAAAATATTGCTCACGAGTCCAAAATACCTTGGAACCTGCCATATTATTTGTTTGAAGAATACTGTTCAGCTCCTTAATGGTGGTATCCTTCTCTTCACACTCTCTCTTTAGATTGATCGCGTCTTGGTCTATTGCGTAAGTGTTCATCTGTTATAGAGGCACAAGCATGAGGTCACTGAAATGCAAACTTGAGACCAATTTCCGGGGTTATTAATAGTAAACTATTTCCAAATCCGGGTTTTAGTTGTAATCTGATCTTGCAAATTATGTTATCAACAAAAATCTGTAAGAAATATCTACTGATTCTGAATCTTCCATCACCTGCATTTCTGCTGCAGATGTAACACTTGAAGCCCAATCTGACAAATCTGACATGCGGCGCTCTTCTTGTTCCGCCTCATTGATGAAAGGCATTTTGTACTGCAGCACCTCATCACCTTTAGACAATTTGACAACAGAGCTCCCCTGATACAAAATTAACAATATAAAGTATTTGAGCATACAGGCACAATCTGATTCTATGATTTTAATTACTCAAAACACCTAAAGAAAAGAAAACTTAGCATCTATATTAAATGGCTCTCACCATCAAACCAGCAAGCAGGTCATGGTGTTGATCACAATGCCAACAACCACAGTCAACGAATTTAATTTTATCACAGCCAAAAACATCGTTACATGGTGGTTCAATATTCTTGCTGTTGTTGAACGATGCATTGGCCTTGATTCCTGCCTGGTTTTTAATGCTACTTAACTGATCACACAGATCATCCAGCTTCTGCTGCATGCTTGATAGCACCTGATCCTGAAACCAGCATTTGGTACAGAGCATTTTATCAGACATGTCTCATGGCTACAACCTAAAAGAACACTCTTTACATCCTTTGAATTTATCTGAATCTTGCTCACATTCAAACAAAAGGTAATACCATCAAAGAGCAACAGGACAAGAGTGGGGTTGGAGAGAACTGTGCACTAGATATGAACATTCATACCAGTGGATTCAAAATTCAAAAATAATTTCAACCATGATATCTGGAGTCTAATATTTGTAACTGCTGGTCTTAACTATCAACATAGAATACCAGCATTTACAAAGGAATCACTCATTAAGAATCAATTAATCTAATATGGCATTAAACCATATCTTTTTAATACTCCAATCATATCAAAGCTCTAAAGTTAAAGAAACTACTTTCAAAAGCAGAATTTTTAAACTCCTTTGATCCACAGAATCAGCATTATAGATAAAACTAATTAATAAACAAAGCCATTAATTAAAACAAACACTCCTTACTAAAATCAGAGAAAACAAATTAAGCCATCAAAATAACACCAAACACCCTCTAAAGTTCCTACCTTTCACACAAAATCACGCACCAAACCTACAGTTCACGCTCAAAAACTAAAAGATTAATTTTTGACGCAAGCCCAATTTCCAAAATCCAAAAACCAACAAAACCGATTCATAAAATCAAGTTAAAATCACCAACCCTAAGCTCCACAGACTTTTTGAGCTGATTAATGATCCTATTCTTCTTAGACTCAGAAACAGCAACCCCAATAACAGCAACAATCAAAAACCTTTGAGCAGGAGTAAACAGCTCCCAAGCCACACCCGCCTCCCAGCTCAACCCAATGGCTTTAGCCGAGCTAGCTTCCTCAGCATCCACAAGCCGCCCTTGCAAAGACACCCTAGCCAGCCGCCGAGTCAATGGGACTGCTCGGCTCGGAGTGAACTGGCTCGAGATCCGGCGGCGGGAGGAGGGAGTTGAGATTGGAGGGAATGGGGAGAGAGTGACAAATAAAGGCGGCTGAGCCACTTGAGCCGGGACGGTGGGGGAGCCGAGAAGGTGGGTGGCATAGTCGGCTTGCTCTTCTTGTTCCATGAAGAGAAGGGAAGACAAAGTTGCGTGATTGCAGGGTAGTTCGTGATTTTCGAACGTTAGAATTTATTTTGTGGGCATTGTATCTGTTTCTATATATTTGTTTTTATATGGATTCAAATTTTGTGATTTGAGAGGGAATGCATTTCTTCAAGTTATGGATGTTAAACGTTGGCTGTAGTAACTGGGTTTTCGACACGTGTCCTTCTTCTTCTAGTATGAACAGCCATGCTAGGACTTGAGGTGACTCTTGGGTTTTTTTCCCTTCAGAATTTGAATTTGAGAGATTTAAGGATATTTCTTAAAGCACGGTAAGAGTTAGGTGAGTTGATGTGTGTTTGACTGTGAAAATGTAATTTCTTTCAAGCAAGATTTGGTATCTCCTAATCAATTTTTGAAATTGAAAATAAGTTCATGACATTTTGAATTAGAAAATAAAACGAATCAGCTGGAATTAAATCTTCATGAAATCATCAACAGAAACCCATGTATCTACCAGACTATTTGATCATTGTTAGGAAGCTCCATTTCCATCTTAATAGAACTCTTCATTGGGCAAGCAAAACTTAACCACCATCCCTTCGATGTTGATGGAACCATACCATCAACCCATCTCCGAAACTTTGAACACTCTTTCATGTGTCAATGTCTTTTTTTAATCAAACTTTATTGCTGTTAATGATCAATTATTTGTCTATAAGATTTTATTAATTCTCATTTGGTGCAATATGACTTTGTTCAATAATCTTCTCAAAATTCAAACAACATCACCTTAGTTAGAAGTATTTTAAATTGAGAGCTATAAAATATATTTGGATTGTTTGTATTTTCAATTTAACTTGGATCCGAGTCTAATAAATTTAATTTAGGTTTGGGCCTAATAAAAATAACTTTTTTTTCTTATCATAAAGAGCTTGAGTCATGGATTAGACTTGTAAGATTTTTAGTGTATTCAATGTTGAAAAAAGTTTAGGAAGGCTAATCAAATTATAACATTTATGGAATTGACAAAATAATGGGCTAGGTGGACCAAGTCCGAGTCCATTTAGTAAGAAAACAATTATATTTTATAGTCCAAAATATTAATTTACAATAAACTTGGACTCGAGCATGACTCGAGCTAGGTCATCATGCATATGTGTTTAAGCTCTAAATTTTACTTAAAACCTCTCCCCTCTACACACTAAGAAAATTTTGATTCTTTACTGTGTGACATGGAAGTATTTTAGAGAGTTTTAGGTTTTATCAAAACATGTCAATCATGTGTTCTTTGAGATCAATTTTCTATCCACCTATAATTTATTCAAATCACATCAATGTTTTATGTTAAAGAGTTTATGTTAGAGATCAAATTCCAACAACATTTCTGCTAAGAAAATAAAGGTGGAATGGAACTCACCTTTACTTCGATCTCGAATGTATATTTAATATGATTTCAAATGTGTTTGTTAATCATTTCTAACATGACATTGTGGTACTTTGAGCTTCAAAATATTTTTCACTTGAAAACATCGATTTTATAATTAAAGTGTTTTCTTTATGATTTTGATATATTAATGTCAAATATGTTGTTTAATCTCTTAAAATCTCTTCTTAGATTTGACATGCCCATCTTATTCAAATACATTTATATTATACTTAAACTATCTAGGTAATCCAAATACAATGAATCCAACTAATCAAGATCCTCTACATAAATTAACCTAATATATTGTAAAAACTGGATATTTTTTCCTAACTAGCTTTTTTTTCCTCTTCAGATTAGGTGTTTGACACTGTGTTTTAAAAATGTTTTTAAAAAAATTGAAAAAGATTTATTTTTATTTTCACTTTAAATTTAAAAAAATAGTGTTTTTAGATTATTTTCATATGTAAATGTCAAAAATACTTTTTATAAAATAAAAATTATTATTTTAATATATTTCTAAATAAAAATTATTTTAAAAAACAACTACAACAACACATCCAAATATTCAATATATTTACTCAGTCCCATCACATACGAACCTGCAAAAATAATGAGAAAACACTACGTGTACTTAAAACTACTCTATGCTTTTATTGTTCTATCCATTTGGCAAAGCTTGGCCTTCCTTTAAGTTCAATTTTTATATCCATAAGCTTACATTTTCTGAAAATGTAACGTACGTTTGTTTCCCTTTTGTCTGTCTTTTCTTAATTATGACGGAAAATTCTAAAATTTACTTCTCAAGATTTATAAATTTGATCCCTGAAATACTCCAAGGAAAGCCACACACTGCTGACACAGATAGGGAACCTTCTTTACATGTTCTTCTTGCATATATGATTTAGAGGAGGAGGAGGAGGAGCTTCAGTAGAGAGCGACGGAAGAAGCAGAACTGGTGGTCGGAAGAGACACAGCGCCATTGCAAGGCCACTGCTGTTCTTTCTTTCTGGGACAGAATCTACGCGGTAGGGAAGAAAGAAACTCACTCATTATCGGCTATTTTTCTGGCTACTTCCTAAAGATGGAAACTCTAAATGAAAAAACTAAAAAACTTTAATAATACTCGGAAAAAAAATAGAATAGAAAAAATGTTCCTTTTAAATAAATAAATAAATAACTAATAACATCAAATTAAAAATTTTATATTCAATAAAAAAATAAAAATAACTAATTTTTTTTCATATACATTTAAATACATATTAATATTTAGATAATGTTTTAATTTGTGCTAGCGGTTACTTTTCAAAATATATTTTTCTCTTCGAATATATATTAAAATATTTTTTATTTTTAAAAATTTATTTCTAATATCTGTAAATCAAAATAAAAAATCCAAAAACTCTCTCCTCCTTTTCTCCTGCATTTAAGTTTTAAATATTTTTAATGCACATTGAAGAAAAAACCCATAAACTACCATTATATTTTTTTAATGAAGAAAAACATTTGTGGTATACATTAAACGAAGAAAAACAATTTCAAGACACATGCAATTATTGAAAGTAAAGAATCAATAATTGTTCCTTCCTTATCAGCCACAAACAAATCTCTCTCTCTATAGTATTAACCACTAAAATAATGCCAAGTGCGGTGATTTGACATGTTGAAAAACACTACAAGACCATCACGTTCAAGACATCTCTTGTCAATGGTTACTCGTGACTAATTGATTATGAAATTGTGATCTAGTAATTTCTGAAATTATTTTTAATTTTTTTTTATTAAAATAATATATTATTTTTTTTATTAAAAAATAGTTTTTATATTGATACACGAAAAAGATTTAAAAATATTAAAAATATATATTTAAGATATAAAATAAAAATAATTTTTTTTCAAAAATATTTTAAAACACAAAGTTAGATCTTTGGATCCATGCAACTTCCATTTTTAGAAAATCCCGATCCAGATCTAACTTTTTTCTGGTGGCAATAGAACAACACATTAGTTAAGAGGTTTATTTTTTTTCTTCAAAAAAACGAATATATAAAATAGTTTTAATACACGAAGAACAGTAGACATATCTCCTCTGTTTTCAGAGTCTTTGCCTCAGCAGTAACCAAACACCAGCTACCGGGTGCAACTCTGACATCCTATCTATTGTTGCTCTTTTTCCGGATGCTAAAGGACACGGGGGATATGGATGATAAACATCTAGGCATTGACAATGGAGTTGTAGGGTTACTTTTTCCACTTCGTGATTCGAGATTAGGAACCCTAGTGGTGGTGGAGAGGAGGAGTAAATACACTTAACCTGGACCTTCCCTTCCCTTCCCACAAGGGAATAGAGAGGGACAAGGTCCAAAATAGGAAAGAACACATTGCATTCTGTAGCGCTGACCCGAACAAGACAAAACAGAGTGGGTGGTGGAGCTTGATCGATCCCATTGAGCCTTAAATTGGATGACAAAGACTTCACAAAATCTTCAATCAAGTGCATCGATGGAAGGAAAAGTAGTCCCCACCTGCTTCCAAGTTTATGAAATGATGCGATCATTGATACCACACACTGTTGATTTCAAGACAAAAACTTGTAAAGTTTCAAATCTTCTTTTTAGCAGGAGAGAGGAGGGAAGATTATCAAAAGCAGCAGCAGCAGCACCACACCTATCTATCTCTTTCTTGTAGCACATAAATTTTCCTTAATCTGGTTAAAGTTGCAAGAACTAGAACCATGTGTTACAACATGCATGCCAGCTAAGTTTCTATTGCTTCATCAATAACCATTATAGTGTTTAGGTTGGATGAATCTTACATTTAGCTTTCAATGCACTTTCGAGCTTCACTCTCCATCATAATAAGAGTAGCCTATGGCTAAGCAGTCTCTTCATCTTTTTCGGTGCAAAAGATAACCTAGAATCGCCTTTATCTCTTGTCTTGCGGATTCTTATTAGTTCTATACATACAAACCAATTCTTACAACTTTAGTTTTTTCAGCTAGGGCTGCTGCTTGTTGACGCATGTACATCTTGAACGATTCTCTGAAAGTGCCTGGAAAACAGAACATGAAACATGAATGAAACAGGAGTGCAATTTGAGCGTAAGATGGTGTTTTACTAGAGGGTTTTGGTTTAAATCCTTTGTTGTAGAATACCTTGAATTGTCTCTGAAGGTCTTTAATGTAGTCAACGGCCAAATCCAGCATGTCTGATGTGTTTGTTTGCTGCGAAGAGGGAAACAAAACAATATCCAAGCTTAAACAAAACTAGCACAGATATAGAAAAAAGGAAGTGCTAGTGAAAGATTCTACCTTGTCCATGTTTGGTACAAGGTCTTGGAGTTTCCTCATCCGTTCACTGATTCTAGTTCTTCTCACCTACACAATTCACATCTATGAGGAGTAAGGACATCTAGAATTAATCCAAAAAGGGTGATTAAGGGGAATGCTGCTGGTGTTAACTGTGGAGATTAAAGATCCCAGAACCATGCTTAGCTCCAAGTAAAAATAATGACTAAGAAATGCACTAAAGAGACTTTACCCTCTCAGCAATGCTTCTTGGATGGGTGGCACAACCACGCTTGGCTCTGATCTTACAGGGTACAGAATCTTGAAATTGCAGTAACTTCTCAATGGTAGCCATTTCTGCTGATGTTTTTGGCAAGCTCAAGTGATGAGCCAGCATTGGAGGGCGGTCTCCTGCCTCTTCATTCTGCTAAACAACCAGAACTATTGTAAAATAAAAAAGATCTTGAGCAAAAGTGATCCTATCAAACTAGTATCCATGTTCTCCATTTCATTATCCTATAAACTAAAACATATGCAAATTGTTAAGATATATGAAGAATTAACACATGCCAGTATAGAAAACTGTGGTACCTGAGTTTCCGATGAATTTAGACCAGAAAGTATTCTGTCATCATCTGTAAGGTGTCTTTTTGAATCAATAGACATCATAGCCGAATCATCCCATGATCCAATAGGGTAACTTGAGACATAATCATTGCCAGGAGCTTCACCGAAACCACCACTGTCTGGGCTATTTTCTCCCGTGTTTTTGTTACCCATTTCAGCAATTGGACTCATTATCCCTGAAGAAGAAGGTGGCCTACCAGCTGCAGAATAAGCTGGGTCTCTTTTACCTGCTCCAGGATCTCCCATACCTCTCAGTACAGCATAGCCTGCCATATCCTAAGATTATTTTTGTCCCGTTTTCGTAACTCTAGTCAATCAAGACTCGAAACAAGAAACTGAGTGACATCAAGATAGAAACAGAAAACTCACTCTCATATAGCCCATACAAGACTATGAATCAAGCAACTTGGAGTATAAAAAATAATAAATCCCGTTGATGTTTCAAATTTTTTTAACTCCCACTTGCTAGTTCAAATGATTACTTATCAGAAGAGGAGTTCAATCAAAAAACTAACTGCACTTGACTTAACTGAAACTGTCCATTCATAACACAGAAAATTTAAACTTTCTATTTTTTCTCTGCTTTCCTTCCATTCTATTCATGGGTTACTTGAAAAGGTACAGGCTAACACAATGCCTTAATTTTTCTTATCAAATCAAACACTTTCTTCTTATTTTCCTCAATCTTCCAAGGACTGAAACAAAAAAGTATCAAAACAAATAGACAAACTTGACATACCATTCTCAAATTCAATATTTATGTCGGAGAAAAGCCCTGCCGGTGAGCTACTGTGTCGAACTAGATTCGAATTGTTTCCACTACTAAGCTTCACGGAAGGCAACCTCTCCAGTCCCATTGAATTCATTGATCTATAATTCATACCAGAACCTGAATTATGATCTGGTAATGGAGGTTTTGATCGACTTTGATAAAAACCCTGTGAGGCAGAGTAACTGCTCTGTTGCTGCTGCTGCTGCTGCTGCTGATGTTGATGCAGCCTGGTATCACTGCTATGAATATTCATTGAAGCCACCATCTGGGGTTGCTGGTTAATTTGTGAGATTGATTCTCTGACTGGAGAATCTTGCTTTATCTCACAAGGACTTGAACTTGATATATCCTCTGTTTTGCCACCAGAATTGGCTAAAAATCTCGCGAAAACTCTTTCTGTTTCAGGGCTTGTTGGCCTATTGAGAAACTCTTCACAGAAGTCTCTGTCTAAATTACTTGAAAAATATGAACTTGGTGCAGACTGATATCTTGTCAACCCAGGATTCATTTGTTTCTGATGAGTTTGTTGGTGCTGGTTATGACCATGAAGAAAATGATGCTGGTGTTGAAGATCTGATTCCATTGAACCCCCTGTTTTTTTTATTAAGTTTCTAAGAAGAAAGGCAGCTCAGTTGCCTTCTTTATTTATTTGCTCCAAATCAGATCAAAGACAAAGACTCACAAATCATGAAGCTGAATAGAAGTAACGAGAGACAGAACCAAGCAAACCCATGAGATTTCTACTGAAACAGGAAATTAGAGCAAGAACAGGGAGCAAGATGAAATCCTGCTTGAATTTTACATAACAAACAATAGTTTTTGTCAAATCTGAAAACAACCCATTTTTCTTAGGATGAAACTAAGTCAGCTTCACTCAAGAAGGTAACATTAAAAACAAAGAGAAGCCACTCAAAAAAAGAACTTATCTTTCTAGAACAAGAACAGGACAAGCTCAAAGCCCTCTCTAAGGTATGCTTCAAAAGGGTGAAGGTGGTGGAAGAGGTGGTGTCAATGCCATTGAGTGAAGGGAGAGACTGAATTTCTTTTGGTTGAAACTTGAAATATTAAAGAAATCAAAATTAATTATAAAGTCATTTCCCTTCCTCTTCTGTGAGTATGGCACACGAGAATCAAGAAAAAGATTAGAGATTATTAGTTCCATCAAATTTGCTGATAGCGATTTTTTGGACCTTCATGCCCTCCTTGTTTATTTATTACAAAATAACCATAACTTTAGGGAGAGAAAAAAAAATGCCGATTACATTAATTTCATGTAGATATTAATAGGTTTCAATATTTTTTTATATATAATTTTTTTAAATATGTGTGATGATTTTTTTGAAATCATAAAATAGTTTAAAAGGGAATTTATTTTGTATTATATATAAAATATTTGATAAATATTAATATAAAAAAATAAAAAATAAATGATGATGATTATGTGGTGGCGATAAGAGTGTCGTTGATGATAGCATGATAATAATTATAAAAATTGTTGAATGATATCATAAATGAATTATTGTATTTTTTTAATGAATAAATTAATTTAAAAAATAATAGTAGATATTTTATATTCACCGAGAAAATTGCAAAAAATAAACATATAATTTTTTAAAATAATATTTAAAATACTCAAAACAAAAGTATAAGATCTAGTTTATTATTTTTATTGAATGAGGAGTAGCTATGAGATAAAATATCAATTTAATATATTTCCCTAAGCTATATATATATATATATATATATATATATATATATATGTGTGTGTGTGTGTGTGTGTGTGTGTATATATATATATATATATATGTATATTAAAATGCATTTAAACTCGTTTCCAAATACAAACAAACTACATGGATAAATTCCATCATCATTTCAATTTTAATTGAAATATTCAGAAGTGTATGTCATCCTTGTAGATTCATACCCTTTTAAAAGGTAATCGATGTGCTGATTTCATAGTTTTTTTTTTAAAAAAAAAAAATTGATTATTTTAGTAAATTTAGCATTAATTTAAAATAAACACGAAAATATTAACGAATTATTAAGAAAAAGGTGAAATATAATGAACTCGTTATTTCTGCTAGCATTAAAATTAATTATCAATATTCAAACCACAATTTTCCCTGTCCCACCTAGAGCTTTCTCATTGAATTCTTGTAGCTACAAAGTACCTTCATTTATGATGAGAAATTAATTTTTGTACTGCCTATCTCATGAATTCGTGACTCAAAGTAGCAAAAATTTCATAAAAGACATTTGAAATCATTCTACACGTCCCTTTTGATGATAGTTTTTCTTCTTCTTACAATTTTTTTTATTATACTATAAGAAAAAAAAATATGGTATGACTACATAGGATTTTAGTTTTTGAGTTGAGTTAAAATATTTAATTTTTGTAAAATTCTAAAATAATTAGACTTAAAATATACTTTTTAAAAGTATAGTTTACTAGTTCCAAAAAAAATTAAAAGAATTTCGGCTCACCTTTCTAGGGTCTACTTGTTTTGTATGATGCAAAAATCAAGCTAACTTCTGATAGACGATACACTTTCGGGAAGTTAGATTGTGTATCATGGCATACGAGGGCTTGCAAATTTCAACGCCTGCGATGGGCTGAGTCGTCGGTAGTCGTCTGTAGAGGTTTGGAAATTTCCAAAAAAAAAGATATATAGGGGGGGGGGGGGGGGGGGGGGGGGGGCTCATCTAAGTCTCGGAGTCCATGTGTGGTTTTATTTTCTCTATAAAAGATTTCAATATACACAAAGTTTCATGTTTCTATTTTCTAAAATCTCAAATACAAAAAATATATCAAATCATCTCATTAGCTACTATATTTTTATTAATATAGATGTTCAGACCAACTTGCGTGCACCTCAACTAATCTCAAGATTTCTAAAGTTGATGACCATGTAAGTATCTAGTAATCATTATACTTTGACTTGGGATATATTAAGATCTAGAAAAGCAAAAAAAAAGGCACATATGGAAGTTAATTAATTAATCTTTATCTAATTTTCTAAAGTCCAAACCTACCTTTTTGGGGGCAGGTGAGCTTCATATGTTATCATCTCCTTCTCTTTTGTTTTCTTAAACTCAAGCAATTGAGCTCATTATGTATTCAGTGCTGGTGATCAATCATGCAACAAAGTCAAGATAAGTGCTAAAAAAATCATAAAATAATCTTACTTTGATTTGGTGAACCCTTAAGCTTTGGCATAATTTGAGGTTGAACTCTTATGTCTATAATGAGCTCAGTTGTTTCCATACATGCTTTCATGATTCCGGTGAACATGGGAGGTTTCTATGCTTCAATGTTGATTAATGTAGGGATCAATCAAGATATAATTTTTAAAAGTTATATCTTTATGGGTCTTCACAACGAGGGTATTTTCCGAGATAACTTTGTATATTAATTTATTTTTATTATTATTGTTATTGAGCAAGTTATTTTAGAGTTTTAACTTTAAATAATATCAAGCGAGTAAGACTTATATACGAGGGAAGTAAAATGTTTATATATAAAATCCACTCATAATTCTTTAAATTAATCTATACTTTCAAGTTAAATTAAAGATTTATATATCATTAAATTATATATAACTACATGCAAGCACAAACCCAGTACAAACACAAGCACCCATACATCCAGCACTAGTTTGCTGAAATCGTATGCTACAGATCTCTTAAAAAAATTCACCAAATCATCCATGGTGGAGGTAAAAAAAAAAAGATGATTTTTGCAATAAAAGAGGGAGCTCTCAAGTTTACTAGAAACGTTGACAAAAAGCTCTCCCAAAATGATGGAGGTTGGTCCAGTGCGATGGCAGCAGGGCACGTATAGAAAGGCGACCTTGTTCGCGTCAGCACTGCTGGCACTGATTTTTAGTTTTTTGCTATTTATTTTTTATGGACCCTAAGATTTGCACATGCCAAGATATCGCTTCTCACGTATAAAGATATGCAGTGGAAAAAATAATAATAATTAAAACTTAACTTTTTCTTTTATTATATAGTACTACTTTGTGTGGCTAGTGGAAATAAAATAAAATAAAGTCTTGAGATCATAGTGCTCCCACTCCGCTCAAATTGAGGCTTGTCTTCTAGTGATTTTTTAGAGTCTTGTGTGAAAGAAACTTGATCAATTTAGCTATTTTATATATTTTTTAATTGGAGATAAATATGAGAAATAAACTTAGATGTTGTATGGACCAGCACGCAGAGAAAACCATTGGCCATGAACTACATAGAATAAAGAGTTTATTTTAGTACCCTTTTGGCACAACTTTAGAATAGATTTACTCATTGGTATTCTTCTTTATGTTTACGAGGAACCGAACCCAAAATCAAGGTGCAATAATTTTGGAGGCCAAACTCCCTTAAAAAAAAGGTAGGTGAAGGGCTTACTTTTGTTTTTATTTATATATTAACAAGGACAATCAAATATATGGTCGGTATAGGTGATAATTTGAATTTTTTTTTATCAATATCACATAACTAATCATGTACTAAAAATATTAGACTATAAATGTAATCTAAAAGCTAATTCAGTACGAGATCTAAATCAGATCACAGGTTAAGTAATTTAACTCGAGTTAATTTAAGTTTTTTTAAAGTAATTATAACGGGTCAATTCCACTATTTTTCTCTTAAAAAACATATCAATCTTAGACTAATAATTTATGCTATTATTTTTGTGATTATAATTATAATTTATGTGTTGCTCGTATAGAAACCCATAAATTATCAAGAAAAATCCAACCCAATAGGTCACACCTAAGCGTGCATCAATAGAGCATGGTCCATTTAATAATAATAAAAGAAAAGTAGAGCATGGCACCTACCTTTAGTTTTCTATAAAAATAAACTATTGAAGCTTTCTATATATACTTTATTCTCTCAATAAAAAAAAAAGAACTTGTCGCTCTCCTATTTGAAAAAATCTAATTAAATAGATCTAATTATTGTTTTGCCATGTCTCCCATAGTGTTGGGAGGGAATTTTCTGTTTTAATACTCAGTATTCGGTAGAAAAATCAAACTAAAAAGTCCACTGTGTCCCTTTTTTAATCATCACTTGTTTTTCTCAAAAAAACAAAATTGAGGACAATATTGTCCAAAGGTTTTTTTTTTTTGGTGAAACACGAATTAGGAACTACTATATATATATATATCAAAACAATAAAAAAATATTATTTTAATGTATTTTTAAACAAAAATAACTTTCAAAAATAAAATCAACCATACTCAAACAGACACGTAAGAGCCACCTAACACTAAATATTTTCCTCTTTTGTATAAGATGTGCAAGTCCATTTTGAAATTCCCGTGGGAAGTGCTTTTTCTAGCTCCCACATCTTGCTGCTTGAATACCTACCAACTTGGGGAAGCTTAGAGTTGCTTTTTCCATCTTTATGCTTCTACTTTCTTTACCAGGCTTTACACCCACAAATTAATTTCCACGAGACAATTCTCGTGTCCTTTGACACCTTTTCATTTCCTTACACGAAATTACAAACCAAACCACTCATCATCAAACAAAAACACCCCCGGATTGTTTTGTTTTATTCTATTTTTTAAAAAAATATAAAAAATTAAATTAAAGAGAGAGAAAATAAAAAAAAATCAAAGCACACCAAACTCCAATAACAATATAAAAAAAATTCAACAATACCATGAAGACTCGCTAATAAAGAATAAAGTAGGCCGCGTGAACTTCTCAAAGGTAGCCGAACTCACTTTTCTTTGGAAAGCTCGTACTATCTACTTCGGTCACCGTTGATGGTCTTCTTTGTTGTTGTTGTTTGATTTATATCATTGGAACTTCTACGATGATATTAATAGTTTTATCATCAAAGCTTTGACGTGTCTTGAAAAAGATTCTTTATTTTTTCTCTCCCTCATCTCTCGTCACTCCTAAATTTATTTTTTAACAAATAATTTTATAATTTAGAGAGAATCGAATATAACATCTATAACTAACAAGTCATAAATATTATCTATGACCTTCTCAAATATACTATTTTACTAAATATCTTTCCACAAAAATGCTATAACAAGATACTAATTACAACAACATAGGGGTGGGTAATTACTTTTATCATAAAGTTTACGAAACCTTGGAATAGTATACATTGGATAATGAAAAAAAGCATATACAAGTTCACTTTAAAGATATAAATTATGATTGAGTTTTGTGATATTTTCTCGACAAAACTCAAGCCTGGTTTGGCTAACTTGTCACTACAACCAATGATATGCATCTTGAAAAACTTGGAGCACCTCCTCGATGCTAATTCAATGCCGACAATAATATATATAAAGATTCACGGTACATATTCACTCATCTTCTGCGATGCCTTTCCTGTCTTCTAGCAGCAGCATATAATATATAGTTGAGATCCGGTTTGAATTTGAATTATTAGATTGTTAAATGAATTTGCAAATCACCAAATTAAACATTTTTTATTTATTGAAATAGCATTATTTTCTTTTAAAAATCTTATTAATGTTAACATGTATGGGTTAATATTAGTCAATATTCTACTTGATTTAACTAAAATACCCATCCTAACAAGATTCTAGATTCTAATTTATCAGAATTAACCTACAAAATTTATTACCAACTCTACTTTAATAATGTAATGGTAGCTTTGTATTTCAATCCGGACAACCAGAAGATGATAAATGTTGACGACAACGTGACAGAGAAAACACAAGATGGAGAAATACAAACATCTTTATATCTTGTATCCATCGATGTATTTTATGCTCTTGAAGCTGTACCGCACATTGGCTGCGCTACAAGACAACTCCATGTCTGATGCAACTATTTCTTTTTCTTTTTTTTTTTGGCCAAGGATAAATTACAAGATATTGATCGCATCATGCCCATTTCCCTCGAATTAAAGAAGAGAACTAATTAATGTTAAATCTTTTCTAAAAGGTTAAGTTGATAAATATGATTCTAGAATATAATTTATATTATTCTTTAACATACACTTTCAAGTGAAATCTTTTTGGGTTTGAAACTTCCATATATTTATACTATCTTGTACTTGATTTTTATCAAATAAAATGGAGGTGATAAGATTCAAAATCGTGACTATTAAATTAATAAGATTCTGATACCATATTAAAAAATCATCTTACGTAAAAGTTTAAGCTGACATGTGAGGTTGTAGAATATAATTTATATTATTTTATAACAATTAATAAAAGTCTTTTTGCAATGTATATAGATTAATTAACACATAGGACAACTGGAACTGATGGATGATCACTTTGCTAGATTAAGATGGGTGTGAGTGTTGAAACCCAGATTGTTGAAAAGAGAGGTAATCAATGAACCACAAATTCTGATAATTAATTAAATTGAAATGGGTTAAGAGGAGATAAAATAAATAAAAATAGAAGCGCAAGACATTGTTATTATCATTTTCCTCTCATAGAGTACTTTACTATTATAAATTATGGGGATGCTCTTTTTTTTTCCTCTCTTGATTATAGGGTTTATCTGCCATTACAACTCTATTAAAAAAGAATAAGAAAAACCCTACTCCACTATCATTTTCAAGAATAAGATTTGCCCTTCGTTAATAAATTTCTCAAAAAACAGCGTTTAAAGCATGAAAAAATTGGCATGTAACCAGTGGATAAGATGCATGTGTTTTTTTTTTTCTCAGGAAAAAATCTACGCCAGGGAAAAATTAGTGGTCAAGGAAGATTGTTCCTCGATAATGTGTAGCCAAAGTTCTGTGCTGTCGGTGTATTCTTCACTGCTTACAAAATTCTAAAAAGAAATAAAGGAAAATAATAGGGTAGTAGTTATCTTGAAAAACTCACGATTTAAAACTGGTATACGGCCAGCATTTAAGTTTAATATATAAAAAACCTTGATCATAAATAATAATGATAACAAAACAAAATCATTTTAATAAAAACAATTGACCTATCAACTATTTTTCCTTGAACAGGTCTAACAACTATGATATATACCAATAAAAGAATATACGTAATAATTCATTAAGAGATGAACGCATTCCACTGCCATGATAAAGAAAGAAAGCAGCATCTTTCCATGTATAGGGATAAAGGGGTATGAGCATTTAATTTAATGCCGACATTAAAAAAAAAAGCCTGTTTAGACTTGTAGTTTTTTTTAAAACAATTATTAAAATGATTCATATATATATATTTTTTAATATCAGTATATAAAAATAATTAAAAAATATAGAAAAAATTAATTTAAATAAAAAAATTATTTTATTTTTCAAAATTACTTTTGAAACATAGTGTAAATAATCACGAATATTAACGTACGGTCCATTTTTATTCATAATATACAATAGTGTAAATAATCACGAATATTAACGTACGGTCCATTTTTATTCATAATATACAATAGTGTAAATAATCACGAATATTAACGTACGGTCCATTTTTATTCATCATATACAATAGTGTAAATAATAACGAATATTAACGTACGGTCCATTTTTATTCATCATATACAATGACTTTCTCATCTTCCAGGACAAATATAGTTGTTAGATTCTATTCAAGGCCGTTTGATTAAGAAAAAAAGAATCGAAAAGATGGTCAATGTTGATTATGAGGTTACAGAGAAAGACATGCAGGAGAAATAGAAACATCTTTGTCTTGCATCCATTGATGTCTTTTCGTGGTCTTGAAGCTGTACCGCACAATGATTGCCCTCCAACACACAACCACATACTTGATCCAACTATTTTTTTTTATTAGTTTTTTGGCCATGGATAAATTACAAGATATTGATCGCATCATGCCCATTTTCCTGGGATTAAAGAATGGAAATAAATATTAAAAGTCTTTTTGTTATGGATATATAGATTAATATATAGGACAAGTTGTACTGGTTTTGTTAGATTAAGATGGGTGTGAGTGTTGAAAAGAAAGATAATCGATCCACCACAATTTCTGAAATTTTGATAATTAATTAAATTGAAATTGGTGAAGAGGAAATAAAATAAAATAAAATAAAATGGTTAATTCCTTCAACGTTTGAGAACATTCATGTAGAAATTGGATGCGATGGAAGCAAATAGAATACCATATAAAAATCTTAATGCGCAAAAAAGATTGAGTTGTAAATTTAAATTCATAATTTTATTTTTTAAAAACTAAATATACGATGGCTTCATCCTCGATCAAGAGATTTATAAGATTTTAAACTGGTTAGAAAACAACTCTAAAAACATTAAGAAACTTAAAACATAATTTTAAATTCAAGAAATCTTAGAAAATAGCAAAATTAACTTAAATAACATTTTCATGTTCAACTCAAAGAAGACTCAAAGATAAAGATAAAAGGAGAAGTTGTTTTTTAGAAGAACAATCATATTTTTTACTATTTTATTTTGAAAATACTAATTTAATCCGAGTCATATCTTCATTTAGTAGTGTCAAATCTTCAACAAACTGTTTATAATTTTCAGATTCGATTGTTTCATTTAATTCAATTTGAGAATCATTTTTTTTTTATTGTGATGAAATTAGAGGATGACAACGCATTGATATGATGCAAGGAAACATTTTCTTGGTCTCTGAGGTAAAGATTCCATGTACTTAATTTCTTATTTGAACGAGGTTGCTTCTTCGTCAATCAGTATTTTCCTACAAAACATCGGAAATATATTCCTCAAAACGACAACATTTAAAGCATGAAAATATCGGCATGGAACCAAATCTTGAATGGATAAGCTGCCCGTGTTTTGTTTTTCTCTCAGGAGAAAATCCCCACCAGGAAAAAACATTGCGGTCAAGGATGATGGAAGATTCTATTTGTCATTTCATTTCAAAAATATATTTTTAAAAAATATTTTTTGGTGTTTTTATATAATTTTTATATGTTTTTTTTGAAAAAAATTAAAAATGTTTTTTTTTAAAATTTTAAATTATATTTTTTTGGTATTTTTATATAATTTTTATGTGTTAATATCAAAAATAATTTTTAAAAACTAAACAAATATTATTTTAATATATTTTCAAATAAAAAATACTTTAAAACAACAACAACAAATAAATCAGCCTCAATCACGTGTAGCCACAAAATACTTAAAAGAAAACAAATAAAGGAAAAATATATGGCCCGTAGTTAATAAATTTGTCGTTGTCAGATGATTTTGCTTAAAAAACTTGTGATTTTTGGGTGTTCAGAAATATAGCTGTTTTTTTTTTTTACTAAAAGAATACATTAAATTAATATTTTTGTTAATTTTTAAATTCACTTTTAATATTGGTATATTAAAATAATCTGAAAATATATAAAAAATTACTTTTTTTAAAAAAAGTTAAATTTTGGCTGAACGAAACTGTACTAATTCAAGTTTTAATTTAAACTAATTTTGACTCCATTAAATTTAATAAACACAGAGTTCATTAAATTTGGTTGACATGATTAAATGACACGTGACTTTATCAAATCAGCCCAAACTCTACTGAGACAAAATCAATGACTTTTTCAAAAAGAAAATAAAAAAGAAATAATAAAAATCTACTTCATCATCCTGTAACCGTAACTTATTTTTTTTTTCTCCTGATAAGATATAGGCCTTTGACAGAATATATCTATTGGTACAAAGGCCCATAAGAGATGAGCCCATTCCTTCCCCCAAATTTTGCTTCTTAATTCTTTTCATCCACTCGCAAGAGAAACGGTGAAGGCCCAATACTCCAATACTAATTTTGGACCATTGGCTACTCTCTTCAATATTTGAATTTAGTTTAGCAAATTGAACCCTTTTATGAGCTACTATGAGGAAAATATGAAATCAATCATATAGTGAACTATTAAATTTTAAATCCCCCCCCCCCCAATAAATAAATAAATAAAAAAGAAAAATAATAGCAATAACAATAACAATTAAAAAAAACAAGTATTTTTTTTTAATAATATTAGTTTTACATTCAAAAAAATAATTTTTATCTTGGAATATCTGCTCCCCTCACCCTATAAGATCAAAGACTGGACCCAATAAGCTTATATGGTATTTGGGTGACTAACTTGATGGCTGTCTTCAGGGACCGAACTGATTATATTTTATAATAGGGTGACTAACTTTGATGGTTGCGAAGAAAAGAAAAGCCCCTTGCAGTGCCACGCACTGTACTTCCAAAAAACCCCTTGACCTTCTCATTAGAGAATCGGCAAACTACCCCTTAACCTCCACGCGTCACTACCACAAAAACGCTTGGTATATCACTCGAAGCACAGAGCGTCGGGAAAATCTGAGACCATCCTCGCTCGCTTCTCCTCCTTCACAGCCCGAAAACCCTAACCCGATACCGAAATCTTCATGTCTCTCCAAAAATCGGGTCGTTTTCTACCTCCAAGACTCAGTCTTTAGCTACTTGAGCTGTGTGGACTCAACACTTCAGCAAGTTCCAGGTACTTGTCGATTTTTTTCCAGCTCAAGCTCTGTTTTTAAGTCTTCTTTTGAAAGTTTTTGAGATGTTTAGTTTCATTTTTGTTGAAACTAGTGGAAAGAAGAGATGGGTTTGTTTTTAGATTTGTGTAAAATAATCGGTTGGTGAAGTTTTATTGGAAAGTTTTGTTCTTATTTGAGTTTAGAGCTAAAACGGTTTGTGTTTTTGGCTTTAGAAGGGGAATGATGGAGAGATGTCGAATGTTTTGCCTGTTAGATAAAAATAGCTAAAAATTTGGTGCTTGTGTTGAAGGTTAGAAGGAATCATGTTAATGTAGAAATTAGAAATATTAAGTTGAATTTGTATCGAATGGTTATGTCGAGATTATATGGTATTTTATGAATCTAGCTAGATAAATGGGAATGGTTGGAATGAAGAACAGGAATGGGATGGATGCCGTGAAATGCGAAGGTTCTGTTCTGTGTGTTAAATGATTATGAGCATTGTGTGTTGTGTATGGAAGTGGAATGCAATGCAAGGAGAAGGGATAGGAAAAATATTTGGATATGAACCAGTATTTGTTAGATGGATGAATTGAGCACAACGAGTGGATGATCTCCCTATAATGGCGTGAGATTTGTTGCATTTTATTTATTGTTTTCGTGTTGGGAGTTGTGGTCTCTGTGATTATTTTTTGTTAAAAAAAGATGAGCTTGAGGCATTGTTAGGTTGCAATTAGGGGATCTGTGTGAACAACTGGTATTGAATTGGTTGCTGGGCAATAAATTCATTTGGACTTTTTTGACGCATTGTGTGTTTACTATGTGATTGTAACTTTGCACGGTTTTGATGAGATATTGCTTTGTTGATGTTATTTGTTGCTGATGTGGTTTGTCCAATCATGCTCTTATGTTTTAGGTACCATGGCTATGAAATCATTGTGTCAAAAATTTATACCATCTCCATCTGAGGAGATTTTGAGCAACATGTATTGTATACTTTATGGAGGACTACAGATCTTGATGTGAACAGATTGGGGATACAAAGTGGATCTGAATCTTCTCACTACAATAATGGATTCCAGTGTCATAGCAGCCTGTGCAATTCCAGAACCTCATGATGATATTGAATTTGAATCACATGAAGCTGCATATTCATTTTACAAAGATTATGCCAAGTCCGTAGGCTTTGGTACTGCTAAGTTGAGCAGCAGGCGATCTAGGTCATCAAAAGAATTCATTGATGCAAAATTCTCATGCATAAGGTATGGGAATAAGCAGCAGTCTGATGATGCCATAAATCCACGACCTTCCCCAAAAATTGGCTGTAAAGCTAGCATGCACGTGAAGAGAAGACAGAATGGAAAATGGTATATATATAGTTTTGTAAAAGAGCACAATCACGAGCTTTTACCAGCCCAGGTGCACTTCTTTCGAAGTCATAGAAATGATGACCCTCTTAAGAATGAAGTCCGGATACGACGGCGAAAGAATCTATCATCAGTTTCCAAACTTTTTGGTGCGTATCAAAATGTGGATTGTTTAGAGGGCTACATGAGAAATCAGCATGATAAGGGGCGGAGTTTGGTCTTAGAATCAGGAGATGCTCAGTTATTACTAGACCTTTTTATGCATATGCAGGAAGAGAACCCAAAGTTCTTCTACGCTGTTGATTTGAATGAAGAGCATCAGTTGAGAAACTTGTTTTGGGTTGATACAAAAGGCATGGAAGACTATAGAAACTTTGATGATGTAGTTTGTTTTGACACTACATATATCACAAACAAGTATAAAATACCATTAGTTTTCTTTACCGGGGTGAATCATCATGTTCAACCCACATTGCTTGGTTGTGCATTGATAGCAGATGAGACAGTTTATACTTTTGTTTGGTTGATGCAAACATGGTATATGGCAATGGGGGAACGTGCTCCACAAGTAATGCTTACTGATCAAAACAACGCCATAAAAGCAGCTATTGGAGCAGTCTTTCCACAAATATGCCATTGTTTTTGTCTCTGGCATATATTGGAGAAGATCCCTAGGCAGCTCGAATACGTGAGTCTTTGGCATGATAATTTTATGGTAAAATTTAATAAATGTATCTTTAAATCATGGACCGAGGAACAATTTGAAAAGAGATGGTGGAAGATTCTTGACAAATTTAATCTTCGCGAGGTTGAATGGGTTCAATCTCTATATGGAGATCGCAAATATTGGGTGCCTACCTTCATGAGAGATATATCTTTTGCTGGTTTGTCTACAATGTTGCGCTCTGAAAGCTTGACCTCTTCATATGACAAATATGTGCATGCAGAAACATCGATGAGAGAGTTTATAAAACAATACAAAATGATTCTTGAAGATAGGTATGAAGAGGAAGCCAAGGCAGATTTTGATGCGTGGCATGAAACGGCAGAGTTAAAATCTCCATCACCTTTCGAGAAGCAAATGTCACTGGTGTACACGCATGAAATTTTCAGGAAATTCCAAGTTGAGGTTTTGGGAGCAGCTGCTTGTCATCTTAAGAAAGAAAGTCAGGATGAGACAACCACAACGTATACTGTGAAGGACTTTGAAGACAGCCAGAGTTACGTCGTGGAATGGAATGAATCAAAATCAGATATTTATTGTTCATGTCGTTCTTTTGAATACAAAGGTTATCTTTGTAGACATGCTATTGTTGTTCTTCAAATGTCAGGTGTGTTCAGCATTCCACCTAAATACGTATTGCAACGTTGGACAAATGCTGCTTTGAGCAGGCATCCCATTGGTGAAAGATTGGATGAGGTGCAAAGTAAGGTCCGTCGTTATAATGACTTGTGTCGACGAGCCATCATACTAGGTGAAGAGGGGTCGCTTTCACAGGAGAGTTACAGCATTGCACTTTGTGCCATAAGAGAAGCTTTGAAACAATGTGCGAGTTTAAATAACTCTGCTGAAACCAGTGCTTGTCCTAACACCTCAGGGAGCATTGAGGAAGAGAATCAGTACAGGAATACTTCTAAAGAGAGGGCACCAGATCTCCAGGCTACTGGTGCAGACAAGGTTCCTAGAAGAGCTGGAGCAGCAAACACGAAGGAAAGAAACCACAGCAGTGCGGTTAAAAAGGGAAAGGTCTGCTGATTGCTGATTCTCTTTGCCCATGTTGCTATTTTTACAATAATCGGTGCTCATTAGAACTTGTGTCGTGTGTGAAGCAGGTTACTAGGTCAGGAGATGCGAGCGTTGGGTCACAGGAAGGCTTCCATCTAATGGTTTGTGATACTGCCATCTTGTTTATTTTCTTGCTCAGTACTTTTTGCGGTCCACTACTCTGTAGTTCTCTCGCTGTGTATTTTCTGATAAGAAATCAACTTTATGATGACAACCATTTATCTCCTCTTCTTTCTGGGATACTTTAGTCGAGACATCATCAATGATCTTCGCTCTTGAGTTCTTACTAATATAACTTTCTATTATACTAATGGCAGGGAATATCTGACCTGGGGCCAACACAACCACATAATATGATGCCTGCACAGTTGCAAAATGTTGTTCCTACAGTATTTCATAATATCATGCCGACTCAGTTCCAGAACATAGCTTCAACACATTTGCACGAGACGAGACTCCCGCATTAGTGTGATTTTGCATTTCCTTGTAAAAAGTTGTATCTATTGATTACTACAACACTGGTCCCAAGAATGCAGGATGTGTTGTGAAGTTGTTAATCTCTGCTTAGATGTGGAAGCTTCAACTATTTAGTTATGAATCATCTTGGCACTTCCATTACTCACTTAGACCTTACTCTTCTGTTATTGCCCGATTTATAGTACACATTAACCTTGAGCAAGAAAGCAGCCAAATATATAAAATTGATCCTTGCAACTGTGGATTGGCAATTGAAATATGTACTCGTATATTTTTTGGTTTTGGATTGTAATATGGTATTTTTTATCATATATAGTTTCATTCTAAATTCATCTTATCTCGTTGATTTGATTAAAATATTCAACTTGAAATCGGAAAATTCATAGAGGTTATACTATTTACTTTGAAACTATAGAAAAAAAGATGCTATGAATTTGTTTTAAAAACATATTATATTTGAGATCAAGTTAAAAATAAAATCCATTTATTTTAGGGTAAAGTTTTACTGATCTTATTAAATATTTTTAAAATATTGGTAATTAATATATTTTAAAATTAAAACTATAAAATGTGCCGCTGGCTAAACATTTTCAAACACCAACTATTTCTTTCACTATAAATCAGTAAGGTGTCGAATCTTCTAGGCGATAAAGTGAAACAAATAAACAGGTTCTATTCACATTTGCTTAGTAATAAATCCTATGGATGATGTCTTGTCGGACACTTCAGATTAATTAATCATCATCTGGATCTTAAGCCTATTTATTTTTTATTTCAAAAGTATTTTTTGAATATTTTTTTCCATTTTTTTAAATTAATATTTTTAGTTTTTTTATATAAAAAACATTTTTTTTTAAATATATTATTTTAATATATATTTTCTTAAAAACAATTTACAAAACATATTCTATTACACTTACAAACACCCCCTGAGCTTAGCTTGTATTCAAAATGCTCCTTTAATGGTGAGTGTTGATGTCAATTGATCATTATAATCATAAATCTTTTTAATCCAGTGATTTTGAAGGTTCAAATTACTTTAGGTTACGCAATAAAAACGATCCCCATCCATTTATTATAATTGAAAAATATTTTTTTTATTTTTTATTAATTAATTTAACCCATTCAAATAACATCTCATATTGACCATTGATAAAAAAAAAAGGACCAAGATCGAATTAAAGGGCAAATATGCTCAATTATAAAAAATAGAGGGACCCTGGATGCATTTTACCCAATCAATAATAATCACTTGTGAAACGACATATCACGTTCCAACCCTGTAATTTACAGCATTGTCTTTTCCATCTGTTCATACACAGCTAAATATCAGTGTCGGCTGCTTACTTTCTTCAAGATATGATTGAAACTCGAGAGATCACAACTCGGTTTGAAATCTTCATGGCATGGACAAAATTTGACGTCCCCCATACCCGATCTTCTTCATCGGGTGGACCCATTTTAAACAGTGTACAGATAGGGCATGTGGACGAGCCAGATTTCTAAGGGGCCAGGAGTATTTTTCTTTCTTTCATGAAGGAGAAGGTTGGGGAGACAAAGATCCAGTTTTGGGTCAGTTTATCAGCACGCAGAGTCCCATTTTGCTGTCCCAAAGTTTTGATAGAACTTTGTCCTAAATTGATTGAAATCTAAAGAGGACATTCATGACAACTGTATTTATGTTTTTGCGTAAATACATTTTTGAACTTGTTTTTGCTTCAGATTTGAAGATTTAACAAAGCCAAAGTGTCTGCTGCATCTTCAACAATCCAAGAAAGAGATGTTGAGACAGGCATGGCTGAGATCTCACATCTCATTTATACTTGCCCTAACCTTCCAATGGCTAATATAAATTTCTCTTTCTGGCAATTCATTATCCTAAGCAAGCAAGGCTTTTACTTCATAGAAGAATTAATTTCTTCACACAAATTTATCGCGGTCGCCACAGCATCCTGGTCCTCTCCAATCATGGACCTCAAAGTGCCACGTACGTTGTATACTTCACAGCCGCCGAGCTTATCCCTATCTCCATGTTGACGTGCTCTTCTTCCTCAATTATATATTTAGGTTCTGCTCCCCATGTGTTTTGTCGAGATATAATGAGAGCTGACAGGAAAGAAATGAGAGACACCGTTTCAGGTTAACATCTTCGAAATCACAAGTTCGGGTTAATTGATACTTTCAAGATCGATATCACCTATCAAATCTAAATATTAGGGTAAAGTTTTATATTGTTAAATTATACACTATTGAATATTTCTTCATATTTAACTATTGGATTAAAATAAAACTTTACTAAACAATTCCAGAGCCAAGCTTCTATGTGGAGGTGAAATTTCATATCCATTTGAGTTTAAAAAGATTTTGCAATATAGGTCATGACATGCTTTATGATTTTGATAACAAATCTGATACTAGTATATTTAGGATATTAATCTCATATTTTTATTCATTTTATTATTTTCTTATTAGTTTTTTGATTATTATTGCATGTTTAGTTAATTTTATAAGTGAGTTCAAATCAGCCCACATATGAGGATTCATTAGTGTTATTTGAAATATTATACAAGTGAATTGTATACTGCAAAACTAGCAGCCATAAATTAATGAAATAAACTTGTGTTTTATGTAATACAGCATGTTTTTATTTTAGATAAAGATCAAATCTAACTTATCAAGATATAACTGATCTTTTGACATTATTCAATTCAATTTAAATAATATTAGTGTATTGAAACAAATTTTCATTTTATCATATATATCAAATTTTATTTTCAACTCTCTTAAAAACAATACCAACTTCATTGAAAATTACTTGACTACAAGATCAAGAGACATCATCAGCAAAACATTTATAATGAGCCCACCAATATGCTCGCTGCTGCCCATGTCCTTGTACATTAATTAGGAGTGCGTGCTTGATTGATATTGTCAGTATACATCGATTCCCCATGTATTTATTTTCCCAGAAATTTCTGTAGCAGTATTAACTCTAGCTCGTACGGGTCACTGGTTCTATTCATGAGAACAGATGACCTTCCCTGATAATTAATAACAGCTAATTAATTCATGGATATATCAGATTATAACTACCCTAACATTAATTTCCTTTCCTAAAACATCCGTATGTATACATAGATTCTCATTTCTGGCAAGAGACTACACTCCTTAATTACTTTGAAATGATTTTAAAAGCAAATATTTTATCAAATTCATATATTTATGATAATAAATTCTCTTAATAATTCAATCTGATACGTTATGGGCAAAATCGTCACGATGGTAATCCCACCCAGTTAGTTTATAATTTTATATATACAGACACAAACAACAACGCTACGCCCACACTTCACTCCCCAACGTGAACTCATACAAAAAACAAGCATTCTACACACAGAAATCAAGAAACCATGGCAATGCTTTCTTACACTACATTACTAGCAATCTTAACAATATTCATCTCTACTTCTGCAGTTCGAAGCTGTCCTCCTTCAGACAGGGCAGCTTTGCTAGCTTTCAAAGCAGCTCTCCACGAACCTTACTTGGGCATCTTCCACTCTTGGGCGGGCACCGACTGTTGCCATAACTGGTATGGTGTCAGCTGTGACGTGGAGAGCAAAAGGGTTGCTGACATTAACCTCCGAGGTGAATCCGAAGACCCCATTTTCCAAAAAGCTGGTCGGTCCGGGTACATGAATGGTTCGATCTCTCCATCTATATGCAAGCTCAAGAGGCTCTCCAGTATTACAATTGCTGATTGGAAAGGGATCTCAGGTCCGATCCCAGCCTGCATTACGTCGTTGCCGTTCTTGAGGATTCTTGATTTGATTGGGAATCGGATTTCTGGCAAGATCCCGGAAGATATCGGGCGGTTGCACAGGCTGGCAGTTTTGAATATCGCCGACAATCTTCTAACAAGTAGGATCCCGAGATCCTTGACTAATTTGTCGGGTTTGATGCATCTCGATTTGCGGAACAATCGGATTTGGGGTTCATTGCCTCGAGATTTCGGGCGTCTTCGGATGTTGAGTCGCGCTTTATTGAGCCGAAATTATATTGGTGGCACAATCCCCGATTCAATTTCTAAAATCTATCGTCTCGCCGATTTGGATCTTTCCTTGAACAGATTATCGGGTGAGATACCAGCTTCTTTGGGTAAAATGGCAGTCTTGGCAACACTAAATCTTGATGCCAACAAATTATCAGGAGAAATACCTTATAGTTTGTTTAATTCAGCAGTTGGTAACTTGAATTTGAGCAAAAACTCATTTCATGGATACTTACCGGATGTTTTCGGTCCGAGATCTTACTTCATGGTTCTCGATCTATCCTACAATAATTTTTGGGGCCCGATACCAAAATCTTTGTCTCAAGCATCATTTATCGGGCACTTGGATTTGAGTCACAACCGCCTATGTGGGAGGATCCCGGAAGGCCCACCTTTCGACCACCTCGAAGCATCATCGTTTGCTTATAATGCCTGTCTTTGCGGCAAGCCACTTGGAGCTTGCAGGTAGACAAGACTAGCGTCGGTCAGCCGAGATGGAAACTAGTTTCATTTCGTCGGGTTTTGTTAAGTACTATATGTTTGCATGATTATGTTGTTAAGGAACCATCTTATCTAAAAACTTAAGCTTGTAAGTGAGGTCCCATAATAAGATTTATATTATTCTCTAACACACCCCCTCAAGTGAAAGCCCTTTGGGCTTGAAACTTGCACAGGCCCACATCACTTTGTGTTTGATTTTTATCAAATAGAATGGGGGTGGTGAGATTCGAAGTCGTGACCGCTGGGTCAACCAGGCTCTGATACCATGTTAAGAAACCATCTCACCTAAAAGCTTAAGCTTTTAGGTGAGATGGTTCTTTAACATGGTATAAGGAACCATCTCATCTAAAAGTTTAAGCTTGTAAGTGAGACTCCATAATAAGATTTATATTATTCTCTAACATATGTAATGCAACAGTAAAGTGTGTTTAATTAGTAACGTTGTTAGGGGAACTAAAAGGTTAATTTCATGCACGTAATTTTTCATGAAATCGAGCTTTGATGCAAGGAGTGTAACTATATAAACATAATGTAATACAAGATTATGTCAAATCAAATGATAAAAATCAAATTAATGTTCTTTTCTTTTCAATTTCTTCATCAGTACTTGTATAATGCTAAACACAAAAAAAGAAAACCATGTAATGATACAAGTAAACCCATTTGACTTGCAGTCTAGGTTTTGAATAGGATTGATTCCCGGGTTGGATTTTATACTATTACATGACATGACATGACATCAGTGTTTTTGAAAATTTCAAAGGCTAAGGCGTTAGCATGCATCGGTTTAAACTAGACGAGTAGCTTACAAGTCCTTTGAAATAGCAGCCTGTACTAAAGTCCACCTAACTATCATATTCAAGATCACGTCACTCGACAAGATTTGTAATAGAGTTTGGATGCGAGAAAATTCTAATATGAAAATAAATTTTGTTGGATAAGTTGTTTTAAATTTTTACAAGAATACATGTCTGATTTAAATTTTAAATTTGATATATATATCATATTTTCTTTATCATCATCCTGACATGTTTCTAAATCTTATGTTAGGGCAAGTCCAATGGCAATACTATATGGGGAGCTATAAATAAAAAATAAATATTTTAGCAATTTTTAGTAGTTTTCAGCACTCCAATAAAAATGCCATTTGCAAAGCTAAAATTGGCTTTGCTGCCCTGAACTGCTATTTGTAGCAGCTCAGATGCAAAGAAGCCAAAATTTTGGCTTCAAAAATCTAGAGCCACGTGTGCGTTTTATATATATATATATATATATAACAGAAAAATCACGACCCAGCTCATTAATTTTGTCTCCGCTCATCTCAATGTTATTTTAATGCAAGAATTAGAGGACAAAACTTGGACATGAAGGAAAGGCTTGATTACCCGATAACATGACGACCACCATCATGAACAGCTTGTGAAACAAAACCCATCAAACCTATGCTACCTCCTCCATAGACCAGATCAATATTCCTTGAGACCTGCAAAATAAAACCACAGTGTAATTATCAGTGTAAATATTTCAAAAATATTTATTTTTATTTTTATTTAAAAAAACCTCAACAAGAAAGTAAAAAATTAAATTAATAATTATATTGTTTAAAGCTTTTTTAGAAGCAATTATTTATTTATATAACGTACTCCTATTAATTGTATAATTAATTGCATAATTAAACTATATATAAAATAATTGAACTATATTTAAAATAATATTAAAAAAATGGCTCTCCAAAATGGCTCTTACCATTAGAGCACACATCAACAAAAAAACTATATAAACACTATTCAAGAACCATTTTACAAATTTGACTCTTAAAAATAGCTCTTACCATTAGACTTGCTCTTACAGTCGCGGATAGCAAGTGATAACAGCCCTACATACATGGTGCGATGAAGTGTTTTTTTTTCTTCTTTGGACCAGGGGTACTGCTCAGTGGTCGGTGATTTAATTATACAACTCCTTTTCCTATATAAAACAATACAGTGCACGTGAAGTATGAGTGAGTTAAGGACACAACTTTCCCTTGCATTTAAATATGAGGGGCCTCACGGTGGGGAAATGATTCCTCACTGGTGCTTCATGGCGCGCGCGCACTTCACAGGGATTCTGCTATAAGCTACTAGCCATGCCCAGGCATTTACAGATGAAGTTCATCTGAAATAATTAATCCGTTTACATAAATGTAAGTCTGACAGATTCCTGTGCTTCAAAGATGCATGTACAGTTCTGCTTTCTTAATTAATTTCCTGTTCTTGAATAATAATTCATTTTGAATCTCAATTTGATGATTTTCTTGTTCTCTTTTAAACTAATCTACTGCATTACTCATAAATCCATGTTAAATAAACACTTGAATAAAACCATGTGAAATGCATGTATCATCAGGTGGAGACTATAATATTTTACCTATGTGTCTTGTGTTTATTGGTTTGTTTATAGATAATTTGATAGACTTAATCTATGTAATAATTCATTTTGAATCTCAATTTAATGTTTTTCTTGTCTCTTTTAAGGAATAGGATTTGTTCATCTTGCTGCAATTTTTCAGAACTTGTAATTTGCTGAAGCCCCAGCTTATGCTTTACCTACAATCTTTTGAAAGGAAGATGGGATGTATAGTTGGTTGACACGAGGCATTTTATGGCTTTGTTGCTTACTCGAAACCTTACATGAATCTAATACAACTAGATATTTTGACGTCGTCGTTTACTTTTTATTTACAAAATTTCGCTAGATTTTTATGCCAATTCATTGTAGACTCCAACTTTTCCTCAATAATTGATTGATTTTTTTCCCATTCAATTATTTAAAGTTCAGCATAAAGTGATCAGAATTGATCTGACCCTACTGAATGAAAGCAAAAGCAACAAGTTTCTAGCCCAAGTGGGAATCGTATATGAAATAAAGAGATTTATTGTTAAAATGTTAAGTTGTTATATGATGGTAATTCTAAAAATAATTTTATATTATTTTTTAATATACAGTTAAATTGAACTCCTAACTTTTTAACTATTAAAATTATAATATCAAAGTTTTTCAAACTAAATAGACTTTAAAAATAATTTTATATTATTTTCTAACTATTTTTTTCTTCTCTTTAAAACTATATGACATTTGAAATATTTTAACCCAATAATTATTTTTAATAACTATAATATTCGGTCAGCTTTTGCATATTTTAACTATTCCATAAAACTATAAGATTAATAACCAAATAAATCTCTAGCATTAACCTGATGAACCAAGCTAACCCTAAGGTTATTAACCCAATGAATTTGCTACGACTATCGTGTTTCCAGACGGGTGACAGTTTACAATTCGCTTAGCGTGTTTAGATGTTGCAGTCGTCTCTATCCTTTTTATTAATCAAGAAGATTAGATAATTCAGTAGTTAAGAAAGTGAAGTGATTGATTTTTTAGTGTGTCACCTGTAACTTTATATCTGTAGAGTGTCTGCTATATACAACGTGTTACCTTTAGAGCGAGAAACTAGGAACCACTATCTTCTGGGACAGATTAGAAGGACATTTTCAAGCCAATCTTGTTGAGATTATTGTAGCTATGTTTACGACAATATCTCTGCTTTATCTAGTCATAAATAGTAGGAAATTAGAAACTGAAGTTTAAGATTCTGATTTAATTCATTGCATTCTTGAAGATTTTCATCTGTTTCTACTTGGGAGGAGTTGGATTTGTTTGAGCATTTGTAGTAATGAAACGTTTATTGATGCTGACATATGTATGTCTAGCTATTGGATGCTTTCTAGTGTATTGTCTCTCAGCACAGCCTTTCTGTTGATCAGAATTTTGGTTGAGTAGATTTATTAGTGGGCTCTTAATTTTGTGATGCTATACTTTTTGTAGTTTGTTGTTTTGCTTTTTGAATTGGCATGTGTAAATTCCAGGGTTGCTTTTTTCAGCAGTCCAGTCAAATCTTTATTCATTTTCTGACGAGGGTTGTTTGGAAAAAGATCGATGGTGAGGAGACCACCAGTTCTTTCCAGGAAATTACTGCTTGCCAGTGTTTAAATTGAATGTTTAAGCTTCCAGCTTACTTTATTAGTCATCAGATGATTACTTCACAATTTACTAATTAATAAAAGTCGAAACAGGCGAAAACATTGCTAGTTACTGCAGATTTTACGAATCAAAGTTGTTGGGTAGCGTTGATTACTGACTTAAGTAGGCATCCCTTGGTCCACTTCACGATGGCTAAGAAGAGCTTAAAGCAATGGAAAAACAAGATATTGTATTTACTAGATGCCTTCTTCATTCTGGGGGTCTTACTCAAGGATTGTGGTGTAGGATTTGAAAGGAGCAATGACCTCATATTCAATAAACCATGGATGCTGAGCGATATAACACTTTACAAGAGCTTGATTGAAAATCAGATCGCACTCTTCATTCTCGAGATTTGTTTAAAGCATCCAGCTGTAGCCCTGCTGAAGATAGATACTAAAAATAGAAGAAGATAGCACCGAAATCTTATTCAGGAATCTCCAGGCATTTGAGCGATGCCATTGGGTATAGGTAACTGTATTTCAATGCTCAATTTCCTCGACATTACTCCTAATGATGAGGAAATCCTTGTTCGAAATGGAATTATAGAGAACTGGATACATGACTGTGAAGCGGTTAAGTACGACTCTTCTTCATAATATTTCAAAGGAAAATTCTCTCTCCGCTGATGATTTCATCTTCGCTAGTCTCATTGAAGATCTAAATGCACAATGCAGGAGGCCCTGGAATAAATGGAAGGCAGCCTTTAAACGATTGTATTTCCATACTCCATGGCCATATTTTCTCTTCATACTTACAGGGATACAAACAGTGTGTTCTCTTATTCAAGTGTAGCTTCCCCCCGAATTATCAACTAACCAGTACACTGTAGTGATTATCGTTTCGAATAATGAATTCGTCTTAATTTCTGTAAGGTTTGACTTCATTATCATTGGAATGAGTTTTTATTTTTATTTTTTATTTATATTAAAATTACTTAACTATCATAAGTATAAAAAATAATAATTAAAACTTCATTGCTAGGGCTTTTTTGTCCTTTACTCCTAACGTTTTTGTAATACTAAGAAAGACTAAGGGGTAATTTAATCTATTAACAAATATAAAATATTAATAAAAAAAATGTTAGTGTATCAAAAAAATATATATTAAAATTACTTAACCATCACATAATTCCATTTTCTTTTCTCTTTATCGAAGTATAAAAGTGTCCCATCATTTGTTTTTTTATTTTCAATTGGGTTTTCATTTTTTTAATTGTTAGTTTTTTTTTATCTTCTTGTCATTAATTGTTTTCTTCAATTTCATCATTGTGATTTAGTTTAATTTGATATTTATATGAAATTTTGTTTTTATTATTTTTTTGATTTTTTTTAAACCCTTTTACCAATTGGATTTTATATTCAATTTCATCTCTTCTTAACGTTTAATTTTAATTTATTTTAATCTTGAATTTGGTACCCTATTTTTTTTTTTTTTATTGTTTGTTTTGTTTTTGCCATTGTTTTTGTTCATAACACCCCAATTTCATACTTTAGCGTTCTTGTGCTGAGATTTTTTTTTTGTGCCTGCTATGCAGTTAATTCCGGTCTCATGACCAGAGTAACATGAGTTCAATTTAGTATTTTTATAAACATTAATTTATTTTTAATTTCATCATTTAGTCTTTTATTGAAATTGATTTTTTTTTTTTCACTTTTCTTTATGTGAGGTTATCTCAATCCTATTTCTGTGTTCGTGAGGTTAGCGGATTAACCTGAATTGACTTAAAAAGAATTTTCATTATTTTTTAAATATTTATTTTAGCTTCATTGCTTAGCATTTTTTTTTTAATTGAAAATCTTGTTTTGTTGTTTTTTGGGTTTGCCTTCTATATGGTTGGTGCCGAACTCATGACCACGATTATAAGTTTAGAAGGCTAATATAAGTTGATTATGTTTTTTTTAATATCCATTTTTAAAATTATTATTTCTCTAATATCGTCCAACATTTAATCATTTTTTAGGAATTGATCTTGGTGCTTTTTTTTTTTATTAAGCAATTTCAATCATGTGTTCATTGTCACAGTAAGGGGTAACCCAAATTGTGTTAGAGTATAGAAGAAGAATAGTCTAGAATAATGTAATGTGTATAAATAGAGAAGTGCACACACAACAAATGTATGCAAAAACAGAATTCAATACAATGTAATTCTAAATTTCAGTTTCCCTCTTTTCTCTCTTCTCCCTCTCTAAACTAATTCTTCTCTCTTTCAATTATCTGCAAACTCTCAATCCTAACATGGTATCAGAGCTTTTACGCTCACGCTTGAATTGATCCAAGCTTCCGCAATCTGATCCTACAATGAAAAAAAAAAAAAAAAAAAATCTGCAGCTGATGATGAAGATGATCATCCATGCCGCTGCTGCTCCTCATTTACAGTATCTCCTCTAAGAAATTATGGAGCTGGCAAACATGCTTCTCCAATAATCTAGATGTTTCTCATTTTTTTTTTCCTTTCGCAGAGCATCTGTTTCTCATTTCACTCTAACTCTCTGCATTGTCTTTGTTTTCAATTTCTTACACTGAAATTTTCAACAACAAATCTTGCATTTTCTTCAACATCTGTTTCTTCTCCTCTCCAGTCTCAGTAAGACATTTCAAATTCTCAAAGTTCAGTTAAAAAAAAAAAAAAAAAAAAAAAAAAAAAAATACCTGGATCGGTTTCCTGTTTCAGATTGGTGCTCAAAGGTTGTTCCGATCATCAAGCTCGAAGAAGTCGTTCTCTCTACTGAAAAGGAGAGTAGCTCTTTTAGCAATCTCAAAATCATCAACCACGACAATGAGCAGAAGCAGATTTGTTTGGTTTCTGAGAGGTAAGGCTCTGCACTCGTGACCTGGTTGCGACAGAGCATCTACCAGTAGTCCACCAGTGAGGCCAGTCCGCCATTGATGAGTTCCATTTCTCAAATAAAGCCATATGAGCTGTTGCTCTAAATAGATGTCGCTCCTTCAGATCTGAGTCCATATCCAAAGCAGAGAGACACGATGGCTGCGACAAAGACAGAGCCCAAGGAAGGTTAGATCCCGGCGGCAGGTGAATCTTCATTATATGCTAAGCAAGGCAGTTAAAAAAAAAAAAAAAAAAAAAAAAAAAAAAAAAAAAGGTTTCTCTGTTCCAGATTCAGCAACGAGCAATGAGAATTAGAAAGAGACATGTTTCCGTTGAGTTCTCGTCGCAAAGAGAGCAATAATGATCAGATTGCAGCAGAGAGTCAAAGGCTGAGGCGTCGACGGAAAATCGAGAAGAAAATTAGTCAGAGTCTCAAAGATCAAGAGGAAGACGGAGATCATGGACAGCAAGAAGATCACCCTGGTGCTGATGGTTGCCGTGGTTTTTTGTAGCCACCACTGCTCACTTCACCCTTGCCGTGCGCCAATTTCCAACACTGCTCACTTCAAACATACTGCTGCAAAGATGGAAGCAACGAGCTGGGTTGTCTCCCCAGTGGAGGCTTCTGCATATTCCAGCCGACGAATTGCTACGGAAATTGTGGATGCCTATATCCAGTCGGGGTCTGCTATGGATCAGGGCTGCGATGGGAGCAGAGGAAGAAGATGATGAGAGAAGTGGCTGAGAAGAATTCGTGTGAAAACCTAGATTTTATGTTTTGGTGTCGTGATGTCGTCTGTGTGTGTGTTGATGTCGTTTGCGTTTTGTGTGTTTTGCGTTTTGTGTGTACACTTCTACCGTTTTAGTAAAAAAAAAAAAAAAAAAACGAAAAAAAAAAAAAAAGAGATTAAGAAAAACTTAATCCAATGAAGAAGAAGAAGAAGAAGAAGAAGAAAATGAATTCTTACACAGATTAAGAAATTCATCGGCAAAAACTTAAGAAAAGCTGAAGAAAAGCTGAAGAAAAACTTCAGAAAAGCTTCAGAAAAGCTGAAGAAGCCAAATGAAATCCTTCAGAAAAAAAAAAAAAAAAAAAAAAACTGAAGTAGATAAATGAAATTCTGGTCAAGAAATAGACCAATGAAATTCCTTCTCTTCTCTCGTTTACATACTGTTTGTCAAAAGAATTAAGTACTCTTGTATTTCATTTTCATTGTTGCAATCTCATGCTTGGTTTGTCAAAGCATGAGATTGAGGGGGGATGTTAGAGTATAGAAGAAGAATAGTCTAGAATAATGTAATGTGTATAAATAGAGAAGTGCACACACAACAAATGTATGCAAAAACAGAATTCAATACAATGTAATTCTAAATTTCAGTTTCCCTCTTTTCTCTCTTCTCCCTCTCTAAACTAATTCTTCTCTCTTTCAATTATCTGCAAACTCTCAATCCTAACAAATTGATCCATTTTGTTTTTAGAATTTCCACTCGTTATTGTGTTATTTGATAGTTGAACTTTATAATTTTATCAAATTCTAGTCCTTTAATGACTTGTTTTCTTCTTAAATTTTTTATTGACACAAGTAATCGTTTGATTAAACAAAATAATTATTGTAAGTAACAAAGTTACAAGACACAACTGAGTATATAATACATATTACGAGATCAAATATCTTAACAAAGTGATTTTCTTTTTGACGACCTAAATATTTTAAATCTGACATGAGCTGGGCCCAATTTTCAACCTTGAAGTCTATGCCTAATCAAAGCTCAATTGGTCTAAAACTAATGTCCGGCTCACTGAAAATACGTTGGACTTGGACTCAAGCAGCCAGGTTCATGATCTGGTTTGATGGAAGCTTGGAAATCAATATATTTGAAAGTATATCACAATAATCAATATAAAATTATAATAAACTAAAAGTTTAAATAATAAGCATGAACACTTTTTTTTAAAAATAAAACATCATTAATCTTGCTTTAAAGATACAATTAAATTAAAAACATTAATAAATTAGAGAAAAAATACGTTGGTCACTCTACTACTAATGTTTTTTTTTTGGTCCACCAACTTAATGTCATTTGTCCCAGCATAATGAATTCTTATTAAATAACAATCATCTGTCTATTAGAGCCGTTAATAATGAAATGCGTGAAAAAACATCATTAAAAAAACATATTTGGTCCACGTATCATAATTTCATCGGTCATAAAACTCATGATCTATAAAAAATAATAAGAATATATTCTTTTAATTTTTTTTTTCTGCTTGCATCTATGTATTTTTTTAATGAAAAAATGAGCGAAGAAAGTAACTAATAAAAAATAACTAGTGATTCTCCTTGCATCATAATGATTTTAAGTACATTGCATCAAAAAGAGAAATGCATCATAAAGAGAAAAAAACACACACAAAGGGATTAAATATTTATGACAATTGAAGGTAAGAGCACACCGATTGTATGAAAGTGAGTATGAGGAGAAAAGTAGCAGCAGCAACAGAGATGGCAGTCCATGGATTGTTGAAATAAACCTGCTTCAAGGTTGCCTTCCACCTGTGCCTACGCTTTCTGCAATGTGAAGTCAGTTCGTCGCAGACACCCCAAAGAAAACTATTTCCAGAGACAACATTTTCTTTGTCGAGGTTGTAAAAGAGATTTGACACTGCTTCGTCACTGTTTAGCATATTTTTCAAATTATCATTACGAGCAAGCACTTCCACATCATTAGGAGCACGGATGAGGAAGCTGAAGAAAGCAATATAGTCACTCTAGAACTTTTCCTCATACCTATGATGGCATTGCTCAAAGGCCTGGAGATTTCTGAATAAGAATTCTGTATCGCCATATATAGTTAGTTGTGGAATTTCTAGAATCCCATTACTGAATGTTATGTCGAATAGTGAGTTTGTTTCAGGATTCTTAAACTTCACTCCAGATTGGTGAAGCTCCATTGCCTTGGGTGCCCTTGTGAAAGTAGTTTCTTTCGTTGGAGGATGCTGTTCCGTTGGCTGCTGACACTGTCTTAGGAAGTCAACGAAATGTAGGACCCCAGAGGAGTTGATTTTTTCTCTACTGTCCTCTTTTACCCAGTTATCCCAGTAAGTTTCCAATAACTCAAAGGTAAGGTTCGTAATGGTACGATTCGTAGGATATAGCTCAAACAACTTCTCGAGGAAGAAGAATGGAAGCTGATTTTCTAGCATGCACATATCCAACACTACGTCACCAATCTTCCATGGACGAAAGAAAATGCGATCACCACTTCCCCTTTCACGAGACTCTCCCACGTGCTTGAGTAAGACCATGATAATGAAAACAGCATCCAGTAAGATCATTGTTGCGAAATTCATTTTTTATATTTTTGTTTATTTTTTTAAAATACTACACACTTTTACGTTACATAATATTTACGAGAAATAAAAAACAATAACAATTTAAATAAAATATATAAACATCTAAAATTACAAAAATAACCCACCTCGGGTCTGTTGACAGTGGAGGCAGCGCAGGAACACCGGTGGCGTGTCAGCTCAGCCGCCGGTGAAGCAGTAGGTCGGGGGTAGATCTGCCCCTTTTCTTCTCTTTCCCGCCGGTGGTGGCCTTCAAGGCAACCTGCAAAACAAGCAAGCACAAATAGCAAACACAATGTGGTAGAATTTTGAAGTTTTATGTCTTGAAGAGCTGGAGGAAGAGGCAGTGAGGACAGCGGGGGAAGAGCTGCTACCGGTGGTTGGGAGGCAGATGGAAAAAGGGATGAGTGGCCGGTGGAAGAAGGAGAGAGACGGCGAGAGACTGGCCGGCGGCATAGATGAGAGGAAGAGAGAGCGGGGACTGTCCGGGAGAAGGGACTGAGGCCGTGGGCTGAGGAAGGAGAAGAAGGGGGGAAAAATGGTGAGGGGGGGAGACTGCAGCTGCCCGAAGGAGGGGGAGAGTGTAATTTTATTTCTCCCCCTTCAATCTTAGTGACAGCTCAATATAAAGAGTCAGAGATGACTTTTCAACAACTTTAAATTTACCCATTTTTTTACCTTAAATTCTTGATTTTGGATTCATATAATTTAATTTTTAATTGATTATTAAACTCTTAATTTTCTTTAATTTCACCTAATTGAAAGCCAGTGGTTTGTGTGTGTGTTCAGGAATATGGCCAGTGGCTTGTGGTGCTATTGTGTATAGGTGATTTGTAAGGAGGTATGGTAGTGTGGTGGAGGTTTAATGGAATGGAAGATTTTTGCTGGAGACTTTTACCGAAGGGAAATGGTGAGTTGATGGAGGAAAATTCTTCGCCAACCTTTTCTGACTCAGTCTTCGTCAACTTGATTTGGTATAAAAAATTAGTTTATTTTAGTTGGTGGAAATATATTTTTGGGATGGCCCGGCCCCCAAAACAAAATGATTTAAAGAACCTGGAAATCTTCGTTTCCATTCAGTTGATAATGATAGAATGTTAATATAATTTTAATTAATAATAAATTTATATCAATTGAGGATAGTTAAGTCAATAGATTCCTTAGAAGAGCTTACAATTGTTTGATTTTATTAATTTAATTAGTTGGAGCAAGAATAATAAATTAAAAAAAAATGAACTAAGTTTAATGAATAAATGATGTAGTAGAGAGCGTCCTCTTTGCTGTATTCAGATGGGAGGAATAGTATGGGGTCTCCATGTGCCTGCCACCTAGCCCATGTGCCTGCCACCTAGCCCAACTCAATATAGTATATCTGGTCCGGTAGAAGTCAAGCACTTAAAGTCTCCATCTACATCTCATTTCACTTTCTTTCTTAACTCCAATCCTGTTTCAATCACAGCTGTCACATGATTATAGTTTTCTAGTTATGAATGGATATTAATTAATAAAACCCTCAATTTTTATAAAAACAACAACAACAACAATAATAATAATAATAATAATAATATATCATGGAATAAAGTAAATTATTATAAAAGAGGATCCTTTGCTTGCCATTGTACGTAGCAATTGGAAAGAAGCAATGTAATATTTTGGAAAGTATATCGAAGAGGCAGATTGAAAACGAGCAAAATTTCCAGAACTGCCGGTTGTCGATAGCTTAATTTTAGGTATTTAAGTTTCTATCCAGTAGGCTTTTTATTTCCTTGGTAATTTCTTTTTTTCTTTTTTTCCTGGGACGGAAATAAAAATGAATTTAGTTTAATAATTTGGGCAAACTATATTCTTGCCATTATAGATTTCACAATATTGCACTTCTATCCCTGTAGTTTGAAATCATCCATGTTCACCCTTATAGTTTTTGGGAACTTCATCTTTACTATTGATTAGTAAACAACTAAAAAAGAAGCTAGCTTTTCATACCTTTCTCTTCTCTTTTTTCCTCTCAAGTCTACATTATTATCAAAAATACTAAAACAGAACGAAAGTTTCTGTTCATTCACTATAGACATACACTCATTGTCACTGTTCATTGGCCATTTGTCTCGGTGCTTCGCGGGTGCACGTTTACTTTTTTTTTTCTGCCTATGAACAGTGTATTAACGAAAAAAACCCTCGAAAAAGACAAAAAACGCCGCCGGTTTGGTCCGGTCCGGCCGGCCGGTTTTTTTATTTTTTTATATTTGCTTGAACAGTGTAATAACCAATTTGTCCCTCGAAAAGGACAAAAAACATGCGTCACACTGAGGGGCAGTACGATAATTAGCCTTTTTTTTATTTTTCTCGGCACAGTACTGTTGGCGCGTCTCCATACGCGTCGTTCGTTTCCATGGCCACGCGTATTTCAGACGGCGCGTGCGGCTTACTCCGACGTCCAAAAACGCCCAACCGGCGTCTAGAATGCTTTTCAGGACTGTTCCCTTCAACATGGGGCGACGCGTGTTCCTATAAAAGGTCTGTAGGCGTGTCAATGGTCGTTTGAAATTTCACCCCCCATTTCTCTCTTCTCCTGCGCAGGATGACGTCAGTGCAGCTGTTTTTTGCCGAATTTCATTGCGGTCCCTGCGCTTTGTAATTGTTTTTTTCTGGCCCTTATTGCTATTATATAGGTTTTGATATGTTTCAATTTTGTCCTTCAATTGAAATTGATTATATATTGTAGTTGCATTTAGGTCCCCAGTCTTTTAATTTTGCGGATTGGGCTGGAATCCTTAATATTTTTGATATCAAAGTTTTCATTGACTTCAATTTCATCCTTCCATGCAAATTTATTATAAATCCTTAATATTTTAGGTATCAAACTTTGATTTCTTTCAATTTTATCCTTCTATGCAAGTTAATTATGGATTTCAGCTTCATTTCGGTCCCGAATCTTTTAATTTCCGGTTTTGTGTTAAATTATTTAATTCCAATGTTTTGATTTACTTCAATTTTGTCCTTTAAATTAAAGATGTTATTGAGAATATGTCAAGTTAATTATATATATATATATATTCAACGAATTAAAGTATGTGAGACTAATTATATGTTTTGATATTTATGAAATATTATTGTCTAAAAATATATATATAGAGAGAGAGAAAATGACCTAAGATTTTTTTTGAAAAAAAATTAATATCAATATGCTTAAATACATTTAATATAACAATATGTTTAGTAAATCTTATAAAAAAAATTATTGTCTTTGAATTTAAATTTTATACTCTTTTGTTTAAGTTTATTTCTTTTAATTTTTTTCCCAATATTTTCTTTTTTAATATTTCAAATCTAATATTACTGGGGAAAAAATACAACTTTAAAAAACAAAAGGTAGACAAATTTATCAACTCAATTTTTTTTCTTTTGACAAATTTACCTAGATTATCTACACTTAAAAAAATATGCGAACCACTTCCAGTTTCTATTACACTGTTCCTTTTAGACGGCAAATAAGTCATTATAAGACGCAAAAAAATAAGTTTATTTCTTAAAAAAATTACAATTTTTTTTATTTATAATGTGTCAGATCTAATATTACTGGGGAAAAAAGACAACTATTTTTTTTTTTTTACAAATTTACCTAAGTTATCTCCAATTAAAAAATATACGAACCACTTTTCATTTCGATTACACTATTCCTTCTAGGCGGGGAAAAAAATTAGTTGTTACATATTTTATCTATTATAATGTTACTAATTAAATATTTAAACAACTAATTACAGCATGTAAAAAATCAATTAGTTTTCTATATAGAAAAAACCCTGGCGCGATGCGCTGTCAAGCATACTAATTATACAACGCAAAAAAGTCATTCTTAACATATTTTATCTGTTGCAATTTTAGTAATTAAACATTGAAATAACTAATTATAGCACGCAAAAAATATACGTTTATTTTTGAAAAAAAAATTACAATATTTTTATTTATAATGTGTCGGATCTAATATTACTGGGGAAAAATGCAACTCATAAAAAAAAAATTTACCTACATTATTTGAGATTAAAAAATATACAAACCACTTTCCATTTCGATTATACAGATTTTATCAATTATAATTTTATTAATTCAATATTAAAATAACAAAATACAATATATATAAAAACAATCAAGTTTTTACATAAATAAAAAAGCCCCAGCGCATCGCGGGGGCACATCGCTCGTGTTTGCTATAACATAAATGATTTCCATAGAAAAGGAGTAAAATAGAGAACGGTGTGCGTTGTATCCTTCAACTGTGAAAAATACTTTGTATTTTCCTTTCTTCGTAGGATTTCAACGTAAAATGTTGACAGAAGCACGTGGCGATTGAGAATTAATTAGTTGATAGTTACTTGCATCCATAATTTGCGGTTATTAAATTTTGAATGCAACCGATGTCGAAAATTATAATTATTTGAATATTCGAGGGCTGTTCATTCAAAGAAAAATACAAAAATATATGTTAAAAAAAGAAAGAAGAAGAGAGTCTTTCAGCTATTTAAATAGGCACTAAACTTAAAGGGAGTTAAATAAATAAATAAAAATCTTCTTTAACCCTACCTATATTTCTTGCATGATCATCCAAAGTGTAGGAGAAATATCACTCGGATATATTAAACGGCATCCTGTCGTACCACCTCCCCAGACTTGTAATTATACTCTTCACTATATTTCTTCTTCTTTACATCATTTATTTTTTTCTTATTTCTTTAACCAACGTTTTCATTGGAGCTTTAAGAAAATATAATTGGAGTTTTGAGTAGAATAAGTAAAGGTTCAGAATTGCAGAAAAAAAGGTAGCAGACAAGAAAACTCTTCAGAATTTCGCAGATTGTGTAAGAAGTGAGAGCTACCGAGTCTTTCTTTTTTTGTTTTTTTTTTGGTTCAGATGGATAGACAAGAAAATTTGTTCAGATGTTTTGTCGAGATATAATGACAGCTGATAGGAAAGAAATGAGAGACACCGTTTCAGGTTTAACATCTTCGAAATCACAAGTTCAGGTTAATTGATACTTTCAAGATCGATATCATCTATCAAATCTAAATATTAGGGTAAAGTTTTATATTGTAAAATTATACACTATTGAATATTTCTTCATATTTAACTATTGGATTAAAATAAAACTTTACTAAACAATTCCAGAGCTATGCTTCTATGTGGAGGCGAAATTTCATATCCATCTGAGTTTAAAAAGATTTTGCAATATAGGTCATGACATGCTTTATGATTTTGATAACAAATCTGATACTAGTATATTTAGGATATTAATCTCAGATTTTTATTTCTTTTATTATTTTCTTATTAGTTTTTTTTTATTATTATTGCATGTTTGGTTAATTTTATAAGTGAGTTCAAATCAACCTATATATGGGGATTCATTAGTGTTATTTGAAATATTATACAAGTGAATTGTATACTGCAAAACTAGCAGCCATAAATTAATGAAATAAACTTGTGTTTTATGAAATACAACACGTTTTTATTTTAGATAAAGATCAAATCTAACTTATCAAGATACAACTGATCTTTTGACGTTATTCAATTCAATTTCAATAATATTAGTGTATTAGAACAAATTTTCATTTTATCATATTTATCAAATTTTATTTTCAACCAGGCTTGTTAATGGCGTTCCGTTCCGGCCGGAATGGCCGGAACGTTCCGTGCCATTAAAAAAGCCGAGACGAAACGACGTCGTTTTCGTCTCGGTTTTAATTCCTGCCCGTTTCGGAAATTCCGGCTAAATTCCGGGCGGAACGTCTCGGTACCGTTCTGGCTCAAAATTATAATATTTCTTTTTATTTTAGAACATTTTATTATCATAATATTTTGGAATTTTAGAGATGTTTCTAATTTTAAGATTATGTTTGTTTGACTTTGTGTTTGTATTGTATAATTTAAAGTTAATTTATCTTGAATTTAAATTATACTTGTTAAATTAATATTTTAATTTTATATATATAATTAATTATATATGAACAATAAAACCCCAAAACGGCATACCAAAACACTCCAAAACAAAAACATTTCGTTCCAATAAAAAAATCGGAATAATATTAACAACCTTGTTTTCAACTCTCTTAAAAACAATACCAACTTCATTGAAAATTACTTGACTACAAGATCAAGAGACATCATCAGCAAAACATTTATAATGAGCCAACCAACATGCTCGCTGCTGCCCATGTCCTTGTACATTAATTAGGAGTGCGTGCTTGATTGATATTGTCAGTATACATTGATTCCCCATGTATTTATTTTCCCAGAAATTTCTGTAGCAGTATTAACTCTAGCTCGTACGGGTCACTGGTTCTATTCATGAGAACAGATGACCTTCCCTGATAATTAATAACAGCTAATTAATTCATGGATATATCAGATTATAACTACCCTAACATTAATTTCCTTTCCTAAAACATCCGTATGTATACATAGATTCTCATTTCTGGCAAGAGACTACACTCCTTAATTACTTTGAAATGATTTTAAAAGCAAATATTTTATCAAATTCATATATTTATGATAATAAATTCTCTTAATAATTCAATCTGATACGTTATGGGCAAAATCGTCACGATGGTAATCCCACCCAGTTAGTTTATAATTTTATATATACAGACACAAACAACAACGCTACGCCCACACTTCACTCTCCGCCAGTCCCCTCCTTCGGGCAGCTGCAGTCCTCCCCCTACTCCATTTCCCCCCCCTTCTTCTCTTTCCTCAGCCCACGGCCTCAGTCCCTTCTCCCGGCCTGTCCCCACTCTCTCTTCCTCTCTTCTGTGCCGCCGGCCAGTCCTCGCCGTCTCTCTCCTTCTTCCACCCGCCACTCCGCCCTTTTACCATCTGCCTCCCACTACCGGTAGCAGCCCTTACCCCGCTGTCCTCACTGCCTCTTCCTCCAGCCGAACAACACAGCCCCCATTGCCTCAGTTCCTTTCTCTTCTCCCGGCCAGCCTCCTCTCTGCCTCCCTCCGGCAACTGACCAGCTCACCTGCCGGATCTGAACCCAAACCAACCGAACGATTGGCCAACGGCAGCACACAGCCCGGATCACCCATGCCGGCTGCACAAGCAACCACTGCCCACAACCATTTCCACCGTCCACGACAGCTCCCTCTCTTCAACCACAGCAGCTTTCTCTGCCGTTCACGGTAGCCTCCACCACTTCCGGAGATTCCAGCTCTCTTGTGGCAGTCCCGACCGCCGACGACCAGCCTCTCCCGTAGCTGGTCTCTTCCCCCAGCCGTCACTTCTCTCCAAACAGCCACCAGAAGAAGAATAGATGCGAGATCTGACGAAGGGGAAACATTGATTGTGTGTGCTGTTGTGTTTGCTTTTTCTGCAGGTTGCCTTGAAGGCCACCACCGGCGGGAAAGAGAAGAAAATGGGCATATTCCGTCCCAATCTCGATCAAACATCAAGTACTGATCAACAGATAATGGATCGGGGCCATGAAGTCTCACTTGATATCAATGAGTTAGCCACTTGCTTGATGGATGAATTAAAAACCAACAAGGCTTTCTCTTCGACATGCTGCATCTATATAGTCCCCGAAACATTGCGGGAGTCAAATGAAAAGGCATATGCACCTCGAGTAGTCTCAATAGGCCCTATCCACTATGGTGAAGAAAATCTAGAAGCCATGGATGACCTCAAAATAACGTACCTGCGACAATTTCTTGAACGGAGCGAGGTTAGTGTGGAGGACTTGTTTAACGTTGTCAGGGATAATGAAACAAAATTACGTGATTGTTATGCAGAAACCACTTATCTTAGTAGGAAAGACTTCGCAAAAATGATCTTGCTGGATGCTGTCTTCATTATCACGGTCTTACTGTACTCATATGACAAAAGTGGGACTCGTGAAAGTGGGAGTGGTGATCACAAGTTCTTTCGTCAATGGGAGTTATTTGACGTCATGTGGGATATGTGCTTGCTTGAAAATCAGCTTCCATTCTTCATTCTCGAGGAGTTCTTTAAGCTGTACAGTAATGCTAGCGCCAGTCTTAAGAATTGTACCGTTATTGAGCTTACCTCTCAGTTGTTACACGAAATAATGGCAGAATGGGTAAAAAAGGACAGCTGGAAGGAAATCAATTCCACTGATGTCCTACATTTCGTTGACTTCATAAGAAAGTGTCAACAGCCAAAGGAGCGGAGCCGTGAAGAGAGAGAAGGAGCTATTTTAAGCGCACCCACTGCAAAGGAGCGGAGCCGTGAAGAGAGAGAAGGAGCTATTTTATTTTTAAGCGCACGCACTGCAACGGAGCTCCATCAATCTGGAGTGAAGTTTAAGAATTCAGGAAGCAAATCACTATTAGAGGTAAGATTCAGTGATGGGATTCTAGAAATTCCACAGCTAACAATACATGCCCGCACAGAAACCTTATTAAGAAATCTCCAGGCCTTTGAGCAATGCCATTATCTGTATGGGGAGGATATTTTCATAAGTGACTATATTACTTTCATCGGCTGCCTCGTTCATGCTCCTAGTGATGTGGAAGTGCTTGCTCATAATGAGAATTTGAAAATTATGCTATACAGTAACGAAGCAGTGTCAAAACTCCTTCACAACCTCGACAAAGAAAATATTGTCAATCAAAATAGTATTTTTTCGGGCGTCTGTAAAGATCTGAACTCTCATTGCAGAAAGCGTAGGCACAGGTGGAAGGCAACCTTGAAGCAGGTTTATTTCAACAATCCATGGACTGGCATCTCTGTTGTTGCTGCTGCTTTTCTCCTCATGCTCACTGTCACACAAACTGTGTGTTCTATCCTTCAATTGTGATAAATATTAAATCCCTGTGTATTTTCTTTCTTTTTATGATTGCAATGTACTTAAAATCATTATGATGCAAGGATAATAACTAGTTATGTTTTATTAGTTACTTTCTTCGCTCATTTCTTTTTTTTTAAAAATACATAGATGCAAGTAGAAAAAAAAATTAAAGGAATATATTCTTTTTTTTTTTTTTTTTATAGATCATGAGTTTTATGACCGATGAAATTATGATATGTGGACCAAAATTTTTTAATTTGTTTAATTTTATTATTCCATTCTATGGGGAAAACAAAATTCAAGCTAATTTTTAATCAATTAATCTTGACCTTGCTCATCTAGAGACTAGCCTGGAATTTTTTCATATTTTTAGGTATTAAATTGTAATTTTATCAAATTAGAGGACCAAACTAAAAATATCATAAAATCATAACTATATTGAAACTTTACCCCTAATTCATCCTCAATTCTATCCAGAATACGATAGGGAAAAACTATATTTTTTTTAAACTATTGTTTCTAAAATTGAAAGACCAAACTAAAAATTTCATTATTTTCAACCTCAATCATGTTGTTGATATATCTAGCAATCACTTTTATTTATATTTATTTTTACTAATTCTTTCTTCGCTTAATGACATATCTTTCATCTACTTATACCTAAAACTTACTCTTCCAAGGATATTGTTGTCATTTCCTATTAAACCTTCCTTTTTTATTTCAAAATATTACAAGCATAAAATTATTTTTGCACCTAGTTCTCTACACATTTTTTTCAAGTGATTTTTAAGTTTGAGACTTATAGAGTCGTCATTAATTTTAATTTAATTTGATAAATTTTGATTTGATATCCAATATTTTACTGTGTTTGTTATTTTAAATAAAATCATGTAAAAAATAATATCTTAGAATTAGTTTGCAATTAGTTATTATAACACAGGATTTCTTTATTCCTAAAATTTTAGTGCTCTAAACTTCAGAGAAAAAAAAACTATTGTTATCCAACCTAAGATTATTTTTAAAAGATTTATTTAATAAGTTTTCATTTGAAAAATACTATATAAAACTTTTTAAATACAATAAAAACATACTAATTAGCAACAACATAATTAATTAGAAAATTCATGCGGAGAAAACTAAGTATTTGAGTTAACATACCACTAAAACCTAAATCAGATATAAGCACAGCCGAAGTTATAAACAATTATAGTTTTATTCAACAAAAAGTCTCAAAATCTAAGAAAATAGGTTTACATACTCTAACCATTCATAAATAGCTAGGAAACAACTAGTCATGGAAAATAATAAAGTTCAAATCTGAAATTATCAATCAAAGGGTCTAAAGTAGGATCCAAAACTTCGAAGGCAATTTTAAAATAACATTTTATTATAATTCAATAATCAAATCAAAAGATAAACATGTTTTTTTTTCTTTCACATTGAGTTCTTTGAAAACTCACTTGTTAAGGTTGAATGTGAAAATAAATAGTGTAAGATTCATCTCTCAGACTATATAATGGTGCAAGAAGAAAATTTATGTTGTCCCCCTTCGCCACAAAGCTGAATGGATGATATTGACTGAGTCCTTCGTTCATTACAAAGCTGGCTCCCTGATTAAAACCAGTATCTGATGATGTCCCTGATTTGCAGCTAAGCTTCATGCTTTGACCTGAGTTATAATCCACACCACTGTACACATAGCAACCATTCTGGGCACCTGATTCCAGGGATACAGTTCCATCTTTTCCATCCAACCCAGAAACCACGCGGAAGATAGATGATCCATCATCATCGGCAGACTTTGTGACTGCAAAGCTTCTGTCTTTTCCTTGCTGCACTAAAAGCATTCCAGGAAGATCGAAGGGTTCAAGCATCGAAGGAAATTATTTTGGATTAATCTACTTGTTTAGATAGCTACTTAAACCATTTATACTTGTCAATTTGATCCATAAAATCCTGTGATAGCTATTTTATATAAAAAATATTCTATTCTAAATAAGAAAGAAAAATCCAGAAATAAAAAGAAAAATAAAGAATAAAGAAATTGTAGAACGTTAGTTTTTGAATTTTATTTGGATCTCAAAATAAAAACAACTTGTAAACCAACCTTTAAAACGTTAGAAAAACATTTTATTACAATTCAATAATCAAATCAAAAGATAAACATTTTTTTTCACATTGTGTTCTTTGAAAACTCAAAAAGAATCTTAATAATTAAGAAAGTACTATGATAAAAATAATTATACCTACTGATACTGAAAATTTCAAACATCAATTAGGTTTCAAGTTCAGCCCTCCTCTTTATAGAGTAGTGAACTTAATTTATCTAAAAAGTAAAATACTAATCAATAGCTCTATCAACACTTGTTAAGGTTGAATGTGAAAATAAATAGTGTAAGATTCATCTCTCAGACTATATAATGGTGCGAGAACAAAATTTCTTTTGTCCATGAACTGACTTCACATTGCAGAAAGCGTAGGCACAAGTGGAAGGCAACCTTGAAGCAGGTTTATTTCAACAATCCATGGACTGCCATCTCTGTTGTTGCTGCTGCTTTACAATTGTTTGATTTTATTAATTTAATTAGTTAGAGCAAGAATAATAAATTAACTTCAAAATTATAATTGTTTTTAGGTGAGATGGTTACTTGACATGATATTATAGTTTTTATTGACCTAACAGTCATGAGTTCGAATCTCTTCATTCTTATTTTATTTGATAAAAATCAAGTACAAGGTAATGTGAGCCAATGTGCAAGTCTCAAGTCCAAAATACTTTCACTTGATGAGATATGCTAAAAAATAATATAAATTATATCTTAGAGTCTTACCTAACAGTTTAAGTTTTTAAATTAGATGATTCCTTGACAATTCTAAAAAATTTACATATAGCATAGGATAGACGACAGACATTGAAACAACATATAGCATAGGATGTAGACATATCAACTCCTAAACGAAATTCATTCATCTCATGATAATGTTTTTTTAAGGCTTATTTCTAATGTAATTGACAAAACACCTACAATCTCCATCAACCTCGTCTTCACTATACTCCTCCAAATAGATAAATTATGGTTATTTACATGGGTTATAGGAACAAATCTGGGGCGAAAAATCCCAAACATTCTCAGGCTAGACCATTCAACGATGAAAATCCCACCGCAATGGCGTGCAAATTCAGCTTCGGTTTCCCTACCTCCACCAGCTACATTTTCAAAATCAATAAAGTATGTTCAACTTGTCACATAAAATCATTCTCCGGTTAAGAAAATGGAGTGTGTTTTCGTTTGGTTGAGATTCACATGTAATATATATATTACTAGCCAATGCCCCGCGTTTCGTCGCAGTCAGAACTATACTTTTTTCAATATAAAAAAATATTAATTATGTAAGTTTTTTTTATTATAATATAAATTTGGATAAAATAATAAATCTGTGCAGAAATGTTATGAAGTGCAAGTTTTCTATAAAATATATGAATTTTAAATTAATATAAATTTATCTGTTCAGTAGGTTTCAGCGAAATAACCAGTATAAAATTATCATTATCATTAAAAAAACAAGAAGATTATGATATCTGAATTATTGAATTCACTGTATTAAGATTAGTTCATTTTATAATTCAATTTAAATTAAATAAAAAAATATAAATTGTGAAAGAATCTGCAATAATCAAATAACAAAAATAAGTAGTTAATTTTCTATATCCAAAAGAAGAAAACATAAATTGAAAACCCATCTCTATGTTACCGTTATTATCATTATTATAACAATTAAAATTATTATTAATATTACTGTCCAAACAGTTAAAATCATTAAATTGCCTCAAAGAATTAAAAAAAAAACCAAAATATTTTAACAAAAAAACAATAAAAAAATAATTTTGCCTTTTTTTTAAATATTTTTCAAGACAATTCAATAATTTTAACTGTTTGGACAGTAAACTTGCACTTCACATGATTCTTCACTGGGACAAATGCTGATCAAAATATAGAGATACGTACGTGGGATTGTCTTGTGAAAGATGATACAGAAATCCTATATAGAAATCTCCAAGCCTTTGAACAATGCAATTACGATGATAACACATATGTATGCGACTATATTACCATGCTCTCCTTGCTTGTCCCAGGTGCGAAGGATGTGAAAATACTTGCTAAAAAAGGAATTGTAGACAATTGGCTCCTTGATAATAATGCCGTTTCGAGCCTTTTCCGCAATCTTTCCAAGGAAAATCTTCTCAACACCGATAATTTCTACTTTTCTGGTATTGTTGAAGATCTGAACAGGTACTACAGAAAACGGGGACACAAATGGAAGGCAGCCTTAAGACAGAAGTATTTCTATAATCCATGGACTACAATCTCTGTTGTAGCAGCTGTTGTTCTTGTCATACTCATTATCATACAAGCAGTGTGTTCAATCATTCAAGTTGTTTGATTATGTATGCGCTTTCAGCTATTTTCTGTTAATTAACTGTGTGATCTGTTATCGCCGCTTCTTATGAAACACTGCTATGTATGTTCTTCAATAACTAATCAGTATTTCCTCCCTGTCTTGCTTTCTCTGCCATTATTGTTTTTTCTTCATATTTATGTAGTCAATAATATAACGATTTTTTGAGTTCAAAATATTAATTTATGAAGTTTGATTTGCTATTTTTTTATTTAAAAAATACCTCTAAAATAGAAGAATAACAAAGAATTTAATGAAAAGTCTAGTGTTTTGTATCTATATAAAGTAACTTAAAGTTTAACATAGATCATAAGACTTTCTATTCTTGATACTTGATAGTAGATAGATTTCTATACAATTAGTTTGACACTTAATCAATCATGAAAAAAAAGAAGATATCTTATTATTTTTTTACTGTGTCTATACGCTTGATATATTAAAATCTTCTATTCAATCGGTTCAACCTGGTATCCTTAGGGTTGGGTTGAAATTGCTATCCCTGCCCCTGATAAGTTAGCATTAGCAATAATTCCATAATAGATATCAAGATCAGTACAAAAACTAGAGACTTTTACATCTAAATCTATCTGTCTGTAAATCCATCCATCTATTTGCATTAAATTGGATAAACTCTAGGATATTTTTCTTTTTTTTCATGTTAAATCGTACAACTACTAGAGACTTTGTTATTTCCTCAAAACTCTTCAAAGTCTTTTAGACTTTATGACAACATCTACATCTATCTATCTATATAAAATTGGATAAACTTTTAGATATTTTCTTTATTTTTTTATCTAGAGCTATTGAGTATTTCTCTTCATTCTGATTCTGAAACATTGGATACACGATTTGTTTTTCAAATTATCTAGAGCTATTGAGTATTTCTCTTCATTCTAGATCTAGAGCTATCTAGGGTTTCGTGTTTTTTCGTATTTTAGTTATGTTCCTGATATGTGATATTTCATGGGGCAAGGAATGCTCAAATACTCCTGGTAGCATCTCAACCGAGTCATGTGCCGCTATCAAATATAAAAAAATATCAAATATCAACCCACACTATTTGAAGCCAACAAGTTTCCAGGAGCCAAGGTGCATAACAGAAGGAGATGAATTGAACTGGGAAATATTTGATGATGCTGATAGGTGGTGTGGAACTTTAGGAAGACGGCTGCTCCTGGCAAACCTCATGGGTTGGCCAATCTAGGTTTACTTGAAATTTTTGATTGAATTATAAACCGAAAGAAAAAGCTAATTTGGCTCGAAAACAACCCCCAAAACAAAATCAAAATAATAAAAAAAAAAAAAAAAAAAACAGATATTTAAGACGGATATTTTGTTGCCATGCATCCTTGACAAAAGGCTCGAGCTTTCCATGCAAAATGTTAACAATGGTAGTTTCCTTTATCTCTCTGTCTTGCTTTCTCAGCAAAATGTCTTCTTCTTTTTTTTGTTATCTATCTTCTCATTCTTTTTTATTTTAAAATAAAATAAAATAATTATTTGCTTTGTGGAAAGTCATGCCAGAAACAAACAATACCTGCGGTCACAGTCGTCCACCCTGCCTAAAAAAAAAAAAAAAAGGCTTCAAGTGGTGTCCTGGGCCGCTCTTTATCATTTAGCAGTCCGACACTTGTCCATAGGTTTTATAGTTGGGCAAAGATGAACCTTATAAATTTAGATGGCAACCATTTATGAGCCCACTAACCTGGAAATCACTGTCCTTTTTAAAAATATAAAAATAAAGTGGGGGTGCTAAATCAAGAGGGATAATTGGTCCACTCGAAATTCATCAGCAATTATATAGTTGCATGTAAATTAGAATAAACAGTGATTTCCAAGATATCACCTATTATAATACACTGCTATTCTTTATCATATATACTTTTTCCTAATGATAAAATATAATTTTACATAATCATGTCAAATATATGTTTCGGTTTCCCTACCTCCACCAAATGCTTTTCTAAAATTAAGTAATAAATATTTGAGGAAGACAAAATATCAGTCCCTCTCTCTCTCTCTCTCTCTCTCTCTCTACCTATACATATATACACATATATAACTTTAGTAGTTAATTAGTTTGTTTATTTTAATTGAAAATAAACTGTTTATTTATTTATTTGCTTTAACGAACACAACTCTTTATTAAAACAAAAACAACTCTGTTTTTCCAAAAATATATTTTTGAACAAACAACTTTGCCATTCACTCTAACAAGTACAACTTTAAGTGATATATTATGGAATAAAGGAAATTATTATGAAAGAGGATCCTTTGCTTGCCGTTGTAGCCATTGCAAAGAAGCGACCGAACATTTTGGATCCTTTGCTTGCCATTGCAAAGAAGCGACCGAACATTTTGGAAAGTATATTAAAGAGGGGGAGTCTATCATTCCTGGTAAATCGTTTTGGACTGTACTCGAGGCCGATTGAAAACGACCAAGATTTCTAAAACTACCTGCTGTCGAGAGATTTTAGGTATGTAAGTTTCTGTCCAATACAGGCTTTTTATTTCTTTGTTAATTGCTTTATTTTTTATTTAATGAAGATTATTTAATAGTTAATATTAAAGGATTTCTATGACTTATAAGAGTAGAAGTAGAAGGAATATATAAGGATATAATATATAATTGAAGCTTATTATTTTATTTTTCATCTAGACATCACTAATTTGCACTCCACAATAATAATAAAAACGAGTAACAAGCTCATCGCTAAAAGCCCCTAAAAAACTGATACAATATTCGGAAATAACAATCACAAATTAAGATCAAAAGGGTATACGAAAAGAGCTAGAGAAACCCTAGACATATACAGTTCTCAGGATTAGTGATTTCGTATTTTTCTATAATTAATTTCCACCCCAGAGGTGATAAACTATAAAAAATAAAATCAATAATGACAAAAGTTGATTATTTGTTGCAAACTAAAGATCGAGTGAGTAACATAAATGATCTTAATAGAAAACGAGTAAAATAGTTTTTTTATTATTATTTTTTTGGAGGGAGGGGGGGACTTGTAAACATAGTTATTGATCCCGTCCCGGTCCCGGTTCCGGATTTGTGTTTGGAACGGAACGTTCCGGTTTCGGTACCGTTCCGGGTACCGTTCCGGTTTTGTACTGTTCATTTTTATTTAATTATATATATGAAAAAAATAAAATATTAATTTAACAAGTATAATTTAAATTCAAGATAAATGAAATTTAAATTATACAATACAAACACAAAATCAAACAAACATAATCTCAAAATTAGAAACATCTCTAAAATTCCAACAATAAAATTATTTTTATAAAAATAAAAAATAAAAAATGAATTTAATTATAATTAAAAGATCGAGAATATTTGAAATTTAAGCTACTTATTGTATGTTTTTCAAGTAATTCTATGTTTTTTTATGGTTGTTGTATTTGAATTTGAATTTTGAAATTAATTAATGTTACTTATTGTTTTTAATGTTAGAAAAACTTAAAAAAACAAAATGAACACATTAAGAAATAATCAATAAGTTCAAACATAATTAATTAAAATACATTCCATTACAAATAATTCAATCAAATTAATTACAAATTAATACCCCTATTTTTAAGTTAACTATTATTATATAATAATTAATAATTATTATATAATAATAATTTGTATAAAAACCAATAATTAGAAGAAGAAAAATAAAATCCAGCCCACCCCGTTTTTGTCCCCTTCATTTCAATACATAAAAGAATAAAACCCTACCCATATTCTTTCCAACGGACCCTACCCATATTCTTCCCATATTCTTTCCAACCCTACCCATATTCTTCTTCTCTAGCCGCCCAACATTTCTTCTTCTCCTTTCTTCTTCTCTAGTTGCCCTAGCCGCCCATCCTTTCTTCTTCGCCCATCCTTTCTTCTTCTTCTTCTTCTCTAGCCGCCCATCATGGTGAGCAGGAGTGGGTCCATGTCCATGGCAGGCGAAGAACCGCCATGGCTGACCTGTGAAAACCCTAGACGGCGTGCTCCGGAAAGGGATCAGTGGTGGTTTTAGCAATCATCACACGAGATTTGAAAAGGGAAAGGGAAAGGGACACGACGTCGTTTTGATCCGTACCGGAACGGAACGCCCGGTACGGAACCGGGGCGTTCCGGCCGGAATTTGCCCGGATTTTCCGGGACAGGCCGGGATTCTAGCCGGGACAAAAACGTCGCCGTTTTGTCCCGGATTAGGCATTGGGACGGGGCGTTCCGGCCGTTCCGGCCAGAACGGGGCGGGATCAATAACTTTGCTTGTAAATGAGAAGGGACTCTTTGAAGCCAATATAATTTAAGTGAGGTAAAGTAGCCATGAAAAGTATCTGCGTTTAGCCATTACATTGCTGATTGTGTGAACATATATGAATGATTTAAGAGAATAGAATCCAATTTTGATTTCTAACAATTGTTATTGGGGTTGTTGTTTCCTGGATATGTTTCCATTAAATGTGGTATTTCAGTTTGTTTTATCAATAGTGATTGATTGTCCGTGCTGGTTCTCAACAGTGCAAACGATTATTTAAGTTCTATCACAGAATGGAAATTGGTGGAACATCAAGTACTGATCAGCAGATAATGGATCGGGGCCATGAAGTCTCACTTGATATCAATAAGATAGCCACTTCTTTGAAGGATCAATTGAAAACCAAGAGGGTTTTCTCCTCAACACGCTGCATCTATAGAGTCCCCGAAACATTGCGGGAGTCAAATGAAAAGGCATTTGCACCTCGAGTAGTCTCAATAGGCCCAATACACCATGGTAAAGAAAATCTAAAAGCTATTGAAGACCACAAAATAACATACCTGCACCAATTTCTTGAACAGAGCGAGGTAAGTGTGGAGGACTTAATTAACATTGTCAAGGATAATGAAACAAAATTACGTGATTGTTATGCAGAAACCATTGATCTTAGTAGGAAAGACTTCGCAACAATGATCTTACTGGATGTTGTCTTCGTTATCATGGTCTTACTGAAGTTCAATTACGAAAGTGGAAGTGATGGTGATAACATTTTCTTTCGTCCATGGAAATTTTTTGACGTAGTGTGGGATATGTGCTTGCTAGAAAATCAGCTTCCATTCTTTATTCTCGAGGGGTTGCTTGAGCGGTACAGTGCAGCCGGCGCCAATCCTAGGAATCGTACCGTTATTGAGCTTACCTCTCGGTTTTTAAATGGAGAATGGGTAAAAGAGGACAGCTGGGAAACAATCAATTCCTCTGAAGTCCTACATTTCGTTGACTTCATAAGAAAGTGTCAGCAGCCAAAGGAACGGAGCTGTGAAGAGAGAGAAATGGTTGTTTTAAGCGCACCCACTGCAACGGAGCTCCATCAATCTGGAGTGAAGTTTAAGAAATCAGGAAGCAAATTACTATTAGACGTAAGATTCAGTGATGGGATTCTAGAAATTCCACAGCTAACAATACATGACCGTACAGAAACCTTATTCAGAAATCTCCAGGCCTTTGAGCAATGCCATTATCTGTCTGAGGATAGGTTCGTAAGTGACTATATTACTTTCATCAGCTGCCTCGTCATTGCTCCTAATGACGTGGAAGTGCTTGTTCAAAATGAGAGTTTGACAAATCTGCTAAACAGTGATGAAGCAGCGTCAAATCTCATTAACAAAATTCGAAAAGGAAATTATTTCAATACAGATGGTTTTCTAATCGGTGTCTGCGACGAACTGACTTCACATTGCAGAAAGCGTAGGCACAAGTGGAAGGCAACCTTGAAGCAGGTTTATTTCAACAATCCATGGACTGCCATCTCTGTTGCTGCTGCTACTTTTCTCCTTATGCTCACTCTCATACAAACTGTGTGTTCTATCCTTCAATTGTAATAAATATTCAATCCCTTTGTGTATTTGTTTTTTCTTTTTATGATTGCAATGTACTTAAAATCATTATGATGCAAGCAGATTATTTTAAAAAAAGGAATATATTCTGATTATTTTTTTATAGATCATGAGTTTATGAGCGATGAAATTATGATACGTGGACCAAATATTTTTTTAATTTGTTTAATTTTATTATCACATTCTCTGGGGAAAACAAAATTCCAATGATTAGTTTTTTTCTTTTTGTCAGTCCATACATAGACCGAGTTTATCCCCTTTTTTTCAATAGTTAAACTATTGTAGGTTTTGATTAGTTCTGTACATAAATTTGCTAATAGAAAATGAAAAATCCTAGGAATAAAAAAAATCAAAATAAATCCCAGGAATTATTGCTGGGTTTTTTTACATCCTATGAATCTTTTTCTGTTTGTTCTAGTAGTTGAACGGCTACATGTCTGGGTTTACATTCTGTTATTATATTAAATTAATAAATGTGAAAAACATATGTACAAAAAAATGAAGCTAAAAAAATTGATAAAATAAAATCAAAACATTGAACAATATTAAAACTAAATAAAAAACGAAATAATTGAATAAAAATCTCATTAAATCCCATAACCTAATAATAAAGGAAAGAATCAAATCATATGCAATTAATTAATTAGTTTATAGTTAGAAAACTAGAAAGCACTCATTTAAGAAGTTCAAGATTTATCAACTTTCAGGATAAAATCAATTTTCTTTTTCTATTACTCATCACTATCCTTGAGATTTTTCCTTTATTATTATTCTTATTCTTATTATTATGATCGTAAGAAGGCTTTTTCAAACGAGAAAAAAATAAAGATAATTTTTAATCAATTGATCTTGACCTTGTTGAACTAGGGACCAACTTGGAATTGTTTTATATTTTTAGGTGTTAAATTGTAATTTTGCCAAATTAGAGGACCAAACTAAAAATATCATAGAATCTTAACTATATTGAAACTTTACCCCCCAATTCATCCTCAATTCTGATTCATCCTCAATTCTGTTCAGAATCTTGAATTATACTATAGGGAACAAACTATAATTTTTTTAAAATTCAAGGACTAAACTATTGTTTCTAAAATTAAAGGACCAAACTGAAAATTTCATTCTTTTCAACCTCAAGACCATACTGTTGAGATTTCCAGCAATTGCTTTATTTATATTTATTTTTATCAATTCTTTCTTCACTTACTGACATATCTTTCATCTACTTGTACCTTAAACTTACTCTTCCAAGGATATTGTTGCCATTTCCTATTAAACCTTTCTTTTTTATTTCAAAATATTACAAGCATAAAATTATTTTTGCACCTAGTTCTCTATAGAGTCGTCATTAAATTTAATTTAATTTGATAAATTTTGATTTGATATCCAATATTTTTCTATGTTTTTTATTTTAAATAAAATCATGTAAAAAATAATTTCTTAAAATTAGTTTGCAATTAGTTATTCTAACATAGGATTTCTTAATTCCTAAAATTTTACTGCTCTAAACTTCAGAGAGAGAAAATTAGTGTTATCCAACCAAAGATTATTTAAAAGGTTTATTTAATAAGTTTTCTTTTGAAAAATAGTATATAAAACTTTTTAAATACAATAAAAACATACTAATTAGCGACAACATAATTAATTAGAAAATTCATGCGGAGAAAACTAAGGATTTGAGTTAACATACCACTAAACCCTAAATCATATATACGCACAACCGAAGTTGTAAACAATTATAGTTTTATTCAACAAAGTCTCAAAATCTAAGAAAATAGGTTTAAATACTCTAACCATCCATAAATAGCTAGGAAACAACTAGTCATCAAAAATAATAAAGTTAAAATATGAAATTATCAAGTAAAGGGTCTAAAATAGAATCCAAAACTTCGAAGGCAATTTTAAAATAATATTTTATTATAATTCAATTATCAAATCAAAAGATAAACATATTTGTTTTCACATTGAGTTCTTTGAAAACTCACTTGTTAAGGTTGAATGTGAAAATAAATAGTGTAAGATTCATCTCTCAGACTATATAATGGTGCAAGAAGAAAATTTCTCTTGTCCCCCTTCGCCACAAAGCTGATTGGATGATATTGACTGAGTCCTTCGTTCATTACAAAGCTGGCTCCCTGATTAAAACTAGTATCTGATGATGTCCCTGATTTGCAGCTAAGCTTATCTGACGAGGGGTTGGTGTTGATAGAAAAATCAAGGTAGAAATTTTAGATATTTTCAAGAGCTCGATCGTATCTCTTTTATGCCTAAAAATAAAGAAAAATGCAGATTCAATGCTAAATATAGTTTATTATTGGATAAATCTACGTAGAAATTAAGTCAAAAGGCATAATTATATTTTTATGAGTTGATTTGATTTAATTGTCAACTAATTTAAAGTGTAATTATATTTGAGAATTAATTTAGGGTCCAATTAAAGGATTTAATTAAGTGCAAGAAGTCTAATTATGTTTGATAATTAATTTAGGGTATTTAATGATTTAATTAAGTGCAAGGACTTAATTATACTTTAAATTAGTCAAATTGATTTTATTAAAGGTTTAATTGAAGAAAAATCAAGTTTTTGAACTTAATTCAAGTTTAATTGAGAAGATTCACCTAGTTAATTGGGTGAAATTAAAAATATTTGAAAGTTTAATGTTAAATTAAAAATTAAATTATATCAATCCAAAATTAAAAATCAAAATAGAAAAGAGGCATAAATTTAAAATTGTTGTTGAAATTTTGGCGGGAAGAGTCATCTTCGACTCTATATATTTAGCTGGATCTAAGATAAAAGGGGGAGAAACAAAATTACACTCTCCCCAACCCAAAAAAAAACTAAAAACTAGATCGCTTTTGGAGCTGCAGCCGCCAGCCCCCAAGCTGCAGTCCTCCCCCTACTCCATTTTTTCCCCTTCTTCTCCTTCCTCAGCCCACGGCCTCAGTCCCTTCTCCCGGCCTGTCCCCACTCTCTCTTCCTCTCATCTGTGCCGCCGGCCAGTCTCTCTCTTCTTCCACCCGCCACTCCGCCCTTTTACCATCTGCCTCCCACTACCGGTGGCAGCCCTTCCCCCGCTGTCCTCACTGCATCTTCCTCCAGCCGAGCAACATAGCCCCCATTGCCTCAGTTCCTTTCTCTTCTCCCGACCAGCCTCCTCTCTGCCTCCCTCCGGCAACTGACCAGCTCACCTTGCCGGATCTGAACCCAAACCAACCGAACGATTGGCCAACGGCAGCACACAGCCCGGATCACCCATGCCGGCTGCACAAACAGCCACTGCCCACAACCATTTCCACCGTCCACTGCAACTCCTCTCTTCAACCACAACAGCTTTCCCTGCCGTTCACGGTAGCATCCACCACTGCCGGCGATTCTAGCTCTCTTGTGGCAGTCCCGACCGACCTACTGCTTCACCGGCGGCTGCGTGATCTGACGCGCAACCAGTGTTCCTGCGCTGCCTCCACGGTCAACAGTGTTCCCGAGGTGGTTTTTCTGTAATTTTAGATGATTATATGTTTTGTTTAAATTGTTATTGTTTTGTGATCCTCGTAAATGTTATATAACATAAAAAATAATGAAAAATAGAATGTGTGCGGGTGTAGTCTTTAAAAAAATATAAAAAATAAACAAAAATATAAAAATTGAATTTTCAAAAAAAAAATTGATGTTTTTGGGCGTACATGAAAAACACGCCGTTGTGATAGTAGCGGTGAAAAGTGTGCGCTTAGCCATTATATTGCGGATTGTGTGAACATATATGAATGATTGGGAACATATATGAATGATTTAAGAGAATAGAATCCAATTTTGATTTCTAACAAATGTTATTGGGGTTGTTTCCTGAAAATGTTAGTGGGGTGGTTGTTTCCTGAAAATGTTTTTCTTAAATGAGGTATTTCAGTTTATTTTATCAGTAGTGATTAATTGTATATGCTGGTTCTCAACAGTGCAAGCAAGTATTTAAGTTCAATCACAGAATGGAAATTGGTCGAACAGCAAGTACTGATCAGCAGATAATGGATCGGAGCCATGACGTCTCGCTTGATATCAATGAGATAGCCACTTTGAGGGATAAATTGAAAACCAAGGTGGTTTTCTCCTCGAAATGCTGCATCTATAGAGTCCCCGAAAGATTGCGGGAGTTAAATGAAAAGGTATGTGCACCTCGAGTAGTCTCAATAGGCCCAATTCACCATGGTAAAAAAAATCTAAAAGCATTGGAAGAACACAAAATAATGTACCTGCAACAATTTCTTGAACAAAGCAGCTCAAGTGTGGAGGACTTAATTAACATTGTCAAGGATAAGGAAACAGACTTACGTGATTGTTATTCAGAAACCATTGATCTTACTAGCGAAGGCTTCACAGCAATGATCTTACTGGATGCTGTCTTTGTTATCACGATCTTACTGAAGGTCAATTGCGTGGGAGAGTCTCATGACAGTGGAAGTGGTGATCACATTTTCTTTCGTCCATGGAAGTTATCTGACGTAACGTGGGATATGTGCTTGCTTGAAAATCAGCTTCCATTCTTCATTCTCGAGGAGTTCTTTAAGCGGTACAGTGAAGCTGGCGCCACTCCTAAGAATTATACCGTTATTGAGCTTACCTCTCTGTTGTTTTCCAGAATAATGGACGAATGGGTAAAAGAGGACAGCTGGAAAACAATCGATTCCTCTGAAGTCCTACATTTCGTTGACTTCATAAGAAAGTGTCAACAGCCAACGGAGCGGAGCAGTAGAGAGAGAGAAATAGCTATTTTAACCGCACCCACTGCAACGGAGCGGAGCTGTGAAGAGAGAGAAATAGCTATTTTAATTGCACCCACTGCAACGGAGCTCCATCAATCTGGAGTGAAGTTCGAGCATCGAGGAGGAAACTCACTGTTAGACGTAAGATTCAGTAAAGGGACTCTAGTAATTCCACAGCTAATAATACATGCCTGTACAGAAATCTTATTCAGAAATCTCCAGGCCTTTGAGCTATGCCATCATATGTATGATGAGGAGAGGTTCGTAGGTGACTATATTGTTTTCATCACCAGCCTCGTCCGTACTCCTAATGATGTGGAACTGCTTGCTCGTAAGGAGAATTTGAAAAATCTGCTAGATAGTGACGAAGAAGTGTCAAATTTCCTTCACAAACTTAAACAAGAAACTCTTCTCTCTGAAAATAGTATCTTTTCGGGCGTCAGCAAAGATCTGAACTCTCATTGTGAAAAGCCTTGGCACCAGTGGAAGGCAAACTTGAAGCAGGATTATTTCAAAAATCCATGGACTGCCATCTCTGTTGCTGCTGCTGCTTTTCTCCTCATACTCACTGTCATACAAACTGTGTGCTCTATCCTTGAATTGTGATAAGTATGTAATCCCTGTGTATTTTTTTTTCTTTTTATGATTGCAATGTACTTAAAATAATTATGATGCTTGGAGAATCACCAGTTATGTTTTAATAGATAGATGATTGTTATTTAATAAGAATTCATTATGCAGGGATAAATATGATATTAAGTTGGTGGAGGACCAATAAAAAAAAAAACATTAGTAGTAGAGTGAGCAACGTATTTTTTCTCTAATTTATTAATGTTTTTAATTTAATTATATCTTTAAAGCAAGAATAATGATGTTTTTTTTTTAAAGGTGTTCATGTTTAGTACTTAAACTTTTAGCTTATGTCCATAATTTTATATTGATTATTGTGATATACTCTTTCAAATGTACTGATTTCCAAGCTTCCATCAAACCAGATCATGGACCTAGCTGCTTGAGTCCAGATCCAATGAATTTTCAGTGAGCCGGACATGAATTTTAGACCAATTGAGCTTTGATTAGGCATAGACTTCAAGGCAGAAAATTGGGCCCAGCTCATATCAGATTTAATCAGTTGTGTCTAGTAACTTTGTTGCTTACAATAATTGTTTTTGTTTAATCAAACGATTACTTGTGTCCAAAAAGATTTAAGAAGAAACAAGCCATTAAAGAACGAGAATTTGATAAAATTATAAAGTTAAACTATCAAATAACACAATATTGAGTGGAGAAATTCTATAAAAAAAAATTGGATCAATTTGGGTTACCCCAGAACACATGATTGAAATAGCTCTATAGAAAAAAAAAAAAAAAAAAGCACCAAGATCAATTCCTAAAAAAGGATTAAATGTTGAAGGACGATATTATAAAAATAATAATTTTAAAAATGGACATGAAAAAAATATAATCAACTTGTGTTAGTTTTCCAAACTTTTAAATGAGTTCAGCACCGACCATACATAGAAGGCAAACCCAAAAATCAACAAAGCAAGATTTTCGATAAAAAATATTTTTTGCAAACTAAAGACCGAGTAACATAAATGATTTCAATAGAAAAGGAGTAAAATAGAGAACGGTGTGCGTTGTATCCTTCAATTGTGATAAATACTTTGTATTTTCCTTTCTTCGTAGGATTTCAACGTAAAATGTTGACAGAAGCACGTGGCGATTGAGAATTAATTAGTTGATAGTTACTTGCATCCAAAATTTGCGGTTATTAAATTTTGATTGGAAGTGTGAATGCTACCGATTTGGAAAATTATAATTATTTGGTCCCCTTTTACTTTGAATATTTGAGGGCTGTTCATTCAAAGAAAAGCACAAAACTATATTTCTCGCAAGATCATCCAAAAGTTTAGGAAATATCCAAATTTATTAAATGGCATCCTATCGTACCACCTCCCCAGACTTGTAATTATATTCTTCACTGTATTTCTTCTTCTTTACATCAATTATTTTATTCTTATTTCTTTAACCAACGTTTTCACTGGAGCTTTAAGAAAATATAATTGGAGGATGTTTGGAGGGTAAGAGTATACAAAATTGCGATGTATCGCAATTTCCATATCTATGTGGCCTTGTCTCAGCAATTTGAGAGCAGACAAGACATTATTTATGCAACTTGGGAGGTGACACAAAATCAAGTTGACTTGACCAAAAATGTTAGAATTTATTATTTTAGCATGGACCCTATATGAAACCAAATCAAGTTGACGTCCGAGTCTGTAAAGGTTGACGAAGAGTTTTGAGTAGAATAAGTAAAGGTTCAGAATCGCGGAAAAAAAGTAGCAGACAAGAAAACTCTTCAGAATTTCGCAGGTTGTGCAAGAAGTAAGAGCTACCGAGTCTTGTTTTTCCGGTTCAGATGGATAGTGGAGATCATTGTTGGCTTGACGTTGGCAAATTAGCAGAGTCTGTGGAAGGAAAGTTGAGAATCTTTCGTCCTTTCTCCTATAATTGTTCAATATACAGAGTTCCTAAACGATTACGTGAGTTAAATGAAAAGGCGTACACACCTCAAGTAATCTCCATTGGCCCACTTCACTACGGAAAAGAAGAGCTAAAAGAAATGGAAGAGCATAAGAGACTGTACCTGAGGGAATTTCTTGACTTGAGCCAGGTAAGTGTGAGCGATTTTATTGCAGCTATTGCAGACAGGGAAACTAGATTACGTAATTGTTATGCAGAAACTTTTGATAAACTAAGTAGAGAGGAGTTTGTGGAAATGGTGTTGCTGAATTGCTCCTTCCTCATTATGTTCTTACTGAAAAGATATTCCGCTGATATCCAAAGTTGCAATATTGACCGCATATTCAATAAACCATGGATGAGAAGAGAAATAAGGTATGATTTGTGCTTGCTTGAAAACCAGCTCCCATTCTTCATTGTCGAGGACCTGTTCAATCTATCCAAAATACTGCACCGTCGTGAGGAATATTCCTTAACTGAGCTGGCTCGTCATTTCTTGTCGTCTACATGGGATTCATGGGTGCCAGAGGACATTTTGGAGCAAGTCAATTTGTCTAAAGTAGAGCATTTTGTTGACTTTCTAAGAATCTGTCAGCAGCCTTCACAGCAGATGCAGTCAAAGAAACTTGCAACTCTAACCACACCTTCTGTAGCAGAGCTCCATCAGGCTGGAATCAAGTTCAAGTTAGGATCCAGCATAAACCGACTCGACATAAAATTTGATGATGATAAAGGGACGTTGGAGATTCCACAGATATATATAGAAGATCATACAGAAATCCTATATAGAAATCTCCAAGCCTTTGAACAATGCAATTACGATGATAACAGATATGTATGCGACTATATTACCATGCTCTCCTTGCTTGTCCCAGCTGCGAAGGATGTGGAAATACTTGCTAAAAAAGGAATTATAGAAAATTGGCTCCATGATAATAATGCCGTTTCAAGCCTTTTCCGCAATCTTTCCAGGGAAAATCTTCTCAACACCAACAATTTCTACTTTTCTGGTGTAGTTGAAGATCTGAACAAGTACTACAGAAAACGGGGACACAAATGGAAGGCAGCCTTAAGACAGAAGTATTTCTATAATCCATGGACTATAGTCTCTGTTGTAGCAGCTACTGTTCTTGTCATACTCACTATCATACAAGCAGTGTGTTCAATCATTCAAGTTGTTTGATTATATATGCGCTTTCAGCTATTTTCTGTAAATGAACTGTGTGCTCTGTTATCGCCGCTTCTTATGAAACACTGCTATGTATATTCTTCAAAAACTAATCAGTATTTCCTCCCTGTCTTGCTTTCTCTGCCATTATTGTTTTTTCTTCATATTTATGTACTCAATAATATAACGATTTTTTGAGTTCAAAATATTAATTTATGAAGTTTGATTTGCTATTTTTTTTATAAAAAAAATACCTCTAAAATAGAAGAATAACAAAGAATTTAATGAAAAGTCTAGTGTTTTGTATCTATATAAAGTAACTTAAAGTTTAACATAGATCATAAGACTTTCTATTCTTGATACTTGATAGTAGATAGATTTCTATACAATTAGTTTGACACTTAATCAATCATGAAAAAAAAAGATGTGTTATTCTTTTTTTACTGTGTTTATACGCTTGATATATTAAAATCTTCTTTTCAATCGGTTCAACTTGGTATCATTAGGGTTGGGTTGAAATTTCGATCCCTGCCCATGATAAGTTAGCATTAGCAATGATTCCATAATAGATACCAAGATCAGTACAGAAACAAGAGACTCTTACATCTGCATGTATCTGTCTGTAAATCCATCCATCTATTTCCATTAAATTGGATAAACTCTAGGATATTTTTCTTTTTTTTCATGTTAAATCGTACAACTACTAGAGACTTTGTTATTTTCTCAAAACTCTTCAAAGTCTTTTAGACTTTATGACAACATCTACATCTATCTATCTATATCTACTAGCTATTGAGTATTTCTCTTCATTCTGATTCTGATTGTTCATGGGGCAAGGGATGCTCAAATACTCACGGTAGCATCTCAACCGAGTCATGCCGCTATCAAATATCAAAAAATGAAACATTGAAAGATGAGATGATTAGTCCATACTATTTGAAGCCAACAAGTTTCCAGGAGCCAAGGCGCATAACAGAAGGAGATGAATTGAACTGGGAAAAAATGTGCAATCAAACCATAATTAAGAAATTCTAAACAGTTTAAAGTTCCTGGAGATCTTCTCAAGGAAGTGTCATTGCATGATGTGAGATTGGAACCACATTCACTCTACTGGAAAGCACAATCAACACTCTTGAAATATTTGTTGATGCTGGAGGTTGGTGTGGAGCTTTAGGAAGACGGCTGCTCCTGGCAAACCTTATGGGTTGACCTATCTAGGTTTACTTGAAATTTTTGATTGAATTATAAACCGAAAGAAAAAGTTAATTTGACTCGAAAACAGCCCCAAAAACAAATTCAAAATAATTATAATAAAAATATATATTTAAGACGGATATGTTGTTGCCATGCATCCTTGACAAAAGACTCGAGCTTTCCATGCAAAATGTTAACATTGGTAGTTTCCTTTATCTGTGTCTTGCTTTCTCAGCAAAATGTCTTTTTTTTTTTGTTATCTTTCTTCTTACTCTCTACAATCCTAAACTTTGATTGTTTTACTTTTTAGTCCTTGAATAAACAGTGATTTCCTAGATATCACCTATTATAATAGGAATCACGTGTAGGAATCAATGTCCATTAATTCCATATTTCTTTATCACGTATTCCTTTCCTAAAGATAAGATATCATTTTACATCGTTTCATTTAAAGATGTCAAATATATGTTTCGGTTTCCCTATATACCTCCACCAAATGCTTTTCAAAAATAAACTAATAAATATTTGACGAAGACAAAATATCAGCCCTTCTTTTTTTCCTTTTTTTTTAAAAAACAAAAAAAACTCTGTTTTTAAAAAAATTAATTTTTAACAAACAACTTTGTCATTCACTATAGCAAGTACAACTTTAATTGATATATTATGGAATAAAGGAAAGTATTTTGAAAGAGGATCCTTTGCTTGCCATTGCAAAGAAGCGACCGAACATTCTGGAAAGTATATTAAAGAGGGAGAGTCTATCATTTGTCGAGAGATTTTAGGTATGTAAGTTTCTGTCCATTACAGGCTTTTTATTTCCTTGTTAATTGCTTTATTTTTTATTTAATGAAGATTATTTAATAGTTACGAGTAATATTAAAGGATTTCATGAAAAATATAACTTATAAGAGTAGAAGAAGAAGGAATCTAGAAGGATATAATAATTGAAGCTTGTTATTTTACTTTACATCTAGACATCACTAATTTGCATTCCACGATAATAATAAAAACCAGTAACAAGCTCATCACTAGAAGCCCCTAAAAAACGGATACAATACTTGGATATAACAATCACAAATTAAGATCAAAAGGGTATGAAAAAAGGGTATACGAAAAGAACTGGAGAAACCCTAGACATATACAATTCTCAGGATTAGTGATTTCCACCCCAAAGGTGATAAAGGATAAAAAATAAAATCAATAATGATAAAAGTTGATTATTAGTTGCAAAATAAAGATCGAGAAATATAATTTAAGTGAGGTAAAGTAGCCATGAAAAGTATCTGCGTTTAGCCATTATATTGTTGAATGCGTGAACATATATGAATGATTTAAGAGAATAGAATCCAATTTTGATTTCTAACAAATGTTATTGGGGTTGTTGTTTCCTGGATATGTTTCTCTTAAATGTGGTATTTCAGTTTGTTTTATCAGTAGTGATTGATTGTACATCAACAGAATTGGTCGGCCATCAAGTATTGATCAGCAGATAATGGATCAGAGCCATGAAGTCTCACTTGATATCAATGGGATAGCCACTTCTTTGAGGGATCAATTGAAAACCAACAAGGCTTTCTCCCAGGCATGCTGCATCTATAGAGTCCCCGCACGATTGCGGAGGTTAAATGAAGAGGCATATACACCTCGAGTGGTCTCAATAGGCCCTATTCACCATGGTAAGGAAAATCTAAAAGCAATGGAAGACCACAAAATAAGGTACCTGCAGTAATTTCTTGAACGGAACAAGGGAAGTGTGGAGGACTTAATTAACATTGTCAGGGATAATGAAACCGCATTACGTGATTGTTATGCAGAAACCATTGATCTTAGTAGGGAAGACTTCGCAACAATGATCTTACTGGATGCTGTTTTCGTTATCATGGTCTTACTGAAGTACAAATGGATGGGAGAGTCTCATGAAAGTGGAAGTGGTGACCAGATTTTCTTTCGTCCATTTAAGATTGATGATGTAGTGTTCGATATGTGCTTGCTAGAAAATCAGCTTCCATTCTTCTTCCTCGATAAGTTGTTTAAGCTATATCCTAGGACGAATCGTACCATTATGGAACTTACTTTTGAGATATTACAAGGAAAGTGGCCTTACTGGGTAAAAGAGGACAGTTGGGAAAAAATCAACTCCTCTGGGGTCCTACATTTCGTTGACTTCCTAAGAAAGTGTCAACAGCCAACGGAACAGCATCTTCCAGCGAAAAAAACTAGTTTTCCAAGTGCACCCACGGCAACAGAGCTTCACCAATCTGGAGTGAAGTTTGAGAATCCAGAAGGAAAGTCACTATTCGACATAACATTCAGTAATGGGATTCTAGAAATTCCACAACTAGCTATATATGACAGTACAGAATGCTTATTCAGAAATCTCCAGGCCTTTGAGCAATGCCATCATTTGTCTGAGGATATGTTCGTAAATGACTATATTAGTTTCATCAGCTTCCTCGTCCGTGCTCCTGATGATGTGGAAGTGCTTGCTCATAATGAGAATTTGAAAAATATGCTAAAAAGTGACGAAGCAATGTCAAATCTCTTTCACAACCTCGACAAACAAGATGTTGTCTCCGAATATAGTTTTTTGGGGGGCGTCTGCGAAGATCTGAACTCTCATTGTTCAAATGATCTGAACAAGTGGAAGGCAACCTTGAAGCAGGTTTATTTCAACAATCCATGGACTGGCATCTCTGTTGTTGCTGCTGCTTTTCTCATTATACTCACTGTTATACAAACTGTGTGCTCTATCCTTCAATTGTGATAAATATGTAATCCCCTTGTGTATTTTTTTTCTTTTTATGATTGCAATGCACTTAAAATCATTATGATGCAAGGAGAATCCCTAGTTATGTTTTATAAGTTACTTTCTTCGCTCATTTTTTCATTAAAAAATGCAAGCAGAAAAAAAAAATGAAGGAATATATTCTTATTATTTTTTATAGATCATGAGTTTTATGATACGTGGACCAAATATATTTTTAATTTGTTTAATTTTATTCTCTGGGGAAAACAAAATTCAAGTTCCAATGGTTGGGTCATGGATTAGTTTTTTCTTTTTGTCAGTCCATATATAGACCGAGTTTATCCTTTCTTTTTCAATAGTTAAACTATTGTAGGTTTTGATTAGTTCTGTACATAAATTTGCTAAAAGAAAATGAAAAATCCTAGGAATTAAAACAACCAAAATAAATCCCAGGAATTATTGCCGGTTTTGTTTACATCCTATGAATCATTTTTTGTTTGTTATTTATAGTAGTTGAACGGCTACATGTCTGGGTTTACATTCTGTTATTATATTAAATTAATAAATATGTGAAAAACATATGTACAAAAAAAAATGAAGCTAAAACAATTGATAAAATAAAATAAAAACAATAATTGAATAAAAATCACATTCCTCATGAAATCCCATAACCTAATAATAGAAGAAAGAATCATATCATATGCAATTAATAAATTAGCTTATAGTTAGAAAACTAGAAAGCAGTCATTTAAGAAGTTCAAGATTTATTGACTTTCAGGATAAAATTATTATTATCATCATCATCATCATCATCATCATCATCATCATCATTCATCAGGAGAAGGCTTTTTCAAATGAGAAAAAAATAAAGATATTTTTTAATCAATTAATATTGACCTTGTTCAACTAGGGACCAACCTGGAATTGTTTCATATTCTTAGGTGTTATATTGTAATTTTTCCAAATTAGAGAACCAAACTAAAAATATCATAAATTCATAAATATATTGAAATAGTACCCCAATTCATCCTCAATTCCATCTAGAGTCTTGAATTATACTATAGGGAACAAACTATAATTTTTTTAAAATTCAAGGACTAAACTATTGTTTCTAAAATTAAAGGACCAAACTGAAATTTTCATTTTTTTTTTCAACCTCAAGACCATACTGTTGAGATTTCCAGCAATTGCTTTTATTTATATTTATTTTTATCAATTCTTTCTTCACTTGCATATCTTTCATCTACTTATACCTAAAACTTACTCTTCCAAGGATATTGTTGTCATTTCCTGTTAAACCTTTCTTTCTTTTTTTATTTCAAAATATTACAAGCATAAAATTATTTTTGCACCTAGTTGTCTATACATTTTTTTCAAGTGTTTTTTAAGTTTGAGACTTATAGAGTCGTCATTAATTTTAATTTAATTTTATAAATTTTGATTTGATATCCAATATTTTACTGTGTTTGTTATTTTAAATAAAATCATGTAAAAAATAATTTCTTAGAATTAGTTTGCAATTAGTTATTATAACATGGGATTTCTTAATTCCTAAAATTTTACTGCTCTAAACTTCAGAGGAAAAAAACTAGTGTTATCCAACCAAAGATTATTTAAAAGGTTTATTTAATAAGTTTTCTTTTGAAAAATAGTATATAAAACTTTTTAAATAAAATAAAAACATACTAATTAGCAACAACATAATTAATTAGAAAATTCATGCGGAGAAAACTAAGGATTTGAGTTAACATACCACTAAACCCTAAATCAGATATAAGCACAGCCGAAGTTATAAACAATTATAGTTTTATTCAAAAAAAAGTCTCAAAATCTAAGAAAATAGGTTTAAATACTCTAACCATCAATAAATAGCTAGGAAACAACTAGTCGTGAAAAATAATCAAGTTAAAATTTGAAATTATCAAGTAAAGGGTCTAAAATAGGATCCAAAACTTCTATGGCAATTTTATTATAATTCAATAATCAAATCAAAAGATAAACATGTTTTTTCACATTGAATTCTTTGAAAACTCAAAAAGAATCTCAATAATTAAGAAAGTAATATGATAAAAATAATTATACCTACTGATACTGAAAATGTCAAACATCAATTACGTTTCAAGTTCAGCCCTCCTCTTTATAGAGTAGTGAACTTAATTTATCTAAGAAGTAAAATACTAATCAATAGCTCTATCAACACTTGTTAAGGTTGAATGTGAAAATAAATGGTGTAAGATTCATCTCTCAGACTATATAATGGTGCAAGAAAAAAATTTCTCTTGTCCCCCTTCGCCACAAAGCTGATTGGATGATATTGACTCAGTCCTTTGTTCATTACAAAGCTGGCTCCCTGATTAAAACCAGTATCTGATGATTTGTAGCTAAGCTTCATGCTTTGACCTGAGTTATAATCCACACCACTGTAAACATAGCAACCATTCTGGGCACCTGATTCCAGGGATACAGTTCCATCTTTTCCATCCAACCCAGAAACCACGCGGAAGATAGATGATCCATCATCATCGGCAGACTTTGTGACTGCAAAGCTTCTGTCTTTTCCTTGCTGCACTAAAAGCATTCCAGGAAGATCGAAGGGTTCAAGCATGACTGATTTTCCAATTACATCTTTAAAACTTGAGAGTTTCGAGGAAGAAGAGTCCTTAAATATGAGTCTGAAGGTGGCTTGAAGAGAAGCATCGGTGCCTGATTCCGGGAGCTTTTCCATTGATAATGAGTAGTTTGAATTTGCTACCACAAAAGTCGAATTTCCAGACTCTTGGGAAAAAGATACTAATTGTCCATTATAAGAGGCAGGGATTGGTGTTATTGAGTCTGAAAGAGAATTTCCCGACCCGGATTTGAGGTTCCAGTCACCACTTGTATGACCAGCAAGTAGGTAAGGACCATAAAGTATTGCCTGAATAGAAGCATACTCATGCCGGTCATCTGAATTTTGTTCGGAGGACTTTGTCAGCTCTATGTCCATCATCATTATAAATATTTACGAAAATATTTTACATTAGAAGCAGGAATCCAAAGAAAGTACCTTTAATGGCCTCCGTTCTCAAACTGATGGGAATCTGAAGGGTTAGCTTGTCACTGCTGCTCCATTTTCTATTGACTGATAAGAAACTACCTGCATTAGAAGCAGAATATTAGAGACTGTTCCAGGTATCACTCTGAAGATGCCAATTGAAAGGTTCAAATAGTCAAGATTATACTTCACACCTGGAGCCGGTAGAGGCAAACTCTGAGAATTTATTTTTGCGGTGGCGCCTTCTGAATTTGTCCAGATTGGTATCCGCAAATACAAGGTTGATGCTTGGCTGGTCCCCTGCACAAATCAGATCCATTATGATCACAGGTAAGCCTCTTTTTTTCCAGCCCTTGTTAAGACTTTCTATTCTCTGAGCAGCTGAATAATTACAAATTTCCAGTAGATTTAGCAGCTTTTTAACATCCTTTTCCCAGCCAAGGAGGGTCCAGGTTGATTTTTTTTTTATTGTCAAGTACCTCATTCAAAAGTAACACTAACTGCCGTTTGCTCATATGATAGATCAATTCAGAAAATACCTTCTTAGGAGAAAAGGTCAACGTCACCCGAAGATAAGGATTCGAAGAAACAATAGGTTCAACTTTCTGATGGAGCAAAATCTGTCCAGATTTCCAATCAAGAGAGCTTGATATGTACTGAATGATGTAAAGGCCCGGGGCTTCTCTTTCTTCAAAATATATGGAATCTCCCAGCTTTGAAAATGATTCAATTCCTGTGGGTACAGCAACAAAAGGTAATATTTCCAGATTTCCAGGTATGTTTCTACTTTTACAAGTACAAAATGATAAAAAAAAAAAAGTGAACTGCATTAGCAGCTAAGAAAGGATGAGGCAGGTAACAGTTTCCACACCTGTTCCATAGCAGCACCAAAAAGAATCATACAAAGTCCCCCATCCATGATTGCTTTTGGCCTTGGAACTTCCAGGATATTGTGGAAGCATGTAAATCATCACTCCAGGTTCTGTTCCTCTTTGGATGCTGAGCACACCGTTTGTCAGAGCTCGCTCGTAATAATCTGCGTAAGCCATTTCTTTGGTCCATCTGAACAGATGGCGAGAGACCTACAGGTTGCAAAGAAAGTGCAAGCAGGAAAATTCATGTAACGTGAAGATGAAAAAACTGCCATGTAAGTGCCGTATAGATGCCATAATGTTTACTAAAATACATCCCTTGGGGTCAGAATAAGTTTTTAAAAAGATCGAATCAAATTCTAATCATCAAGTACACAAAATCTAAATCAGTAAGGAGAGATGTGAAAGGAAACACACCTTCAGCATATTATAAGTTGTGCATGATTCCTCATTTTCTGTCTGTAATGTGTTAGCCAGTCGCTTTGGATCTGACCTTCTCATACATCAGGCAAGGTGTCAAACAGCACAGGATAAGATTTTAGCAAGCTTTTTTTACAAAAGTAGAATCAAGATTCTTCTATATGAAAGCATTAAACCTCCTTCGGAATATCAGTATTATTATTGAACGAAAAACAACAATCAGTACCAGAACTCGCCAACAGAAGTTCCTCCAGTTGCATAGCTGTGAGAAGAGTTGACTACATCCATGAAGAATGCTCCTATATCCTGGAAGACCAAATCTGTTTTAGGCAGTTTTAAGATCAGAGATCATGCATGCATGTCCACTCTAACATGAACTTCGGTAGCTCAGTAGAGCAGTAATCAAAATGCCACAACATTTCATAGAAAATGCTGTTCAGATAATCTATGATTAATATAAAGCACTAACCTTATAAAGAGGATCGCCAGTGATTTCGTATCGCATCTGTGCACCGACGACAACAGGGATATGGGTATTGGCGTGGAAACCTGATATGTCATCAGCCTACAAGGAAGAGAAGAAGCTTCTATAAAATAGTCTGCATTCCAAATTCATTCTATTTTCAGTATAAAAAAACTCAGAGAAGCTCATCTTAAATTAGGCTTGCTCTAACTGATTGGAATGGTTAAGTCAAAGATGATATCATTTCATTTTACAAAATCGGAAGCTTGTTTCCTCAAGGGCAAACTATTCTTATCAGAAAAAGGAAGGAAAAGACATGAAAGATCAGAAGACTAAAACACCAGCCAAAAGCTGATAAACAACAATTGATAGCCATAAACTACCTGTACTGCAAGCAAACCAAGGAAGCAAGGCTTGTCAAACAGGTGAGCCAGCACCAAATGCTTTGGATCTGCCTGCACAAAAGTAACATTGAAGGCTCGAGTTAAGGATATCCAGAGGTTTATCTTCCACAGAACAGAGTAAATTAAAAAATATATCCATTCCAGCTGCAGGGAGACAATTCATAGGAATCATACAGTGAAGAATCAGGAGAAGCAAAGGAAACTGCACAGATTAGTGTCCTTACTGTTATGCTGAATAACTTGTAAAGGACATCATTCATACCACCAGTTTCCTCGTTGAGTGATAGATAATGCCTTTCCACACTGTAATTGGCTATTACGTTTCTAACTCGATTGTAAAAGTAATCAACCATCCACTTCACCATTTTTAAAGCTTGAGAATTATCTGCAAGTGTATATTGGTCCAAAAGACCTGCTAGGATCTGTCAAAGTCAACAGCACAAATGGTTAGCCGTATAACTTTCTAAAGAATCACTACAGCGAACAATTTTGAAGTAGATACTACCTTATGAATGGTGTAATAAGGAGCCCAGACAGGCTTTATAGCCTCAAACCGATCAAATAATTCAGATGGGAAAGCAGAAAGGTATCCTGTTCCCATTTTCATCTGACAGGCAGATAGAGCAGAAACTACTGCAGACATTTTCTTCTTCAGGGTTTCATTATGAGTACTAGCCCACATCTGTGCTGATGCACTCAAATAGTGCCCTTCAACAAGCCAAATCAAATGCGTTTGTCATAAAAATATTCGTACTAATATTGATCAGCACTACATTCAAGATCATCAAAAAAAATCACAAAAAACTAACCTACAAAATGTCCTCGAAGCTCGGAATCCGGTGCCTCCCAACCACCATAAGCTTTTCCTGGTCTAGACAAACCTGCAGTTTTCCTAAAGCTCCAAACCAATTTATTAACATCCAACATCAACAAGTACTCCAAGTTTGTATGTTGAGCCTGCCAATGGATTGAGCCTGGATCCAATCTCACATTATGCAATGACATTTCGTTAAGGAAATTTCCAGAGGATTTCAAAGGACTTTTCAAATTTCTATACATCATTTCCCAACTATACTCATCTTCTTCTCTCAGTGTCTTTCTTGGCAGCAAACTGGCCCAAGCTGAATCATCGGTAGGTGTCAAATGATAATGTTCAAACATTTCTTCTTTCCAAGTTTCATTCTGTGATGATAACAGCTCATATCGAAATGAATGTGACGATAACTGAGTCGGGATGTTTGTACACTCCTTGCTGATACCAAAAACACATAGCAGAGACACCATGACCAAAACTAACAGACCCTTCATTTCCTTTTCCATTTGCATAAATCGCAGTTCAAGAACACCCAATTTGAGTTAACTTAAGCTTAGCAAAGCAGCAAAAGAGCAACTCTTTTGATTTCAAACTCAACAACAAAGAATCAAAACATGGAATTTAACAAGAACCCAGAAACCAAAACCTCACTTAACCAGAATTTGCAGAAAGAAAGCTCAAATCATCAAATTCAACTGGTACTGATCTTATACCAATAAACACAGAATTGTACAAGACTCCAAGTCAAAGAAAAGCACCAAAAACAAAGCGAGAAAGAATCAAAACCAAAAGGCCATGAATAGTTCAATAAAAAAAACAGGGCACGTGAAGTCCCTATATATACATACACACGGCGCAAACAGTAGCAAGAAAGAGTCCAAAAATATCAAGCTAAAAAGACTAAAGCTATTACTCCTCCTACCACTACTACTCTCTTATCATCTCGTGAAAGGCAAGAATTTGGTTTCGTGCACATTAAAAAACAAAAGAAAAGAAAGGAAACCAAAAACAACAAGGAATGTGTATTCTGTACACAAATTCACACACACGCAGACAGACAGAGAGAGAGAGAGTAGTAGACGACAGTGAAGAGTCACGGATAAGGTGTCGGTTTCTATGGAAGGTTGCTTATGACTAAAATTTACAGAACTGGAATCTGCAGTATCTGATGAGTAAACTACAAAAACATAGAATCTATCTTTTGAAAACTGTTGAGAGACAACAACAACAACAACAACACAGACTTATATATAAGTTGTAAATATTTTTAAGTTCCCGAGATTTTTGTGGGTTGTTCCTTTTTTTATTGGATTTCCAGTTATGGAACAAGAAGAGAACGGTTTTTGCTCCTCCGGAATGGGAAGAATAAAAAAGAAATTATCGTCAAATCTTAGATAAATCATCTGAGCCAAATTAATAAATTAAGTACAAAAACTCATATAGCTTTTTTAAAATTTTATTATTGTCGGAATAAGCATCTCAGAAGATGTCGGAATAATCAACGCATTGGCAATAAGCTAATTAACAACAACCATATAAATAAACCTTATTATTTCTAGACAACCAATATATATATATATATATATGAAAGCAACAATAAGATATGGAAAACAACGAAGTGCAAAACAAGTCCATCAATTAAAAATAACAAGACAGTAACACCTTCGGTTCTCACTAATTGTTCAGCCACAATAAACATTACATGTGGACCTACAAATTTAAGGGGGGATAATTCATTATTGAGGCCAAATATTGTCTAGGGTTGAGCAAGTGCACTTGCATTATCATCGTTCTAGAAGAAGAAGAAGAAGAAGAAGAAGAGTAGGCAACTCTGAAACAGACTCTCACCCTCACCGATGCAACAATTGTTGGAGTAAGCAACAATCATATTATTTATCTCTGTGACGTTTTCTCCTTCTAATTTTAGATGGGTTCTGGCCCAACAAAAGAGATATAAACCGTGGACCCAATAACCACTATTAATAATCCATGTGGAGCAGAGAGTTCTGTACCCCAACCCAACCCAACCCAACGAACCACCATTGCAGGAAGGGCAAGGCTTATTTTAGCTTTGGTGTCCAAATCTTTCCTGGTCCCGGTATCCTAATAACCAGGCCGAGTTCCTTAGATCAGTCGAGTGATTTTCAATACTAACCTCTAGCTTTAAACTCACGAAATCAAATAAGTAAATCATCCTGTTAACTAACTAGGCCAATTCCCTAAGAGTCAAATACATGTTATATAAACTAATCTTAATATAGGACGGTGCTATAAAAAAATTCATATAATCTTCGTCCACCTTTTATGATCGATGAAAGTAAACACTAAATCCAATTTGATGTTAACAGACGTAAACACTCTTCCTACAATGCCCATATTTTGATGAACGTAAGTTGATTGCCATTAAGGAAAAAGACGAACACGGGGATGTTTGATTACAAAAGAAACCTCTAAGAAGGCCAAACACAGAAAAAAAAATCAAGCTAATCAAATTTGTTACAGAAATGAAAGCCCTCCATAGCAATGACGTATTTTGTTCTATGAAGTCCTCCATAGCAATGACGTATTTTGTTCTATGAAGCCCTCCATAGCCTTGCCAGGTTGTCCGCTGAATGGTTTACCTCCCTGTAATAGTATGGAAGAAAATGACCACTTATTTGAAACTTCTTAGAAGTGTGTTACAATGAAATTGGCAATCGAAATGGTGAAATAAACTACACATTTATCAGAGAGAAGCTGACCATTTAGAGCAGCCAAACACAGAACAGAAGGCCTCCAAAGCAGACAGCAATATGAGAAGATTAGCTGCTAAGAATGCGAGAACTGGCCATGAGCTATAAACATACTTCCTGAAAGACGCCGACATCCGAACTTTCCAGTAATTTGAATAATAAGAATTTGCTTCCTCTATTGCTTTGTCAAGAATTGGAACTTTGGTTAGCTTCATGCATTTAGTAATTCCATGCCAAAGATTTGCTGCTTCCTCGTCGCTCTTGAGTCGATTCAAGACAATCCCTGAATCCCTCAAAATCTTCACATCCTCTTTTTTGTCCAGAATTCCACTCATCAATTCGACATAGCGGGTAAACACCGTGCATTCTGGTGCTAAAGAAGCCTCATATGCTACGAGATTCCTCAGTAAAACCTCTGAGTTATCGTCCAAGTTCACCACTGGAAGATAAAATGCTCCTCGAGGTTTGTCAAAGCGGATAGTCTTCAAGCCACCCTTTGTGGGAATGAATTTGACACCAATCCCAGAAAGTTTTGTCGCTGATGGAATCGAAAGTTCTTCGATCAATAGACTTGCATCGTTCAACCCAGACACACTTTCGATCTCCTCAGCTACAGTTTCTGCTGTTGATACAAGATTGGTTATTTCACTTGTGGGTTTAAGATGACAAATCATCTTTATGAGTTTCCATGGAAGGGTTACTGCAGCCTTGACAGCTTTTGATTTGAGTATTCGTATAAGAAACTGAAGAGGAACTACAATAATGAAACATAAGAAGCTCATTATTGACTTCCAAGTTTTCTTAAAGCAACCAATCTCCTCGTGCTTTTCTTTGCCCTCCTTCGACTCTTCGATTTCCCTTTCAATATCTTCGAATTTAGGTGCAACCATGCAATAGATAAGATCAAGAAGATGTTTTTTTTGGAGACATTCTTCGCTAACATGTTGCTGTCCATCCACGATTTTAATCGGAGACGCGTGCTTACAAAATTTCAATAACATCATGGCCAACGCTTCATCAGGATTTTCATAATGAAAATACGTATTGACTTCTCTAAGCACAAAAAGAGGGATCTGGTTCTCCAGCATCACCATATCCCCGAGGATAGCATGATGAATGACTGTCTTCTTGGTGAAGTGGTTGACCATATCTGCTAGACTAGAAGATGAACGGTTTCTTGATGGCTCTTCATTTATATCTATGAAGGTTCGGAGGCACCCCAGCAAGAAGGAAGCATCAATGACAAAAGTCCAGGCCAGTTCTTCTCGATCAAAATCCAAGTTGGCATGATAACAAGCTCGGACACACTGGCGTCATTTTCCTCAAAATGCTCAACTATTTCACTGAACCTAATGTTTTGATACTCTTCTGGACTCTTTCTGCTTCAATGAGCTTGTAACGCTCCATTTCGAAGAGCTCGACGCGTCGATGATGATAAGGGCCGATTGCAACTAGTTGAGGGATGTATGCTTCTTGCTTGGTTGAAACTATGGCTTTGGGTACACTGAAGATGCAGACAGGAATGCCTACATCTTCATCATCTATACCTTCATCAAGGGTTCGTTTGATGTGTACGACCCATTCTTGGCCAGTGCTACGATTAAATTGCTTTATCATTCTTGGGAAACAGGAGGAGGGATAGATGGAGTAGCTAATTAAAAAATGAGTGCATGGGTGCAGGTGACTCTTCTTAAAGGTGCGGAAAGATTGTTGAAATTAAGCAAACTGACTGTGGCTTGTGCAGCACCAAATTTATCTCGTGAAAAATACTCCTTTTCTTTCTGTTCCTTCCTTATTGTCTCCATCAATCATTTTCAATCTCCTTTCAATGTTTCAAGTTCTTACCCTATCAAACCACCATGTTTTTGGAATTTTCTCAACTGGAAAAATTTTGTGAGATAGGAATTATCACTAGTTAGAGACTAATGCGATAAAAATATGCAATTTATATATATATAATCCTAGAATTAAAGGGATTATGAAATTGGCACAAGTATTTCGTAATTTATGTTGTCAGAGGTTATTTGATCAAATTAAATGATACTCTGGCACAATTTGTATAACAAATTTTGATTTATAAAGAACATATAAAATTGTTTCATGTCGTCTATTACTACTACACTGCCTCGGTGATTATGAAATTTTTACTTCTTCATCGGATCCCTTTGATCTTATTGAACTGGAATTAACTTATAGAAGTGGTCCGATCCTCTCTTGATATCCCTTGATATATATATATATATATATCCTCATTTAATTCACTGCTTACTTTCTCTAATATTTTTTCTTTCTTTCCATCGTTGTGAATTTGAAACTTGAAGATGATGTATTCAACTCTGTTAGAGAATTATAAAGTAAATCATGCTTTGAGATCTTATCTAATAGCTTAAATTTTTAAGTGAGATGATTCTTTGATATGGTATCAGAGTCTTGTTGGCCCAACAGTCACGAGTTCAAATCTCACCACCTTCATTCTATTGATAAAAATCAAACACAATATAATGTGGACTTGTGTGCAAGTTTCAAGTTCAAAGGATTTTCACTTGAGAGGATGTGTTAGAAAATAATATAAATCATACTTTGAAACCTCACCTAACAACTTAAATTTTTAGATAAGATGGTTCCTTAACAAACTCTTGATCATATCGCATGACTGGCCTTTAAACCTCCTTTCTACCTTAGAAAAAGAAACTTATCTACCTCAAAAGAAATCATAACCTTGCAAGTATGCAGAAAGGGTGTATATATAGAACGGTCAAAACATAAAATTCACTCAGCTTAATTAATAGCAATTAATTAGCTATATGTATTGGCTAACTTAAGAGTATAGCTCACCGTTTTTAAAGAGTTGAAGCTAAGCAAGCTGTGGTTTGCAGATCAAAAAAATGTTGACACCTTTTCCATTCGCTGTTCCTCATTTTCTCCATCAATCACTTCACTCAATATCCAGGAAAATAAAGTATTTTGATTGCATTAGGTTTTCCTATCCCCCTCCATTTTTCATGGTAATGAAGCATGCTTTCATTTTTATTTTATTTATTTCTTTATTGGATCCTTGCTTAATTGGGAATTAATCATTGCCTAATTATAGAATAGCCATGTGATCTTCTATGTCTTGAGTTAAAAACAAGTGATCATGTACGTGTTTGAAAGAGGAGACATTCAACTGAAGCTGCCGGCCGGTTTCAAGATGATGTATTCAACCTTAAAACTACTTTTTGCCTTTGAACAAGTAACTTAATTACCAGAGTAGAAATCATTTCAACCTGTAAGAAACTTGTTAAAAGGGTGTGCGTAATTTATCCATGTTGACTCATTATTTGACAAGGAGAAATAGGAAGATACCTTGACTCATTTATTAATATTTCTTTGGTAAGTAGATTTATTCTACAATCATATTGAGTTTGAGTTTAATGAGTTTATTCTACAATCGTTACCGGTTTTGATGTCCCGTTGAACATCAAATGGGCTGGTCTGTACTGTAGCTAAAGCCCAATGGGTCTCTATCCTAGTGTAATAAAGGGCAAAAGGAGAAGTGGGTGCACAAGAGGCCGAGTAGCAAAATCCAGGCAGCAGTACCCATCATCGGAGACGTATAATGAACGTCGTTTAGCCTCGCCAAAATTACATCCCTTTACAGCCAACCATGTAATTGTAAGGTCTCGAGTTCGAACTTTGAAAAGGAAATCTTATTAATTAACGAGCTTGGAAATCATTTTAACGGGCAATAGAAGCTGGTAATTAATCCCCTTCAACTTAATTAATTACTTTCAAGCCTAGCTTAGTAATATTATAATATTACTAAATGATCCTAGCTAGAGATATTCCCATCCATTCATCAGAACTAAGAAGTGTTTGCTTTGACTCCCTAGACAGCTTAAAGAATAGCCTTCATAGCACCATAAAAATGTTAAAGCATCATGGTCATTGATTAAGACCCTATTCTTCTCTGGTAAACATGGATTCCATGCATGTTGAAAGCATCAAAGTAAAGTTAGCCGAGCAGTGGCCTGGCATCGAAAAGAGAGTTCCAAAGTTTAGTCATGGTCAAAACTAATCAAAGCCTCCTCCTTTCTTCTTTCATTCTATTTCATGGTTTGTATCCATCAAGCTTTTGACAGAATGGACTGGGTATGGCTCAAGATTCAATATGATGTCAAGTTCTATGTAAACCATTCTCTTAGCACTGATCGGGACCAATTTTTTATAAAATCTTGTTGAAGTAATAGAATATATTACGAGAGATGAGAATAGAATTGCCTCGCCGCATAGGGCACAATTTATTGGGATGGATAATGTGATAACTACAATTGAAGCAATGATATGTCTGTCCACCTAGCTAGCTGGGCTTAGAAAAACAAAACACCATCGTAACCCTACGATGTTTGTCAATTATAAGAGGAAAGGAAGGGGCACCCACCTCTGCGACCTCTCCCTAGCTATTTATGGCATACACATAGCAAGTTGTGTTGATGAGTGGAGGGCCAGTTCGGAATAAATTGCAATATGCCAAGATCCACAAGTAGATGACAAAGGGTCAATTTGGTGTCTAGTATGTGTGGACCTAAACTCACATTTGCTAGAAAAAAAATTCCACGTTAAGCTTTAAATCCCCCGACAGATAGAATAAATTCAGACCATTTCAGTGCCTACTAGGAACCATTTCCAAATTTTAGTGATCTAAGCACCTGGTGCCATCTGCTAGTGGTTTAGCCAGTACAGTATTGTGCAATCATTTTTTTTTCATTGTGAGTGTTCGAATTAATTTATGTACACCTTGATTAATTTTACAGATTTTGAAATGAACGGCCAATTATCATTTTCCAGTAATCCTAAGAGTTTTGAGACTCAAATTAATTATCTTTAGAAAGTAAACTTAGTATTGGACTAATGAGTTGCACCCCTCGAGTTAATTATCGTTGTGCAAGCATGCATACCAAGTCATTCTTTCTAATAAGTTCCATGTGATTCTAGTGGCTAGCACTCGCTATAAGCTTTAACGTACGCAAATTGAAAGTATAATTGGATGGTCACAGTGTAGTTGTTTGGAGTCAAGGGTTAGTTTGCAGCTGTGGCATTTAATTTAGGGTTATAATTGGAATAATAAAAACGTTAAGCATAGTGTATTAGTTAATATGCTTCATTGTCATTGACTGACATCATGTATTTTGAACAAATCACTCGTCATCGTACCACAACAACTTCCTTTTGTTTGACCAAAACTCTCATTTTTTCCATCATGATGTAATAAAAAAAAAATCCCACCCATGTTAATTAATCTCGAATGATCAACCTCGAGTGTATCGAAGTGATAGACAGTCTTGAAATGCTGGAGTGTTTGTTCATGCGATAATACTTTTGATGATAAACAATGAAACCAATTCGATCGTATAAAACTCCCTTGAACTGATATTCCACTTATTGCTCACATAATATTTTCTCTCTTGCATATAAATATATTCTTGTTAGTGTTTTAGAATAAAAAAACAAATACAGAAAAATAAAAATAAAAATAAAAATTTATTTTTAGAATACTTTTGAGTTAATTACTACATCTTCTTTCTTGCAAAACAGTACTCAGAGTCTACTTAACGGAACACTACCACTCAAAAGATAGATGTTAGCAATTTGTTTTTCAAGTCTAAGATTGAGGGAAGCTGCAATTATTACAATGAACGTCAAACCTTAGAAGTCAGGAATTGTGTAATAAAGCTGAGAGGCCAATTAAGCAATAGGGCTCCGGCAAGCCCGTAATCTGAGAACATTTTGTCTGGTAATCATTTGAGGCTTAACTTTTCATATTGAAATTTGTAAACTAACCCGAAAATAATTAACCTTTTCACAAAGTGGTCACCTGACCGACCACCGAGCAACCCTTTTTGCTAGCAAGGTGGACGGAAAGTTCCTACAGGCGTTATGAAAAATACAAAATTGAGTTCTTGGGATTAAATTCATTCCTTTTTCTTCGTCTATGCTTTATTTGATTTAATTAAAATGAATCCTACTCTAAACAGGTTTGAAATCAGCAGGTAGTGATCTAATTCCAGAATAATTAGGGCAAACATGAGCGATGAAAGATCTGATACTTGCACGTGAACATGAAAGAATCTAAATCTTAGCTTCTAATGTATTTGCAGCACCATTTCCCATCGATCATTTCACACCACTCTTCACGGAACAAACAGTAGCATTATTATCATCTTTCGGTAAACAAAATGATGTGAATTTTAAAAATTCATGACCCCACTCGCCTATTAATCCCTCTCATTACCACTGTAATTATAAAACTAAAGCCATCAAGACCCACTAGCTAACATGATCAAAGGAATAAAAAGTAACCATTAATTGAATATAATTTATTTTTTAATCACTTTTATTCCTTCGCTCTTAAGAAAAAAACAATATTGTATTGCTAGCTACACCAATTATGTATTTCAACTAGGAGCACTCATCCTTGAAGGAATTTCTTGCAAGATATTGTTTTCTTTTACAAGAAGGGAAAAACAAGCATAATCTTGTCCATAAGCAATCCCCACTCAAGACCCAATTTAATTTTGCTTTTCCCCCCCCTCCTGTAATAGGTGCAACAAGCCACCGAGCTTTTCTTGTTTTTTAATATTTATTAGAGAGCAATCATAGAGCCATAAATTGAATCCATCTTCCTCTATATATTTTCTTTATAATAAAGTATTCTTGGGCTAAATTAATTCTCATTAATGCATATGAAAATATTAAAGTAACCAAATATATTAAGTTTATGTTATAATTATAAACTAAAAATAAGTGTATAGAATTATTATTTAAAGCTTGTAACAACTATTCTTCTTCTTCTTCTTCACTAAGACTAGCGTTTTTCAAGCTCTAACCCATTTATTTTATGTACACAAATACAGAAATTTATAATAATAATAATAATAATAATAATAATAACTAAGCTAACTTTTTCACGTGCCACCTGCCACACGTGTGGGTTAGAATTCGGACAACCTCCTGTGACATTCCGAAGATGGTGACGGGGGCATTGACGGAGGTGGCGCCCTTAAATCTTCAAAATACTTCCTCATATCAACCCCGCCAGTCGTTACCGTCAACTCCCCGTCCTCTCTTGACGGAATAAACGGCGGTCTTAATACCTCTGTTAATAGGTCCCACCTAACACCTTTAAAAAACCCATGCTCTTTAATCTCACAAGCGCCACGTTGATACCCCAACCTCTGTGCCGGATCCTTCTCTAACAGCCGTTCAATCAAGTCCGTTAACTCGTTTCGCTTCCCGAAAAACTCCGGCTTCTTCAACAAAACGTTTCGAAACGTTTCCTTTCTGTTCTTCCCCTTGAACGGCGTCGTCCCGTACAGCATCTCGTAGGTCAAAATCCCAAGAGCCCACCAATCAACTGCGAACTCGTGCCCATCGCCTCTTACAACCTCCGGTGAGACATATTCCTCTGTGCCCACGAAAGAATTGGATCGTTCTCCGTTGTTGAAACTCAGTTTTCTCCGACTCACTGGGCTAACTCGTGCCGATTTTGCCTTTTTTAACCCGTTCTTCTTTTGTTGAATATCATTAACAAACCACCACCTTCTCAAGTTCCTCCTATCTTGTTGTTTCTGCTTCTTTTGAGGTTGTTCAATTCTGTTGCCGGTAATTAAATGGCAGCCGGTCTCGCCGGCATCACAGATAAGATTTCTTACCGTTTTCCTCGTTAACGTACGAGAAAGATCAAAGTCTGTTAGCGTCACATGACCAGAATGTTGTATCAGGATGTTTTCAGGCTTTAAGTCCCGGAAAACAATGCCCATTTCGTGGAGGTGATCAAGGGCACAGACGATTTCAGCTAAATAAAAGCGGATTACAGAAGGGGAGAAAACACGGTCGTTTTGGCGGTGGCGGAGGACATTAAGGTCACCACCTGGACAAAAGGGGACAGCCCATGCAAGGAATTCTTGAGTTTCAACGGAGGAAATGAGGTGAGGTAGAAATGGGTGGGCTGTTTTTTGGGTGGATAATTGTTTCAGAACTTGGATCTCCCACCGTGCACGGCGCTCGGCGTCAAACTTGGTGTGCAGTGTGGATTTTTCCACTACTTTGAGGGCAAAGGGGTTCTTGGCTGTTGGGTCGGTTTCTTGATTATGGACAAGAAAAACTGTCCCCATGGCTCCTTTTCCTAGGACTTTGATAGCTCTAATGCTGTGAAAGTCTAAGTCTTTTTGGTGTTTTTGGTCTGCTGGTGGTGGTGGAGGAAGAAGCGATGGTTTTTGTGATGACGAAGGAGGTGGTGCAGATAGTGGCGTCTCCATTTTTAGAGAGGGGGAGAGGATTCTGAGGGTGCAATGGAAGGCTAATATTTGGGTTTTATAGTAAATTTTTTTGTTTTTATATATTTGGGTTTTAGCTTTACTACTTGTTTTTAGAGATGGGGATTTATGAGGGTATATTTACTACTTTGTACAGTATGGATGTGGTTTAACAGTTCCTGATTACCAGGCTAATTTGGGAAAGACAAAGCAAAAGTAGATTTTATTGGGTTCTGCTGCAGCTTCTGTACTGTCTTTGTTGCCTGTTTACTTTATAGCTGGCATTCTCTTTGCCATGTAAGAGATTTGGACCAATAAGGATGAAGCCTGATGTTCTCATGGTGGAAAATGCTTCCTTCATTGTAGAATTTCTCAATTCTATGGTTCCGAAGAAATTAAGATTATTTGATACTCAAACCAACATATATCCTTTTTTTATTCAAGGTAGTGGAGAAATATAGAAAACTACAAGTTTGTTGGAGCAAGTAAGAAAACTACAATGGCTTTGAAAGATTATGATGTTTAAAACATGTTTTATAATTAGATTTGGATTATGATTTGGTTTAATGTTTACGTTGTTGAGATAGACTTGTTATTTTTTAAGAAAATATATTTTTTGTTTTATTTCTAATATAATATTGCTATTGTTTTGGTTAAAAAAAATAATTTAAAATAAAATTTAAAGTAAATTATGTTTTAAGTGGATGAATTACAAAGTTAAATCATTGATGTAAGTTTTATAACTACGCGAGTAAACTTTGTACATTTTATAAATTATATATTTGATGCATGTACAATACATTCAAAGGTAATGGAAGCAACACACTTTGTAAAATAGTTTGATACTAGTTATTTGATTCACGCTTCGCCTTAGGATGAATATTTTTTTCCCATGGAAAAGGTATGTATATTGATTTTTTTGACAAGTTCTTATACATGAGAAAATCATGTAAATTGAAAAGCTGGAAAAACATCATTAACGATAACCCAAAATAAAATTGAAAAACAATTGATAGACAAATATAGATCAAGATGTTTATTCTCGCAAAAAAAAAAAAAATACCCTATTGTGCTTGTTGAATTTGTTTATTCAGTTTATTTTTTTTATCTAATCAAATGATAATAAAAATAGATATACACATGAAATTAATTTAATAAAATAGAGTTAAAAAAAAATTATGCAAGGAGACACATATATAAATATTATCTAAAAATAAATATTTTTTTATTTTCAAAAATAAAGTTAATCTATATATATATATATATATATATATAACAAATTATAGATGAATTACAACAAACTGACCTTAAATTATGATCAATCACATAAAAAGAACACTTTAAGGACCAAAATAAATTATTCACAAATAAATAATATATCCATAGTATTTTGTGTTTGTGTGAACAATATTCGGTAGAGTAAAAGAACAATGACTTTTAGAGTATATGTAACATTAACTATGAATTTTCATTTTCAAATGTAAAAAATAAGTCAATAAGAAATGAGTCAATTTTTAATGTGTTACACAAAATTTCATATTCAATCACAAGAGTTTAGTTAAAACAAACACTAATTAAATTTATTAACTCGGCCCGGTCCATGACCCAACTCCAGATTCAGGTAACGAGTTAGTTTAGTTGACCTGGATCATTCAAAATCAGATCGAGTTTTTACTGGATTGACCAATCACATGTTAACTTATCGAGCTGCTCAAATTTGATCAAATGAACTCACATCTTATGTTTTTCAAACTCATTCTATGCTTAGGGTCTGTTTGGTATTGCGGTTGCTGTTGTGGTTGAGGTTGAAAAAAAGCAGTTTAAAAAAAAGTGCTTTTTCTGCGGTTCAAAATAAGCAGTAAGTGTTTGGTTAAAACTGTGGTTGAGTCTGAGATTGAAAAAAAGCAGTTTTGTGTGTTTGGCTACCAAGTTTTGCATGTAGCTTTTTACATATACACACACATTTAGAACTCTCTCTGTATATATATTTTATATTAATAATTATATTTTTATAATGGAAGGAATAGATCAAGTAAAATTGACACTTTTTTTTATTTGTTCATCAAACTATTTGCAATGCTATCACGAACAATATCCATACGTGAAGACCTTTGCAATCCCTGACTATTATCTCGCGCTACAATATTTGGTAAAACGTCATCCGATAAATAATTGGGATTACAACCATATTGAAAAAAATCAACGTGATGTTGTGATCTCCTTCGAATATAAGTTATAAAGTGTCATCAACGCAACAACAATTTGAACTTGCATTTTGTATTGATAAGGTGACATGCTCTTTATTTATAGTTTCTTGTACCTTACGAATAATAATAAAATTTTTAATTTTTTATCTACAAATATTGGAGTTAATATTAACTTATTCCCTGAATTTTATTAGGACAAATTAATCATTTATTATAGAATATAAGATAATTATTTATTATTTATAGTTTCTAGATTAAAACTTGCATGACTGGAGACCATCATTTCCACCAAAAAACGTTTACATTGCATCAGGGATAAGCAATTATATGTAAAATCGTCAAGTTTTTTTGTTTTGATTTTTTCACCAGCTTACTGTGTAGCTGCAAATGACTTTCATCTACAATCTTGCAGGTCCGGCTCCTATTTCCTATCAACACACAGAGGCATATCATACACAATTCATTGATGTACGGGCAAACCCATGCAACACGAGATTATGTTAGAAATTGCACATTAATTCCTCTAATTCATCACAAACCCATAACATTACAGTGTTCACAAACATGTCAGAGCACACATCGAAGCTCCTAACATGACAAACGCATCAATGACAGAAAAAATCAAGCCGTTGACAGCAAGAAGAGATTACTTTGGTCTGCAATTTTGGGAGCAGATGGGTCTTCACAAGAAAGTGAGAAGTTAACAGATGTGGAGCAGAGGGGAGAAGAGGGGAGCTGGGAGATGGGTTTGCAAGGGAGAAGAGGGGACGCTGAGGGATATATCGAGATTGCAGGGGAGGGTATGCAATTTGGGAAGATAGGTTTCGGGCGTCTGATAAAAGTAGAAGAAGTTGAAAAACAGAGAAGTGGAAAGAGATGGTTTCTCAATGGAAAAAATAAAAGAAGAAAGTCGGTGGAATAACTTTAGTTGAAAAAAAAGCAATTTCAACCTGCTTCACGGATACCCCTGGTTTGGAACGCAAAATTGGTGGGCCATAGGTACTGTGGACATGATTTAATTTTCGCTTTTTACATTACCAAACAGTCAGCACCCGACTTTTTTTCAAACGTGGTTTGTACCACAAAACCAAACGGGCACTTAGATGAGGTTGATTGAGTCCATGATCGACGTAATAGATTAGACTAAGTTTAATAATATTATGATATAAACAAAACATATTATCGTGCTAAACTTTGCGTGAATTTGGATTGTAAAGGGTAAATATTATGATATTTATTTATCACAATAAAGATTCGTGGGATATCCCATGAATAACAATTTTTCTATATTTTATTACAAGTGTCAAGAAATCATATCTTCTAAATATTTAAATTGTTATATAAAATTTTAGAATATAATTTATATTATTCTTTAACTACAAGCTCTGAAATAGCTAGGCCAATTAGAAAGCAGCAACCAACCTGGTTGGGTTGTCAAACACTAGTAAAAGTTTCTTGTGCTATAATGAGAATAATGTGTCGTTTAAACAACAGCAGTACTGAATGGAAGCCATATGTTCTTAAGTGTAATGAGTTGTTGGTTAAAGTTTTGGTCTTTATTTTTCTAAAAGCAAAACAATATAGCAAGGGAAATGGGAGACGCACGTGTAAGGAGCAAGGAAAAGATGCAATGCTTATTGCATAGAGCCAAACAAAAGACAATAAATTATTTTCTTTTCACGATCATCACATGGTGGCTTCCATAATCTAAGGGAAGTATGTGATCGTGCACCTTAATTAGCTATGGAGTTAGGTTTGTTCATGGAATGTTGTCAGCTAGCTTGTTCATTCTCTCTTCTTCTTCTTTTTTTAAGAAATTAAACTCAATTCAACTTGATTGTAATTTGTTGATCCTAAATCTAATTTGAAACTGGGATGTAAATTAAATTGATTAAACTCACAATTTGATGTTTAATTTTAAATAAAAATTAAATTCACTATTTTTAACTTTTTCATATATAAAAAAACCCTTTAAAATTTAATTAGAGTTAACATCTCTAACTTGTAAATAATCTTCTAAGTCTTGAGCTGGGTCATGACCATGTTGGACTTGATATCTTTAATTCAAGATAAATAACTTTTTAATTTAATTAATTAGGATTATTTGTTTTTTTTTAAGAAAAATAATGAAGGCAATCACGTGGGTGGCGCGCTATATTAAATTATATACTGACTTTCGTACAAGCCAACACCAAATTATCCTCCAAATAAATTGCAGAAATTGAGGATAATGTCTATATCAAGATTGTTAATTGGACATCCCAACTTCTAGAATGATCGGGAGTAGATTTGGAATTGAATTATGTAATTTAGAACAATAAAATCTCAAGATTTAATTAATGAAAGGTAAATGTTTTTACCCTAAATTCTTAAATGCTGATGATGGATAGGAAAGTTATGCTAAATATACTTTGTGTTTTGCTAGTGTCACACGATGGGAGAGATTGACGTGAAGGAAACATAAATATATTTAATTAAAACAAATATTCTTATCCTAGTTTTTATTTTTATTTTTATTTCGAAACACTAATTAAATCCTATTTAGTAGAAAAGGTAACTAAAATTAATATGTAGCCAGACTTAATTGGCTATCATCATGAGCTCGAGCATAAAAGAAAACCAATCTGAAAATCTAGCTAGCTAATACGTGTGTTGGCAGACATAATCATAGCCACTTTTAGCAAACATCAATTAAAAACAAATGTTGATCTGCAAATCTACCATACATGATCATAAATAATGATATATAAGTGGCAAGGCTGTTACTAAGAAACGAGTAATTAATTAAAGTGGGGATTAGTTTATAATTATAATTTATTTAATTGCATAATTGATTATGTTAATTGATGATATGTTAGGTATTGCCGGTAGATCAAACCCTTAATAACATTACCTACCAAAAGCTATTAATTACATAAGTTGCTTTCATTTCCTAGTCATTTTGATTTTCTTTGATTCTCACCGAATCCCTTAATGGTCATCAAATATTTCCTATCACTAAATGTCTAGAAGCTCCCTAATTTTAGTAGATATCGATTTCATAATTCAACCTAAAATTGTGCTTTCCCTTCAACACTACCCTCCAAAAACAAATAACAAAAAGCTAAGACACAAAGTATTAAGTGCCTGTTTGGCACTGCGGTCAAACCGGCGTTTGGTCAAAATTCAATTTTTTTTCATTTTAAATGAATTTTTTTTAGTGTTTTTAGATCATTTTGATGTGCTGATGTCAAAAATAATTTTTAAAAAATAAAAAAAATATTATTTTGATGTATTTCTAAACGAAAAACACTTTCAAAAGCAACCGCAGCCGCCCTCCCAATCAGGCCCTAAATTTCACTAGCAAAACTTGGTTTTTCGTCAACCTTTTCTCTTCTATAGCTAGTATTGAAAGTGTGTTTCAAACTTGGTTGCTAAACTCAGTTTGACCTATAATCCAAGCTAATATCTGAGTTAAAGGTTAGGTTAATATATGAGTTAAAGATTGAGCAAATTAATTATAGTCCACTCGGGTCAATCTAAAATAATATATTAATTTGTCAAATTAATTGGGTCTTATCATATTAACTTTCACCAGTTCAATTTAAATCTTGACTCGAACTAGATTTACATCCCATTAAATAAAAAAAGGCAAGCAAAGTTGAACATCTTGCTCTTCTAGCTAGCTTATAAATTTGAAAAATTTGTTCAATTTTTAGTTATCTTCATAAGATGGTGCATGAATCGTCATTCCAATGGATAGATTCATCCATGATGGAGCATTTGAACCATAACTCCTTTTTTCACGCTTGTTCATGCATATGTGATGTTAAACTTTGCAGGAAAAGGTCGTGTATCGTCATGATGCATGGAGCATTAACTAGTTTGCTGCTTGCTAGAGTGAACAATTTTTTCAAATTATATCAATGGGTTCTGCAATACAGCAAAATCGAGAGATTCTGTTCATATTTGGGATCATATTTAGTAATAATGCTAAGAATATTGAACTTTTTGTTGAGATTTGCTCACCATTACTAAATGAGTGCGTACGGTATTTATTATACAAGAAAGTAATTCAAATCATGGAATGTGGGTTTTAGCAAATTAATAATAAAAGATAATTATGAAATGGGATAATGATTAATAAAATCACCAAGCACAAGGCCTCACATCATTTAGTAAATAATTTTATTTCTGTAAAGATTCAAGTATATCCGAGTACCACCAATATATTATTCCATGGTGTTCTTTCTCACAACACAATAACCATATCTACGACACTATAGCTTCATATATTTCTCGGGACAATTTCTTCCCATCTAGCATTAAGATCTGCTCAAATCTCAAAAAGAAAAGGTGGTGGTGATGATGATGATATATATATATAGTGTCTAATAGAAATTAAGCATTGAGATGATAAGCAAGATTTTCCAATAAACAATTGTTTGTTGAAGACGAGAATTTCTTGAAATCCTTGCTAATTAATGGTCACAAAAAGGAAAAAAAGAAAAGAAAAAAAGATGCACACGCACATAAAGTTAGAGAGGGAAAGGGAAAGGGAAAAGGGTGAGAAGGGGTTAAGATCGATGCTTGTCTTTTAGCTTTATTTCAAAGCCTGCCTATTCCTATGGCTATTTCTTGTCCATTTATAAAAAGCTTCCACCAAAGTAGAGAAAAACGAGAGAGAAATTACATGGTCCTTTGTCCCTAAAGCTATTGTGCTATGTTTTCTAGCTAGATTATAATTTTGTACATTAATTTAATAGTGTCATTATATGAGTTCTTGTGCCGGTGATATGACTGCTTGAAAATGAATTTATTTAAGAAAATCAATGCTTAAGGAAATAATCATTGTATAATTATAAGTTTCGAGACAATTAAGATTAATTGTTCTTTAATTTTAGAAAATCCCCCATTTCAATGTTGTCTTAGAAAATTTAAGATTAAAAAAATATTTACACAGAAAAATAACTTAATTTATAGTTTACACACTATATTGGTTGGTGTATAATGTATATGTTTCATTGAGTTCTCTCAACAAGCAAATATATCTGAACAGCTTGATATATTTATATTAATGCTAGTTTATCCGGTCTCTATTGGTATCAAAACAAATAGTTTTATCAGTCATGTCCTTAGCATAATGTTTCATATATTCTCAATTAGGTCATTCTATCAATTTCCATTATTAATTATCTTTTGTGCAATAAAATGGCACTTATTGGGAAAAATCTTGTATATGAAAAAAGGATACAACTAAGAAATGTATCGAACACCAGAATATAGTTTATATAGCATTTAATTTGGTATTTTTTAGGATGAAAACAAAAATTGAATAACAATTAGAGCTAATAAGAAGAACTTTATTGAAATGGGTTCGTTTGTTTCAAATATACCCACTAGATGATTGGAATGCGATCAAAGTTCTTAAATCTAGTTTTATCCATGACATGTTCCAAAACCCAGGTTATTGGTTAAACAAAATGACTCAGATCAATCAAAAACGAAGTCGTATTAAAAATATTGAGTTTTGCTTAGGTTTCATCTGTATCGATCAAATCATAAATTCACTTGCTTGATTTGATTGAAAACATACATTAAGGATGATAAAATTTAAATACAATAACGTTTGGTAGTGGATGTGATGTTGTTGACCATGTCACAGACAACTTGGGCTACCCACATCATTATCTTTGAATATCTTAAGGTAAAAAATGCAATTAGCTAGGTAGGTAACAATGACAAATCAAGGTCGATGGGTCTTCAAGACTTTGTTCATCTCCTACTATACCATACCATAGAGAAGTAATTCTTTGGAAAAGGATCCACAGATCTAAAACCCCATATATTCTAGCTTTAGGTAACACAATATCTTGCACACTGTTTTCTTTTTGGCTATCTTTAGAGCCTATGTTGGAGACATTGTAACCCCACCACGAAATTTTTAAATTAAACCCATAAATTGTTAATTTGAAGTTTCATAAAATGTGTTCCTGTCTGCCATCATATTGGTGGTTGAAAATATAAGCTTCCACCTAGGCTCAAAGTTAAAAAAACAAAAAATCCCTCCACCCATGTCAAAGTTAGGAACACATGTACTTTAAAGGAAAAGGTACATCTACTTTGATTATGCCATTGTCGGCCATGATTTCACCAAGAATGCTTCATTCGTTTTATGATCTGAAAAATGTTAATTTACATAAAAAGGTGGCAGCAATATATAAATTTTAAGATGCTGATTAGACTCTTTTAACTTGTTTATCTTGAATTCATGTTGGCAAGGAAAGTACTCTAAGCACACATACAAAAAAAAATTAAAAGATATTTACACTGAATTCCAAGATTGATTTTAAAAAAAGTTGTCTAGTTACTTCTAAATACATTCTTTAATTTAATTTTCAAGTATTATATTTATAGTCTTTGAAAAAGGAGCGAGATTGGTTTAAATATTAGAACATATTTTTTGTTGAATGGTCACGGATCATTAGATAACGTATAAACTAACGTAAATTAATTGGTCTATTTAAAAGAGTGTGGTATAAGAAAAAAAAATCCTCATCTCAAAGAGTCACAAGGAAATAGATCGATCATGTAACACTCACACTATGATTTGAAGTACAAAAGGAAGAAGCATTTTGATTGAATAATTAATTATAATGATCAAATTGCTATCAAAATTAATATTATATACATAAATTATTATGATTGAGTGATTGGGCACTGCCCAAAAAAGATAAGTGATGGAATCCAACATATGCCTGCTGCTTTTGCACGCATGCACACAGCAAAGGCAAGGCAAAGCTGCCATGGAAGCAAGTACACACACTTATATATATATATATATATATAGGTGTAAGTGTATAGTGTATGCAAGCCATCATAGAAAGAAATAGCTATTGTATAATAAGTCCTTTGGATTTACTTGAAGACTTTCTTCAATAATGGTTAAAGTGGGAAACAAGCTAAGCATTTTGACAATAATTTTTCGATGATATACATGTAATTGCATGCTATAAGGACCCACAAAGGCCATTTACACATGTTGATAATTAGATGTTAAATCTGGTCCGTCTATCATATTAACCTAGTGAGTCTCTAATTTGGGATCTGGTTTGAACTAGATTTCAAAATAATTTAGGTGGAAGTTGATTCAATCAATGAATCCCGTGAATATTTATAATTTTGCTTGATTTTTTTTTAAAATAAAATAATACTTCTTCGGATTGATCCGTGTTGATTTAGATAAACTCGCTGAACTCATAATTTAAATTTTAGATAAAATTATTTACTTTTGATGATGGTCGGTTGTCATATGCATAAAAAGAAAAAAAGAGGAGAAATATCATGGTATCCATTGTGCTTTAATTATTTCTTTTTTATGATTGTGAGATCTTTGATAGCCGTTGGATTGAACTCGGAATACATGCATAGCATGATTGAGCATCACTCAAATTGATCTTTACAGTAATTTTCGATGAGTGAGAGCTTTTGCAGAGCCATGGCATATCTTTTCTGTGATGATAGCTATTATTATCCACTACTGCCTGCAACTTCATTATGGAGCCGGTATAGAAGATAACTTTTTGGAAAATTAAAAAAAAAAAAGGCACTGCAATTTCTGCTTTTTTCCCTCTTGTGTTTCCATCATTTTTCTTCAAGTGTTTTAATAATTAAAAAGATAGTTGTTGCCACTGATGGCACGGAGGATTTCAAGTATACTATCATTGCCAAGGATTTCCAATTCTTATCGTAATAATGATCTCATATATGTGTATTGCTTGCTATATATGACGACGACATTGCCCGAGCTCCTGCATTTTTTTCTCATATTAATTAACGTTAAACATTGTTATTATAAAATCTCATATTTATTAAAATAACCAATATTCTTATTTTTTGTAATTATAAAAAAAGAAGTTAATTTACTGAAAATTGAGAGTGCCGATGTTTTCGCCAACTATATTCCAGAAAAAAGAAAAAAAACAAATCGGATCACATAATAAATTACTCTTAATTAATGCACGTCTATAAAAGAAGTTTCATAATTAATACGCTACTAACTGGAAGCCTGCATCTTCATAAGCCCAGAATTGGTCTTCCCAATGTTAGCCCAACAGATCTCCTTACACTGGGCCCAAATGAATTCTAAGCTAATATCTGCACCCACAAAATTAACTGTTGAAATCCATTTTAAAAAAAATCCCCATCTCCAAGTTCAAATCCTTTTGGTTTAATAAAACGATAAAAGCTGGATGGCTTAATGGTTCAATTCAGAATATAATTCGGATTAAATTTTAAATAAATAAGTATAAAATTTGAGTTAATATAACCCAGCACAACATATTAACCTATAATCCAATTAAAATCTTGATATTTTTTTAAAATAAAATTCATCAAAAAAGTGTTATTCTAATTAACTCATTGAACTACTCCAATTATAATCTGCGTTGTGTTTATTAATACATCCGTTTCAAAAAAACCCAGTAATGGATCATGTGGCCCACTGATGTAGGAGATTCAGGGCTTGTTCAGAGTGTGATTGAGGTTATTTTTTGAAGTATTTTTTATTCAAAAATATATTAAAATTATTTTTTTTTATTTTTTAAAATTCATTTTTGATATCATCATATCAAAATTATAAAAAAAAAATTAAAACAAAAAACAAAAAAAATATTTTTAATTTTTTTCAAAAATATTTTTGAAACATAGCGTCAAACAGCACTTGGTAGAAAATGGTTGAGGAAGATTTTTTAATTGTTTATATATTTATTATATCTTTCTGTTTTTAAGTTATATATATAGCCAGTTTTTTAATGACTAATACAGGTAATAATAAAATTCTCATCATATCTTATAAAAAAAAATTATTTTTTTCCACCAAGTGTGTATCATACATAACATCCAAACATTGGTGGTTAATTTAAGCAAAATATCATTGAATCAATCAATGAAGAAAGTCAAAATTGCATCTGAAAGATTTTTTTTCTCCCCTCCCTCGACTCCTTCCAATCCACGATCCTTGAAGATATATTTTAAGATTGGATGATTCTTACAACGTAGTTAGTAATTATAATTATTTATTTTATGCATCTTGCATTGCATAAAACTAGATAATGCTGCCCACATGCCTTGTACATGTCCCATTTGTTTATTTTACCATATAAGGTTATTCATCTTTTATCTTCTATACTCCATCGAAATTGAAAACAATTATCATTACCTGTGAGACTGTCGAGGGTAGGCAAGTGGCTTTAAATATTTATCGAATTAATGTCTAATTTATTCTTACTCCATATAAAAAAAATTACAAATTAAAAATACTATATTTCCTTGCTTGCTTCAAGACTTATAATGTGTTTCTTGATTTATATATAAAAATAAGGACTATTTAAATTTGATGTTCAAGCTCCTCCACATAAAATTAAACATGCCACATGCTCGTCAATATTGTTGTTTGGATGATCGAGAAGCTGATTCTACATAGTAATATGGACTTTGAAACTGGCATAGTGCTAGTGCTAATATATATATACACACACACACACACACACACACACACACACACACATATATATACCGAGAAAAATACTAGTTTCTTCATAAAACACGTCAGATGAACCTGTTAAGAAAATATGTGCGTGGTCAAGGATTTAAATGATTGATTTCATATTTTAAGGACAATACAGAAAGAGGAAGAATAACATAAAGTGGCTAATTGAAACTATTTTTTAAAAAAATAAAACAAAAACTCAATCGATTTGCCCCTTTTCTTTTGTAAAATCATTGGCCAAACCACTTAAATAGTAATAACATCGTAACCTCTTGTACAATGAAATATGAAATGGAATTTAAAGCAATATAGCAGTCAATGCTGGAGTAAATCATAATCACAAAGAAGATATTTTTCAGCACAAATATCGTTCCTTAACTTGCGTTACTGTTGTTCTCTTTTTGGATCAAAATAAGAATGTCTAGAGAGTAAATATACGCACAAGTTATTAGGCAAGGCTACCTACCTTCATTGGTCACTGAAATAGTTCTAACTTTTATGGCACGTAAATGATGCTGACATTACAACTTATTAGGGCTTAGTTTAGATTGCTTTCAAAAACATTAGAAGCCTAGATTATTGCAACCATCCATCCCCAAACATTGGTAATATTCTTACTGCATAGTGTTCTAGTCACTATGAGGAGCAACCTAGTAATTGATCTTGGTATACCAAATTCGGCAAACAAAAAGAGCTAGCTAGAAAATATGAGAGTATATTTTAGATTCAAATTTGCAGTAATTATATTCTAAAGATTGTGTTTGGCTAATGTTCTAGAATAAAAGGGACAAAAAAAAGAAGATAAAAACATATTTAATTGAAAAAATAAAAATATAAAATAGATATGTTTCCGAGGTGATTTTAGAATAAACTCTTATAACAAAAGATATAGAAAGAAATGTTTTCTTTATCTTTATTGTCTTTGTTTTTTTCTGTTCCGAGCTTAACACTATATAGAATAAAATTAAGTTAGGGTTTTTATCATAGTTGTTAATTCCGTTCCGTTCCGTTCAACAAACTGAGACAAAACGGCGTCGTTTTCGTCTCGGTTTTAATTCCGGTCCGATCTGGAAATCCAGGCCAAATTCCGGCCGGAACGCCTCGGTTCCGTTTCGGGCGTGCCGTTCCGGGTTCAAAATCTATTTTTTTTATTTTTTAAAAATTATTTTTGGCATCTATACATCAAAATAATTTAAAAACACCAAAATATTTTAAATAAAAAAGAATTCAAATTTTAATTATGCTTGTTAAATTAATATTTTATTTTTTTTCATGTATATATAATTAATTATATATGAACAGTACGACACCGAAACGGCACGCCGGAACGCTCCGAAGCCGGAACGTTCCGTTCCAATCGAAAAACCAGAACGGTATTGACAACTATGGTTTTTATTGTTATTGTTAATGAAAAGGAGAAAACTTTTTATGGTAAATTTAAAACAATACATAAGATCTATAGGTGATGAGCCGATTAATTTGGATGATAACTGGCCCCAAATTACCGATGAACTTTCCTTAATTCATTCGAACATGTCTCCCTTAATTAATCACCATGCGTCCACCGTTTACAGTTCATGTCTGGTTGTTAACTGCTATGTGTTAAGGCTTCTATATGAATTTCATTTCATCTTTGTCTTTTGCACTACTATTACAAGGTTGGCACTTGTTGTTCCAAAACAGCCCTAGCACTAGCCTAAACCCTATTAGGGTTTGTATGTAGGAAGAAAACAAGGGTTCCTAGAAATTCATTTGCCTTTCTAAGCTCTTCATTTCGAGGCGACACGAGCACTTTCCCGGCGTTTCCTCTCACGTCTTGGAAATTCTCAAAACTTTTCTCTTGATTCTTGTGAGCATCTTAGCCCCGAATTGCCCCTATTCCACCATTACATTTACATTGCATGCCCAATATTTAGGTCTCATGACTCTCTTCTTCTTCTTCTTCTTCTTCGTCTTCTTCTCTCCTCCTTCTAGCTCAGTACATGTTCTTGTAAAACATCATTTATATGTCTACACGAATCAAGGATGTAAATATTGATTGCACACCAATTGAAGCATAGATTTTATCGCAGCCATCAAACATTAGGAATTAGTTCTGCAAATTGGAATTTTAAAATAAATGTTGAATCACTCCTAAGACTTTCGGTCGACAATTATGTACATCTTGCATTTAATTTAGAACCAAGACATTACATCCCACAAAAAATAGTACATTGTAAAGGAAAAAAATATGGGGATGAGTCACACAAGATTCCCTTTCCCCCCCTGTTTTTATTTTTTATTTTACTATTACTTTATCTAAATAAATCAAACTCATTCACGAACCTCTGTTTTTGAAGTGTTTTTCTGACATTAACCATTCCTTCCTTCTATTTTTTTTTTCAAAATTCCATATTCTAACACATTCGATGATCAAAACATGTTTGATTGATCAAATACAATATGCAATGAAGTTTTATACTTCTATTTAAATGCATCCAATCAAAAACAATTTCTTTTTTTTATATATATTATAGAATTCAATCAACAGCAATTAATTTAATGAACTCTTTGCTTTCCTATTTGAAACTTATACAAGAGGCAGATTAAAGGGCAATATAGTAACAAACTTAAGTTATCTGGTCATAGAATGGTCAAAGTAGTGCTACTTCTATTTTGTGTTTTTTTGTGCAAAGCATGCAAACCGGATAATTGGCCGTCCTCCTTCCTCCTCCTACCTCTGCCATCTTTCAAAAGTCCAAGAAAACAACTGGCACGTGTCAGTCACATTCCTCTGCATTTGGCCGCAATATCTGAAACGACGCGAGCCCTCTCTTTGATTTAATGGCCGGTGCCTTCTCTCTTCACATTTTCCAAAATATATATAGAGAGAGAGAGAGATGAAGAGATTCTTGTTTGATTACAGGCTTTGAATGCAAGTAAATGTTTTTTCTTTTTCTTTTTTAATTAAATCACCATCTGCTGTGTATATATATAATAAAGAACACTTATTTATTTTTGTGTATTTTAATATGGGTTTTGAATGTATCTGGAGAGAAGGCTCAAAGGGTTAGTTTTTTTCTGTGTTTTTCTACAAGATTTGGGTGAAGGCTGCATGCAATCTGGTTTATATATTTTGTAGGGTTTTAGGGTTGAGAAAACTTGAGGAGAGGAAGAAAGAGAGAAAGCGAGAGACGTGGGTTCTGCTCCCTTATTGTGGTGCAATTCAGTCAACGTAGTGTTATATATTTATGCTCAAGAATTTCAGGGGAACTGTGTCATCAACAATGGCAGGTGATTTTGTTTTCTTTTTTTTGACGATCTCTCTGATCTTTACAGCTTGATGTTTTAGAACGTTGTCTTATTTATTATTACCTGGGTGATAAGTTAATTTAGTTCTTAGAAAGTAGTACTACAGTCTACTAGAATATTATCATGATCTGAACCCTGAAACTATGAAAAGTTACAGTTTGTAAATGATGTGTATAAAGAGTTTCACACTTCTCTGGCCAAGAGTAAGCCTAACTCCATGTACATAACTTGAAGCTTCAAAAATAAAATAGAATTAATTCCTTCTTACATTTCTCAGTTTTAAATATTTTACAATACACACGTGATAGATGTGATTATAAAATATGCATGTATGAATGTGGAATGATCTTTTGTATGTGTTTATAAATGTATCTAAAAATAGATATATGATCATGTATATGTGTATGTATATGAAACCAAAGCTATTAAATCTGACTCTACTTAGCCCAGGACTCAATTAAAAGCCCGGGGTTATTAGTTAATTAGTCGAGTCGCTTGGATTTAAATAAATATATTTTTATTTAATTTTTTAATTTGACTTAGACTATATCCTAGATTGACCGGAAGTCATATTAAAATAAAAAAATGAAATAGGTGTGCATGTATGAATGCTTGCTCATACATGCTAATCTTGCAACATGAATTTTAATGGGCTCTCATTGTATGCGGATAATTTTAAGTATGAAACCATGTTATGAATATATTTACGATGTCACATAGCAATTAATTTGTAGCTCAATTGACATGTTTTTATCTAAAAATATATAAAAAAATAAAAAGTTGGCTGTGATAGTGAATTTTCATCAATAGTTCGATGGATATATATATCATCGTTCATGGTTTCAGTAGATGCTAGGCAAGGCACATAGACAAACAAATTTTGAACACATACCATAAAATACAAATTTTGTAAATGTGTAGAGGACATGAACAGGAACTTAATTTAATCTTTAAATTCTATCTTTTGACGGGGCACGAAGATCAATTCGGTGGTCAACAGATTTCTACTCGGGGAAACCAAAACGAAATCCTTCAAGAAAAAGAAAAAGGAATTCTTAATATCATTTGAACCAAATTATTTTTTTAGTGGTTCAAATTTTGAACTAAGGGTAGCCCTTACCCCTTTCTCAAGTACTTTTAATATTTAATATGTCGGGTTTTAACCCTAAAATATTACATGTCCGTACACATGCATCTTTAACACATGCAGGGACTCGGGGATCCACAAATTTGGTTTGTGGCGATACCCCATTTGTGAGAGAGATTTAAGATCTTCCATGGTTAATGGGTTTGATCATCCCATATATATAATCATAGTTTCTTCAAGATGAGAGAGAGAGGGAGAGAGGGAGGGGGAGGGAGGGAGAGTGGGAAGTAACTTTGCGTAGAGTGGTCGATACTTAGAGTGAGAGTTGATTTGTATAGTGTGGGAATGCTGGGCTATGGGGAGTCATTTATTGCATTGAACGAGGAAGAGAGTTCCAACAAATTAACCAAGTGGGGTGAGAGAGAATTTTTATAAAGAGTTAAGGGTGGTATTGATTGGGTTTTTCCAGTTGGATTTGTGGGTTTGTCTCAATACAAAGACTGATCAAAGAAGCTCTCGCTACCTCAAATTTATATTTTAATAATTAGAACCAAAAATAAATAAAGAACTTGTAGTAATATGGCACTCGTGTCCTATGTAGATTTTGTATTATTATAGTGTGATAATGACTTGGTTTTGAAGTGTTGGGAAACGGTGCTTCGAGTCAGACCGCTTAGAATGACCATTGCAAAAGGGGTGCGAAGGGAACTAGTTGGTTGATTTGTGTGTGAGGGAGAGAGAGAGAGAGGGAAGGTAAGAAAGACTCCTGCGCTTTAAGTACTTTGTATCTTTCTCAAAATTCTTTCTTTTCAGCCTCTCCTCCTCCCTTCTCTTCTCTCATGTTCCCTGGAATACCTTCTTCATTTAGGTCAAAAGTTTAAGAGAGAGAGAGTACTGTGAGTGTGAGAGAGAGCACTATTGCAAACCCTAGCTACTTATATAGGTAAACATATATGTATCCACAAAGATTTGATGACTTCTATCATGCTTTCTTTATTTTGTTTTCTTCTCAAGCTTTCTTTATGTTGTATCTTGTTTTGCATGCAGGAGGCTTTTGATCTTTGAAGTGCAAGCAAGCTTAACCTTTGAGATTATTTCAAAGAATTCTGGGATCCATGAATTCTAACAACTGGCTCTCGTTTCCTCTTTCTCCCACTCATCCTTCATTGCCTGCTCATCTACATGCATCTCACCCTCATCAATTCTCTCTAGGGTTAGTCAATGATAGTATGGAAAACCCATTTCAAACTCAAGGTACATCTCTTATAATCTCCTCTCTTTTTTCTGAGTTAATTATAAATATAGAATTCCTTATTCACTTTTTCTCTTTTTGTTTCCTTTTAGAGTGGAGTCTTCTTAACACTCATCAAGGCAACAATGAAGTGCCAAAGGTTGCAGACTTTCTAGGTGTTAGCAAATCTGAGAGTCCATCAGATCTTGTAGCCTTCAATGAAATTCAAGCTAATGATTCTGACTATCTCTTTTCAAGCAATAGTCTAGTACCAGTCCAAAATGCAGTTGTAGGCGCAAATACCACCTTTGAGTTTCAAGAAAATGCCAGCAATTTGCAGTCATTAACACTCTCTATGGGTAGTGCTAGTTGTAAAGGTTCGACATGTGAACCCAGCGGTGATAGTAGCACTAATACTGTTGAAGCTGCTGCACCAAGAAGAACTTTGGATACATTTGGGCAAAGAACATCCATATATCGTGGTGTAACAAGGTGGACATAATCATAGTCCTAAACTGATTTTGTTTCCTTGTTTCTCTTTTCTTTCAATCTTGTGTTAGTAGTTTTGGAATTTGAATTGGGTTGTTCTGCACATATATATTTAGGCATCGATGGACAGGAAGGTATGAAGCTCATTTATGGGATAATAGTTGCAGAAGAGAAGGTCAATCTAGGAAAGGAAGACAGGGTACACAACATTCAATATTGACCTTCTAGATAGGCTTATAAATCTTTACCTGTATACTAATTCTAATGTTACTAACTTTCTATCTTTATTTTCATGGTGGCTGTCTTTGGTTCCATTCTTATTGCAGTCTATTTAGGTGAGTAAAGTTCACTTCTCTTTGATGATTATTTTTTGTTGAGAACTTTTACATGTGTTCGTTAAGCCTATCTTCTGTACGTTAATTTCTGTCAATGGCAGGTGGCTATGACAAAGAAGAAAAGGCAGCTAGGGCTTATGATCTTGCTGCACTTAAGTACTGGGGAACATCCACCACTACCAATTTTCCAGTAAGTTTTTTATAGTTTGAAACCATATTGACAAGATCATGAATGCATGCCAACTTAATTGTTCCTTGATTTTCTTCTTGCAGATCAGCAACTATGAGAAAGAAATAGAGGAAATGAAGAACATGACCAGGCAAGAATTTGTGGCTTCCATTAGAAGGTAATTAAGATATAAATTAGTAGTTATTTAGATAATAATCTAGGTATATACTAGCTACTGCGAATTTGCACCAGAATTATTACATTTTCATCCAAAAAATTGTTCTTATGCGTAATTCCTAAAATTTTGAAACGGCATTGCTATACATAATTAATTGCTTACTTGATAAATTAATCACAGGAAGAGTAGTGGCTTTTCTAGGGGTGCATCCATGTATCGTGGAGTTACAAGGTACCACATTTAATCAACATCTCTCTCTCCCTTTCACCCCCTTCCCTCTTTCCATTCCTGATCTCTCTCGTATGAATATCATTGATTATAGGCATCACCAGCATGGTAGATGGCAAGCAAGGATAGGCAGAGTTGCAGGAAACAAAGATCTCTACTTGGGAACATTTAGTAAGTCATTATGCTCTCCATGCACAGCATTCTACTACTTTCTACTTATGGTACTATATTTAATATATATTTTTAGTAATTCTGGACTATTTTTTCCACTTAATAAAGATGTGAAACAAACCATGATTTTAATTTGATATGCAGGCACTGAGGAGGAGGCTGCAGAAGCTTATGACATAGCAGCAATAAAGTTTAGAGGGCTTAATGCAGTGACTAATTTTGACATGAATCGATATGATGTGAAGAGCATTCTTGAAAGCAATACTTTGCCAATTGGAGGAGGGGCAGCCAAACGGCTAAAGGAGGCTCAGGCAATTGAATCATCACGAAAAAGAGAAGAAATGATTGCTCTTGGATCAAGTTTTCCATATGGATCAAGCTCAAGCTCTAGCAGGCTACAAGCTTACTCTCTAATGCAGACACCATTTGAGCAACCTCAACCTTTACTTACTTTACAGAATCAAGACATTCCTCAGTACACTCAAGATTCCTCACTCCACCAAAACTTTCTTCAAACTCAGCTTCATTTGCACCAGCAATCCACAGGATCGAATTTCCTTCAGAACCAATCAAGCCAGAACCCTCAGTATTACAACAGTTATATCCAAAACAATCCAGCTTTACTCTATGGATTGTGGAACATGGGCTCTTCATCATCTGTAATGGAGAATAATGGCAGTTCTAGTGGGAGCTATAGTAATGGAGGCTATGTGGGAAACGGGCTGGGAATTGCTTCCAATTCAGCAGGGTCCAATGCAGTAGGATCAGCTGAGGAACTTGCACTTGTCAAAGTTGATTATGATATGCCTTCTAGTGGCTATGGTAGCTGGTCTGGGGACTCAGTTCAGGGATCCAATCCAGGTGTTTTCACAATGTGGAATGAGTGATATGATCTTGGAAATGGAATAAAAAATGTCTATGATCAAGAGATACATGGAGGTAAAAGGACCATGCATGCATGCATGCATGCTGTGGACTACATATTTACTATGCTTTCTTTATGTTTCGTAAATCCCTAGGAGTTCATTTTTAAAGAAAAAACCCTAAAGAGGTGCGTAGCTAGCCAGCTCTGATAAGTTGAAAGCCTTCTTTTAATCTTGTTGTTGTAACTGCCTTTTATTAGGAAATGTAGCTAGGGTTTTAACCGGAGAGGATGATGAACTGACTTGACCCTAAATAAGATTTATAGGGTTTATACTTTCCATGTCAGTTGTTTATGGGTCTATTATATATGACCCAAATTTTGTATTGCGCTAAATATCCACCTTAAATTCTAACCATATCTATGAATTTTCCGGTTCAATGGCTGCTTTAGTTTGTTCATGTATGTCTTTAATTACCAACAATGTGGGATATTACTCCTTGCGTAACACAAAAACTCTTGTTTTTCCTTTTTACCTCTCTCAAAATCCCTATATTTTCATTTTCAAAGTACAAGTTGTTAGTTTCGCATTATTCGTGTTTATATATATATATATATAATCTGAAATCTGAGTGTATTTTTAAACAATAAAATAAAATTTGTTAATGCGTTTGACTGGCCCAATATTAGGGCTTAATTTGTAAGATGAAAAAAATTATATAATTCAAAGTATGTGATTATTGTTTTATGATATAAAAGATTGACGACAATTAAATGCTGAGACAAATTCATTTTTAAATTAGTTCAGCTATGTTTTCATTTTTATTTTTTTAATCAAACAGGTATATATATATATATATATATAACACAACTTCAACGTGAGAAAGCTAATTGTGCGTTCTCTTTGCCAAGAGATAAATGTAAGCCAACTTAAGAAATCATTGCAACTTTAAATAATCTTTAAAGAAATTCTCAATTTAGATTTGAGATTTGATTCATTCATATATACTTGTACTAGCAATTCTTGTCAAGAATAAACTAAGAAAAAGAGTAGTGAGCGATGGGTGCGTTCGTACATCAACTAGAATAAGAAATGGGCATTCCCACTAAGGTGGGGAAGATATATTTATATCACTGCTACAAAATATCTAAATGTTCTTGTTTTTTCAATCACCACCACTATTATCTATGATCAATGCTTATGTTATCAAGAATATTTTATTCTCGCACAAGAGTACGACATGGATGGCAGTACCAGTAATATCGTTTCAATTCCATCAACTACCGCAGGTGCTTCGGAAGAATTAATCATTGCGTTGCTTTCGTGGATTTCTTGTTCGTGTAAGCCAGTGTGATGAAACATTGTGGACAGTGATTCACGTTTGTAAGCGATTCTTGTTCAAGGGATATTCATCGTTCTTATGATCACCTCCATTGCGTTCTTTGATCTTATGGTTAATCATTATCCTGTTGCAAAAGCTGTATCTGATGCTTTGTTCTTGATGAGCAAATAGAAGCTAGAATCACGGTCGTTAACCTAGTGGGGGCTAATCTGGGTTGATTTTTAGTCGAAGATATTAACCTAATAAAACACAATTAATCTAGTCGAGTTTTTCGCTTGCGAGTTGAAGAGAACCAAGGTATTAGATTATGCAATTCCTACAATAAAGCTAGAAAGGCCGAGGAAAATTCAAGGAAACAGCTCGGAAACCGGGCATTCAGAAGGTGCTGGTAAACTCAGTGGAGGGGTCCTGGCGGGATTGGGTTTTCCAGCGCCTATAAGCAGTGTTGTTGATTTGGGTTTCGGCTGAAATGACCAAAATATTTCGTACCAGTTAAAAAACGAGATAAAACAATTTAGTTTTTACCTCACTTAAAATTTTAGCCCGTTTCGGAATTTTGCCCAAATTTCGGTCGGAATGTTCCGGTTTTGTTTCGCATGTTCCGTTTCGGCCAAATAGTATTTTTTTAAATAATGAATAATTTTACAATATCAATCACATCTCTTAGTCCAACTGTTAGATTGAGATGAGATTTTACAAGGAGTCTCTTGATATATTTATATATATTATGTTAAAATTTCAGAGCAATTAGAGAATATAATGACATTACGAGATTGATGATGGCATTCTCGTAATACTATACATGTTCATAACTTTGTTCAGAAAAATCATTTTATTGTGTTTTTTTTAGATTTAATTGCAGAACTCTAAATAATTTTATTTTTGGATTTGAATTAAAAAAAATGAATTAATATATATATATAGACATATATAAATAATACAATCCCGAAACAGCGCACCGAAAAGCTCCTAAATCAAAACATTCTGTTGCAATTGAAAAAACGAAGCATCAACCGAAACAGAATTAACAACCTTGCCTATAAGTCGGCAACCAGAGGGCGTTTCCAGCTGAAATTGAACTGGAAGAAAGAAGAACAATCATACAAGTTGGAGGAGTTGACAAGTCTAGAAATAAGAGGCATTCTAAGCAGAAGAAACACCTCTAAAATCTGCCACTCGGGCTTTAATTCTTGAGTTCTTATTAGCTATTTTTCAGAAAGTAGAGTCATTGTTAGGCTAGGATATAGGTCTAAATGAATTAGTCAAAGGTGTATGAACACTAATATTTTATAAAATATTAAACATCTTTCAGAAACTTTTCTAAACCCATCTTAATTTCTCGATCGTGCTTTCATTGATAGAACCAAGCATGGCATCCCATAAGAAGTGAATTGAAGCCCGCATCTAAACTCTCAGATTGGATTTGCAAGTAGGTTTTCAAGCGAACAAAGAATGAATCGCATGAAGGAGATGCTTAAGAAGCTTCTAAATCAGGTTCGGTGGAAGAAGACAGGCCTGAAAAGTGGCAAGAAGAAAGATTACAGTGCTAATTAAGACAGACAAGAAGCCAGCCGGATAAAAGCTAGCTAGTTCTTTTCAAACTAAGGAAGTGTTTGCTTTCATAAGATTCAACATGTGGTAATTGATGTCGAAAATATAAATAAAAAGATTATTTTAATTGAAAAACATCATGCACACTTTATTATCAACTATATAAACAACAAGTTTTTTCTTAGAAGATGAGACGGTTGGATTGCATAGCGGTAATCATCTACAAATGAAAATCCTTCTATTTCTTGGAAATGTGGTAAAAAAATTTGCTTTTTTTTATAAATTTATCAAAACAATATTTTTTATTTTTAAAATTTATTTCTAATATCAACGTATCAAAACAATTTAATAACAAAAAAAAAATATTAACTTCAAACTAAAATAAAACAAAAGCATGGTTGGACTAATGACAAACGGGGCCTTACGATAGAGCTCACCCGCAAGAAAAAGTGTGCAACATACAGAATCCAGAAAGGCTGCTGAAAATTCTGTGTCGAAGATGTCTAATTCTACTAGCAAGAAAAAGCGTATGCTCCTGCAAGAGGTGGTCCAGTCTGATCCATTGCGTTTTTTTGGAGGAGCCATCACCTCCTCCAGGCTTCTCAGTGCTGCCCGAGAAGAGAACCCTAATGCTACAGTTTTTGGTTATGGGGATCCTGTCAGTGAAAAGACCTACACAATGCAGGGGACCAACCTGTTGCCAAGGCCAAGGATAGAGATCAAAGCATATCCTATCTATATGTCAGAGAACAGGAAGGAAGACAGCAAAGCTAATGATGGGTTGTCGTGTAATAGTCATACAAAAAAGCAAAACCATGTACAAGGTGGGTGACTCAACGATAGTCGTTGGCTGCCGGAAGGGTAGATCCAATCCAATTTGAGCGTGATGGGGAAACAACAAAAAGAAAAAACCCTCTTCAGCTCGGAAAAAAGTTCGATGTTGATGAATCTTCACTTCTCAGAAGTCGGCCATGGGGACAAGGATAGTCTTGAAGGAGTAGGGTTTGATGAGAGCTAAGGATTTCCAGGTCACAGCAAATCCAATTAAGAGGTAGGAAAGTTTCAGAAGCTCACAGGATTAGAATTCCTGACTTGAGCTCTGAGTTTTAATACGTTACAGTTTTTATTATTTATTTTTTAGCTAGTAGAATAGGATATAAGACTACATAAATACTTGTATACTACAATCGTTGAACATGATTGGTACTCGTTAAGCAAATCGTAATGGGATCCACTGATTCAAAAATCACCCGTCTTATACATAATCTTTAAACTCCATCTCTCTAAAAAGTTAAATCTTCACACAAATGCCACAGATTACCCTACCAGCTTCAAAAACAGAGAGAGAGGGAAGGAGGGAGAGAATCTGGTCCCCCACCCATATGTCCCCTCTCGAGTATTGAAGGAAAATCAGCCCCCATTAAAAAATGCCATCTTTACAGCTTTGATATATAACCATTCTCATATTGGCGTATCATTGCCCATGAAGATAACCAACCTGCAAAGGAGATGACGTGAAGAAAAATCAAGTACGGAATCTGCAAATCCGAAATTAGATACCAGAAGCAACCACACGGGATTCAAGGAACGCTAGTAATGCCACGAAAGCCATAATTAAAATTTACAGAGGTACACACGAGCGGCCATGGATGTTTTATGATACTGCTAGAGGGAAATGCCATATGAAACATTACAAACTTAACCATGACAACGTCCTTCAAACCAGAGCATAGATTAAGACTTAAAACATTGGGGCCAACATACAAACTCTCAGCAATCATAAGATGTGGAGTTTTCATACTGCAGAGATGTCCTAAACTGCCTTGCTTCTCCCCATAGACGACAATTAAAAAAGGGCACCTGACACGAGACTCGGCCAACGCAGATGCCCCAAAGATAAAATGTGCATCATATTTCAGAACATGAAACTTCATCCCATCAGATCTTCAGATTTTATCAAGCTTCTCTGCCTTGACAACAGGGTTGGCTTTTGCTATGGCTTCACGGGCAGCAGTACGGTAATCAAATGGGCAGTCATGTTTGTCTGAGTAGCGATGAGATGCACAAAAGAGGTCACCACACCGACACTTAAACCCTGTTAAACCAACTCTTTTCTTGCATGAGGTGCACCGGTTTGGCCCCTCCTTCGGCTTTGCCTCAACTCTCTCCCCTGAACCCGAAGCACAGGATGGCTGCACAGTGATGATCTCAGGCTCCACTGCATTGATTTGGACCTTAATGGTGTCAGCAATAACAGGTTCATTCACATTGCTGCTTGACGATCCATTCACAATACTTCCGATTGATGATGCAGCAAGCTTAGCCTGCTCCTGTTTTAACAGAATATCTTTGTGGCACTTTGAACACATGTTCATGGTAGCTGCACTTCCAAAGAAGCCGCAGTTGTTAATGCACAAAATAGGACGATCTGGAGGAGCTTGGCATCCTGTCTCATCATGGTCCATTTTTTGCTTCTCCTGCATTACACCAGAGTATCAATATAAGCAAGAGAAGATGAATATTAAAAAGGATTTCAATTTATCATAGCGATGGTTAAGAGAGCATATTCAAGCACCAGGTAAATGCAAAAGAAAAGCTATCCAGACAACAACAATTCAAATGTATTACAACCTCTCTTGCCAAAACAAAAGCTCTGGCAGTAAACTCGAAGAGTTCCAAAAAAAAATGTTAGCAAACTGGAAAGAGCACAAAATTTCAAAAATAGCCTTTCCTTTCACAATGGAATATACCTTAAAAATTTCAAAAACTAGTTTTCAAACTAAGGATGGTCCCGCATGCCTAAAGATGAATGGCCAAAGCCAGGTATATAAATAAAAACCATCTACTTCTATCATGCAAGACCATTTCTCCAATAAAAACAACTCCGATTCAAAACTAAAGATATTTAACCATCAAAATGAAATGAAAGTGAACAATTCAAAGTCAATATAAGATCCACTCTCATAAAAGCTTCTCGGCATACTGTAAAAATATCAAAAAGTACTAAATAATAATACATATTCTACTATTTTATTACCTTTAAGCTTTTGATGGATATCAAATAACATCAGCTCAGTAATACCAAATAACATGTCACATAGACAAGGGAAAATTTGACATTTCATAATTTGAGTCATTACCCCCCTTCCAAAAAACTAGGATTCTTGATAGAAAAAGACGAGGAACTGTGTGCCTTCTGTGAACCTTAGGCAGGCTTTAACTTGCAAAATTAAGTAAATTAAGCTGCTTTGATGTTGTAAAGAGGAAACACACAAGAATTATATGGTTTGCACAAGGAAAAACAATGAGATCAATCATGGAAGTTGTTGTTGAGGATTGGAAGAAAATAGGAGAGGAGAATGAAAGAATAAGGCAGCATAAGCAAGGTATGGAAAAGTTGAGGGCACAAGCAAGGACTGGAAAATTTGAGGATACATGTAGGTATAGAAACATCAAGGGAACCGAGTCATTTGATATGATGGAAAAAGAGTTAGGAAAAAAAAATTATGAAGCAAATGCTAACGATCATTGTAATATTTTCAAGGTCTCACAATCCATGTGGTATCGACATTGAGCTATATCTTTCAATTCAGAAAGATAGTCACGCAGGGAGAGCTATATACTTCAATGTTAAAGAGCTAGATTAAAAGAAGGGGACATTCCAGAGGATACTAAGACCTTACAAGCTGAGATACAGCGGACAAAATCATGTGATGGTGGAGAAGGCAGTTTAGCATAGTTTACTGAAGGCATCTTGTAATCTAACCAGACAAAGAGAGGAGACAAAAATGATAGCTATACAAGTGGGATATGGAATTCATATACAAAGGAATTTTCAAAGAAGACCAAACAATGTGAAATCCAAATAAAAGTTTGAATATTTGGGGGGAGTGGAATTGTAATTGGTGCTGGTGAACAAAAATATTCAAGACGATAATAAAGAAGAACAGGATGCCTGATGATCAGAGCACCATGTATAAGGATGGTGGAATTGAAAAGGAGAGGGGATCTATGTTGCCATCCCAACTAATTAAGGATGAATCTTACTGAGGTAAATCGAGCTCATAGATATACCTTTATGGTGATTCTATGTTTAGCCTGATTTCATAAATCACAATCATTTATAAGTATACTCATTCTTTCATGTCTACCTCTATATGCACACAAGAAAATAATTTATTTTGTCTCACACTCATGCCTGAAAATATCTTTCTAGAGATAGATTATACCAATCTTCTTCACATTCTTTCACGTTTACCTCTATGCACACAGAAACAGTTGAGGTTGTAACTGAAGACAACTCAACCAACTGGAAATGAATCTCAAATCATTTCATTGCATAAGCAGACATAGTAAAATTGAAAAACATACATATCACAAGCGACAAAACAACAACAAAAATCTTAGCTTTCATATTCTTTAAGCAAATCCTCAGCCACACCAGTAGTATCAACCAAAACAAAAAACAAAAAACCAAAATAGCAAAACTAGAAATCAAAAGCCCCCCCCCCCCCCCCCCCCCCCCCCCAAACATCTCTTTGTTTTCCCTTTTGAACACTAAAACCTGACAAAGACCTTAAATTGTTTATCTTTTTCCTTCATAATGCCAAACCAGAACCCATAAAAACACTCATGTCCATAATCCTACAATTGTAAAACAAACAAAAAATCAAAAGCTACCAGCAACAAATATATGCATATACATGCTCATAAAACACCTCACAAGCATTATGTATGCATATCAGGTAGAGTCTAACCTGTTTAAACAATAAATGGTTCCTCTTGAGTCGATCTTAGCTCAAAACTGCATAAAAAATCCCTGCTTTTATCAAATGAAACCAAACAAATAAATAAATAAAAGGCAATAAATCCATTAAATCACTAAAAACAGAGGAAAAAATCATAACCCAGAAATCTTAACCTTGTATGAAATGGACCAGATCACCCGGAAGAGAGGGGGGGTGAGCCAAGCCAGACAGAGAGGACGGGGGGAGAGACAGGGAGTTTTTTGTTGAGTTTTCTCTTCCTCTTTAAGATTTTCTTTTTATTTTTATAATTTTGATGGTGTCCTACACAATAATTTCTCCTTGGTTTTAGAAAGGGTAAAGTATATTTAAGTCCCTAAGGTATCATAATTATTTCACTGTGATTTACATAGTTTTGAACTGTTCATTTTCAATCCCATATTATGACTAATTACTATATTTAAAAGAAAGAAATTAAAAATTTATTCGAAATGGGAATAGAGAGTAAAACATAAAAGGACACTAAGTTAATGACCTTGTCTCTTATTATATCTTAATAAATCTCTTTGGATTCCACTCTTATTACAATAACTATATTTATCTCTGCAAATATTTAATTTATATAGCATTTGTATCAATTCTTTCTTTGATTATCTTATTACTCTCCCATTAAATTTTTCAAAACCTCAGCATGGTATTGAATTAAATAGCATTTAATTATGAAAGATTTTTGAAGTTGTTGGATTTTTTAAATAAATAATAATTTGAAATTAAAATCATATCAAAGACCCCGTTAATTAAATAAAATATAATCTCATGTGGTGTGCCAAAATATATTCTTCTATTAAGTTCCTCCACATATAAAGTCAGGAAAGTTAAAATTGATACGAACTTATAAAATACTTAGATAAAAAAAAATTATGTATGTATGCCTTTTATATTAAATAATTATTGGTAGTTACAGTATGAGCATTATAATTTTTTTAATATTTTAAAAATATGAAAATCATATAATAAATCCAAAAAGACAAAAAGAAGGTTTCAAATAAGGAGTCTTACAATAATTTTCTATTTTAGCCATCGATGATTCCGGATTCGTAGAAAAATTCCAAAGAAAGCAAACTTATAAAATATATGGATTGACATGAAAGGATTATAGATATATAAGGACTACAATGTAATATTATACCCTTTCAATACCACAAATAATAAATCAATAAAAATATTTCTCTTTCTGCCAGCCAACCGGCCATCTTTTTTGATGGGGTATACGTGTTGGAGTTCTACTGGATGCGCGTTACCTTTTTATATTTCCTGTCTTGTCCTCATGATGCTAACTAATTAACGGTTATTGCCATTTTTGAAACGAGACATGTTAACTTCACCTGCCAGTTGCCATGCAGGGCAAGAATGTCCTGACGTCCCACCTTGGATGCTCAGACGATAAATTCATATTCATATCGGGATTGGCCAATTAACGATAAAACTTTTTAATTAAAACTTATAATTAATTAATACAGCGATTATCAACCTGCTCATCCTTAGATTAGGTTTCAAGATTTACGTATTTTCTCTTATTGATTGATAATATTTCCAAGTAATTAATAGGTTAGCCTGTAATTTATTAACCATATCAAAATTTAAGTTAACTTTTAATTCTTATTATTTTCAAAACAACATTATGTTTTGAAAAACAAAAATAAAAAAAATAGCATCATTTTAATTGAAAAACTAGGTGAATGTTTATGGAATATTAATCGATAGTTGGTAAAGATAGGATTCTTTTTTAATCTTTTTTTCTTTAATAACATATATGTAACCATAACAAGTTAGCATGATATATTCGATGATGTTGATGTTATTATTATTACTATTATTTGTCATCAAGCACTAAAAATAATTACATTTTTTTTTTAAAACAAATAAAAAAATATTTTTTTTTAAAATAATTGGCAAGATAATCAGCTGCTTGATAGGCCATTATTGATTCATATCCTTGAAACAAGAAGAATTCCTGGTGGGTGCGGCGTGTCAATCCAAGCTTTCACCGTCCTCGGAAGAACAATCTTTGGCCCTACCACATGGATGAGGAATTCAATTAACAACCTTGAATTGATGTCAAAAAGCATGGCTACAAAAGAGACTTTTCAGCCCATTAAAAGCTGCTGTGAAACACTGCACATAACGCAGCAATGGTGGAAGAAAAAAAAAAAACAGACAAGACAGTAGCCCAGGCAAGAAGAAAATACCAAAAAAATGCCCCCCCGACTTTTGGATCATCGCCTATTTGATCCTGCAACAATTTTTTGTATCCATGTTGATCCCTCAACTACAACTTCTGGTAGAGTTAATTATGATAACATTCCTTACTGAACATTTTCCTTCTTTTTTTTAAAAAAAAAAGTATGATTTGAATGGTATATATCCATGATCAAATGTGGATGAAAAAGGTGTCAAGATATAAAATGTATTAAGATATATTAATTTTTTACTGGGTTTTACTCGCTTTGAAAATTGAGTTATCAAGTGAACTGGATGAACTCGGAGTTATATTTCTTAAACAACCAGCCTGATCAAGGTAGATGAATCAAGTTTCGAGTTGACTTGTTGCCACAACAAACCGTGCAAGTCAAGTTTATTAATTATGTATAAAATTGATATAAAAATTTGTTGAGGCGATGAATATATGAAGTAATCATCTCACTTAAAAGTTTAAGTTGTTAGATGATAACCCATAACATGTTTTATATTATTCTCTAACACATCCTGTTAAATGAAAGTCATTTGGGTTTGAAACTTTTATACAGACTCACATTACTTTGTGCTTGATTTTTATTAAATAGAATGAAGGTGGTGAAATTCGAACTCGTGATCGCTAAGTCAATAAAACTTTGATATCATATTAAGAAATCGTTTTACCTAAAAACTTAAATTGTTCGATGAGAATCCATGATATTATTTAAGTGTATATAGTCAGGAACATTTTTAAGTTCGTCAAAAAGATGTTTGATTTGTAGAAAAGACATTCAGTTAAGAGGAAAGCGACCCGCCACCGACTCGTGGCTGTAATGATATGCTGGGAATCCCAAAATGCAAGCAAGGCTATGCTGCTATAGGCTTTGTTTTCTATTTCAAAACCGTGGTTGGCATACCTGTCACGGCAGGAAACTAAACTTTTGCCGTCTTTCCTTTTGCTTTTGCCTCAAATTTGGTCTTTCTTTTGAATTTAAAATTACCGTTCATCATGTTCAGCTTGGTCTTTCCTTTCACGTTTTTCTTGAGCTCAGACGACAAGTCAAATTTGGGATTCTGTTTGGAAGGTTTTTTTATTTTATTTTAATTCTTTATGGCGTAATTCTTGAGCAGTTCTTTGTGGTGTAAATGCAGAATTTGTTTCACTTTGTCTTCATGGTTGTTGCATGGAGACTAAGAACAAAGAAAAGGTATGGAGTTTCTCTGCCAAATCTTCTTCGCAGTTAAATTTTCCTCCACATTGTAAGTCATACTAATTAATGCAAAATCTAGCCCTCATGTTCGTCCCTGTAAAGTCCGACAAGTCTAGTTCTTCAAAAATGGCAATGGAGCAGCTTAGCAAGATTTGCTTGTTTCTTATAATCATGATTTGGTCTTAACCCTTAACTTCATTTGAGCTCAAAATTGTGGAAGAACCAAGTCAAAAGACATGCTATACAAACAAGATCCTTTTCATTAATGTTGAAGATTGAATCTACCACAGCTAAGGTATCTTGTATCAAAAGATTACCTGCAGAAAAAGTTAGAAATTTGAATCATAAAAATGTCTTAAATTAGATATAGTTGTAGACATTAAGGGTAAGAAAATTAATTGAATTATCCGGAAAAAAAATTATAAACTTACACGAAATTAACCAAATTAAATTGTTTTTTGAATTTGTTGGAAATTCTAGTTAGTTTTGTTTTTTTTTTAAAAAAAAAAAAACAGTTTTGTCTGGTTTCGGTTTCAGATTTTAAAAAATAAAAAAAACCGAATGGAATCAAACTAAAACAAATCTCATTAATTGTATTATTTTAATAAACGTAAAACAAAACTATTCAGTTTAGTTCATTTATTCGGTTCAATTCAATTCAAAATTATATATATATATATATAATTGGATATTGCTTAGAAACATAAAAAAAAAATTGTCTTAAATCTCACGTCTCAAAAATCTTTATCCCAAAAAGCCTATCAAGCTCCCATTTCTTGTATAATAACTGATAGCAACAACGTGGACTTCTCTCAACTATTCACATCTGATAATCCAATGTCCATAATCACAAGCACATAAATCTGGAAAAACCAACTACTCAATAATGCAAACCTAAAATAAACACCAACTCCTTCACTAAAATCCGTCTTGAACTTTTTTTTTTTCGGTTTAATTTTTCTTGAAACATTGAGTAAGTTGGCAGTTCCAAGGCTCTGTTCTTCGTCCCTTCGCCTTCATCGGCATTTTCTGATCATGCATCTCCGCTGGACATGTAGTGTGGCGCCATCACAGGTTGACGGTTGCTGAGGCTGGATTTGTACAGGTGAATATGGTGGCTACTTAACTGCTTATATATATTTACCCTCATATAGTGTGTCTTCGCTTTTTATATTTTTTTCCAAATAAGACCTGGCCCAGGATCGATCCGGCTTAAGACCTGGATCACGAGTTACAGGGCTAGAAAAATAATCTTGAAGCGGTATGTTAGAAAAATGTTTTTTTTTTTCACCAGATAAACCCAGTTGAAATGTTTTGATATGAACATTATTTTCTCCAGTAGTTGTCTTCTTCCAGAATTACGAGAGCAAAGGATCTCCAAAGTTCGAAACAAGGAAAAGTTGAAGTTCTGCAACTTGTAATGATAGAATGACCATTCCTTGAATAATGTACACGAGGAGAGAACACAAAATCCAGAGAAAACTGCATACCAAACTTCCTCCACAACACACAAAGGCAACATGAATTCCCTCACCTGAATATCTGTCAATTTGGTTTCCGACCAGCCACTGTTAACCCAATGCTCATGTGACCATTTGGTTACTACATCGGAATAGAAGAGAGAGATAATAAGGAGACGATGGGGAGATAATGAGGGTAAAGAGGACATGTCTCCTTGTCCTTGTCCTTACTGTTGAAGAGTATAAATTCACTCCAAGAACTATCATAGAAACAGATAATTTCTGTCTGTCTTTGAACTGAACAAGTTTTTGTCCCTTCTGTTTTGGGATACTAAACAAACACAACCTATAGATGACTAGCGAGTTGGCGAGAATGAAAAGCAAATAAAGCCATTATTTTTTCAAAATTCAAAGAAACCTACTTAAGCATCACCTCTATACAAAGTCATGATCCACTAAATATCCAAACTTTCAAGCAGTGCCCATCAATGAACAAACAATGTCCAAATAGCCAGCCTTGTCTCAATAGCAGCCATAACCTCATTAAGCATAGCCTCAATAGCTGCCATAACCTCATCATTTTGCATTATACTTCTCATCATTCTTAGCTAAAGCTGAACAAAGTGTGATGTTCCTCACCCGGGAACTTGCCAGCAATACCACAATTTATGTCATTGTTCTGAGTCTAGGTATACAGAGCCAGGTATACCAATTTCAAATTGTGTTTCCTAGTATGAGCATGTATAAGATCCACAAACCCAAATTCAGGTTTCTGGACAAAAAAGGACTACATCATCTCTATGAGAAACTCGACAGCAATTACTGCAGTATTGTGTTTCTGAACCAAATACAGCAAATCATATCTATAAATGTCCTGAATTTCCAGCGAGGCAGAAGCAACACTATAATGGCACAATTTAACTAAGATTTATATATATATATATATATATAAATAACTCTTGCAAAAACAATCTGGGGATGCAAAAAGGCAGCTTCATCAACATTCATCCTGGTCGAGTGATTTGGTCATTGTTTGTATTATGAACTAAGAACCCTATTCATTTTCCCTAATTTTCAGCAGAAAAATACGATTCCACTATAAAATCAGATGGGAGTTCCATCCAAGACAGACCGGAATGACGAGCTCAACTTTTACCAACCATACATGCCATGAAAAAATCAAATCAAACACTGGGAAAAAATCCATAACAGAAACATATTATTGAAAACCAAGCCACACTCATCGATCCACAAGCACATTCATTCATTGATGTAGTTTATTCATTATTGCATTAAAGTGAAAGATTATTCATAAATCAATATGCAATTACAAAAATTGCAGCCTCAATTGATCAAATTCCCTCTTATCAAAATCCAATAGCTATTTATCCTCTCACCTCAAAACAATGCATAGATAGATCCGAGCAATTTATAGATAGCTCCCAAGTAAATCCCTCCCATTTCATATATATTCTTATCACTATAAATCAGAGAACATCCGACCAAATACACTAAATTACCAAAAACAAGTATAAATCGTAGAATTTATCAAAAAATAAAAAATTCCGAATCATACCCATGATTTCACTTCTTCTCAACTCCGCCTTCGTCAACTTCACCAGCCTCGATCAACTTCTTATTCCTCTCAATCGCGGCCGCAACTTCTTGAGGCATGTACTTCTCATCATGCTTGGCCAAGACCTCAAACGCCTTAAAATAACACTCTCCACTCCTCGCCTTCCCAGAAACATTCTTCAACCCGACTTCCTTCCTCACCTTATCATCCAATTCCTTCATAAACCCTTCAACAACAACAGAATGTCCTTCTCGAAACAAATCAGGCAACGAGCCTTCATACTTAACTAAAATATCAGTAATCAAATCAGTGACAACGAATTCCATTTCAGGACTTGTTAACGGATGAACTACGCTACCTTCGAGGACTAAACCACCTAATCGGAACTTGTTCTTTGATGGGTTGTTCTTGAATTTCTCAATTGCATCACTTGGTGTTACGTAAAAGACTAATTGATCTTGAAAATTGTTAAGCACTATAACGATGAAACCTGCTATGCAGCTGAAGGTTAAGGCGTAGGTCCAGAGACGACGGTTTTGAAGTTGGCGGGCTCGAGCTCCGATGTCAACTGGCTTGGGGCGGGTGGGGCTGTGGCGGCGGGAGGTGGAGAAGAAGCGAAGAGTGGAGAGAGAATGGAGATCCGAGAGGGAGGTAAGGATTATGGGTTTTGATATGGTTGAGTTGTGGAAGAGAGCAGTGGCTGTTGTGGTGGTTGTGGTGACGGGAATGCGGTGGAGGAGGTGGGAGCGGAGGCGGAGGATGGAGGAGAGGCGAGAAGACATTTTTATTTTTGGAAGGGACCGAGTGTTTGTTTCTCGGGAAAGTGAGAGAGAAAGAGGGGAAATGGTTGCCTTTTCTATTATTTGAGGTTTTCAAAGGGGTTTATGGCTTAAAAGGGAAAAATCAAATGAAGCCAAGTCAACCACGTACGTAGTGTTAATATTTACCCTTGAGGTAATTTTATTGTAATTAGTTTTATTTAAAAAAATATTTCATTTTTATTTTTTATTAAGTATAAAATATTCTTATTAGAATAAAATTTTAATTTTTTATTGAATAATTACTTTTTTTTCAAAGTTATAATTATTGATTAATCCTAGCCATTCATGCAATATAAGAGCATCTTTGTTTTTGGGTTTTGAACGCTACGCTCTTAACATTTGGTTTTGCTTTTGGTTTTTTATTATTTTAATATGAAAATATTTTAAAAAAATAATAAAAAAATATTAATTTGATGTATTTTTAAGTAAAAAAATATTTTAAAAATTAATTATCACATCAATGCTGAGCATGTTTTAGAGGAGCATCCATAAAAGTTGTGCTTGTGAGCATGTGGAGCATACACACATGATTTCTGATTTTGTTTAATTATAAAAACATATATATGAGAAATATAAATATAGTTAATTAATAAATATAAATATAAAATAAATTTGTAACTATGATAGTTTTGAAATAAATCCAAGACAATAATCAAACGTAATTACTTGCTCGCTTAAAAGTAAAATTTGCAATAAAAACTATATAATAAAAAAATATAAATCAAAATTACCTAGTAATATTTCCATGAATAAAATATACCTCAATAATTCCTCTCATTACATGTCTCGAAGTCTACAAACCACATCAGAAGCACAATACTCAAAAGCCTGAGTCATAAGCTTAAGATGGAGAGAGTTGAAGACGAACGTGTCCAAATGTTGAAAAGGCTTGTGAAGGGAAAGAAAAAATGACAAGGGTATACATGTAATTTCAATCTATCATTAATGGGACGGTATTTTCTATTTTTAATTCGATTTTGTTATATCTTACCATGTCATTTATTTTGTTTCTTAATAAATATCTTGCAAGTCAAAAGTTAAATGATTTGGCTTTTTTTTTTTTTTAATTTTACAACTTTTTATTTATTGTATTTTTTTTAAATCTAATCTTCTAATCATAATTATTAAACTCCACCCAACCAACTTGATAGATTATTTATAAACTTATAATTCAAAATTCAATTCAGATAATGTTTTATTTAACCAATTTTGATATCAATTACACAACATATCGGTTTTGGTGTCAATTATACAACATATTGGTAAGTTGATATTGATCCAATTGAACTAAATTAGTTCAATCTAAACATAATTAGGTTAAAACCAAAAACTTTTATAAAAAAATTAAACATCATTATTTTTAATAAAAATAATAAATATTGATTGACCCAATAACTCTGACCCAAAAACACGATTATTTGAGGTATTGTAATTCTAATCTTATTTAGTTATCATTTAAATATCTAAACTTTCATTTTTTAACTTGAATATCCTTTTATTGCAAATTAAATTATATTAAATTGATATAAGATGCAAATGAACAGTAGGGCAAGTTCAATGGCAAGAGCTATTTTAGAGAGCCAAATTTTTAAAATGATTTTTTGAATAGTGTGTATATGACTTTTTTGTTGATGTGTGCTCCAATGGTAAAAGTCATTTTGGAGAGCTATTTTTTTATATTATTTACATATAGTGCAATTATTTTGTATGTAGTTTAATTATGCAATTAATTAATTAATAGGAGTAAGTTACATAATTAAATAATTACTTTTAAAAAACTCTCTAACAATAAAATTATTTTTTTAATTATATTTAAATTAAAAAATAAATTTGAAATAATTACATAATTATACAATATAATTATAGTTTAATTATATTTAACCCCCACTTGATTCCCTTGAAACCCTACCCATTCCCCATAAAAATGAATTGAGTCTCCCTGTTTCTCCCTCTCCAGCAAATCAAAGAAGCATGATGGCAACTTTTAGTGGCTCCACCATGAGTTTTCTGCTACTTTCAGCTCTTGTCTCCACCACCCTGTTTCTCCTATGCTTATCTCTCTTGAACCAAACTATCAAAATTGCTATTCATTTGTCTTCTTTGTACTCGCCGAATTACAGTATCGAGGAAACAAAACCCAGTCAAGATTTTGAAAGGTTTCGATCTTTTGCTTCACCGAACACCAGTGTTGGAGATGAAGAAATCGGTGCTCGGAAGGACAAGGTAAAGCTTGTTTGATGATTTCTGCAACCACATATTCATAGACATCACAGAGAAGTTGTTCCTTTTCTCTTACAGAATTGACTGATTTCTTGGCTGGTTCTTTGGTGGGGTTATTATTTTGTTTCCTTTAATTCATTTTTCACGCGGAAATCAAAGACAGAAAGATCATGAGAGAGCTCACGCTCGTAACGGTGGAAAAGGATGCAAAACATTATTTTATTTATTAAAAACATTATTTTATTTTTTGGCTCCTTGGTTGAAATATGTAGAAATAGCTATTGACGATGAAGATAGCCATTTTGGCTACACAAATGCCTCATGTGTTGGAGATGAAAATTTTGACTCAAAAAACCAAAAGGACAAATTTTTGGCTTTGGCTCTTTATAAGCTCCAGCGTTGGACTTGCCCTTAGGCTAATATATTATATTTCCCTCCACATGTCTTTCCCCATTTAGAATAGTGTCTAAATTGCTTTTCATAGTTTAAGAATTGTTTGCTTGTTTGCCGAAAAGTAGTTTCTTTTATAAGTAGATTTCTAAAAAATAAATTATTTTTTGATGTTTGGTAAATTTATAGAACACAAGTTAGAAAACATTTTCTAATATTTGACTATGTCATGGAAAATAAGTTGAAAAATAATTTATTAATACTTTTTTCAAGTTTATAAAAAATAATGAGAAAATTATCTAAGAAATTGAAAAGTTAATTGAAAATGAAATTGAAAGTTAATTGAAAAAAATATTAATTTCATAAATTATCGTAAGAAATAAATCACAAGCAAAATAACGAAGATTAAATCTGATAGATAAAAAGTTAAAAAATGATGAAATTAACAAAAAAAATACAATTTTATAAATTATTTCAAATAAAATAAATAGCAATCAAAAGAATAAAGACTAAATTTCATAGATAAAAAAAGTTGAATTAAAAATATATAGCAATAAGAAGTTTAAGGACTAAATTTGATATAATCAACAAATAACATGATATTTGTATTTTTTTTCATAATTTTTCTGAAAAGTGTTTCCCATCCAAAAAAATACTTTCTTAGAAACTAAGTCGAATTTTCTTTTGAATGTAGCATGGTTTTTATTTACTAATTTTTCTAATGGTAAATAAACATAAAACAATTAATAAATGGGTCCATGAAATAAATAAGTCAAGTGAAAACTGCTCATCATTTATCAGAATTTTAATTTTAATTGTCTAAGATTTTTTTTAGTAAGTGGTTTGAAATTCTTGAATGGCATACGAAAACTAAATATTTTTAAAATTAAATATTAAATAAACCATTTTCACTTGAATAATGTACAGTTGTATACTTAATTGCAACTCCTCTTAATTCAAAATTAAAATTAAACTTATTTACTATGAAAATATATAAAAAGTTGTTTCCTATTTGTTACCTGCTTTTCCAAAAACTTTTAGAAAAACATTGTTATAAGATCCAATAGGGATAAGATTTGATATAGTTTATAAATGAGAAAAATAACTCTGGTTAATTTTATTTTTAATTTATTAAAAATATTAGAATAATATTTTGTTTTTTCATGTAATTTTTAGCCTATAATCCATGTTTAACATTTTGTTCATTTTGTCATCTTTTTTTTAACTCAATTTTAACTAAACATTCAAATGCAATTGGCTTTTAATTAGAATTAAATTATGTGTTAGTAACATTTAATTAAATCTTATTTAATTAATATTTTATTTTATTTAAATAATATTTATTAAATTCATGTTATTATTTACCAAACAATGTGCTAATAAGTTAGGTATTTAATAAGTGATTATTTAAAAGTATCGTTGATGTTGTTTATTAAACTATTTTTTTATTAAAAAATAAATTAAAATAATATTTTATTTTATTTTTTAAAAGTTATTTTTAATAATTTAAAAATAATATTTTTTTAAAAAATTTAATTTAATTTAAAAAATAAAAATATTTTTTTTTCAATTTTTTTAAAATAATTGAAAACAGTACCTAAATGAAACAATACTTCCTTTTACTTTTCTTGCTCCTTTCTCTCAAACCATCCCTTTCTTTCTCCTTTTCATATTCTTTTCCTCTAAGCACAATTATTCCTTCTGTGGAGGGGATAAATATTAACTCTAAACAGTGTTCGGGTCATTGTCACACAGAGAAAAGTAGCATCTCTTTAAATGGATTCTCAGGTCATTGTAGCTTTGGCTCTGTCTCTTGTTGGTGGATTAAGCACATCTATAGGTAAGTTATATATAAAGTTTGCAACTTTTTGTGTTTTTCTATGATGGGTTGGTTTCAAAATTCTTGTTTTATTTGAAAATTTTAAGATGCCAAGATTAAGAAATTTTCTTTTTGTGCTGACATGGTTGTTCACGTAGTCTTTTTTAGGTTCTTGTTGTTTTCACTGTGGACCTTGTTTTACTGTCATTTGTTTTATTTAATGGAAATATGATGTGGAGCTTATTTGGTTCATGGTTTTCCATGCATTTTTACTATAATGTGGAAGATTATGTTGTGTTATTTGCTTTAAATTGCAGTTTTTGTTATATTATACTCGGATTGAATTTGGTCCTGATTGTGGACTGGTTTCTTGAATCTGAATTGTAACAAGAAGAAAATTAAAATTTAGGGATGTTAATGTAGAAGCTGATTGAGAGTTTCTGGCCATGTATAAGCTGATTGAACTGATGAATGGAGGAATCCTTTTTTCGGTAAGATGATTGATCAGGAAAAGACAATGATATTTTTTGCATTTCAAGGAAAAGAAGTGAATCCATTAGCCTCAATTCTTAACGATTTCTGTTGAAGACTAGAAAGTTGCCTAATTTACTTAGTCTAGTGTTAGCAGCTCATGTGGAGAGAGGTAGTAACTGACAAGTTGATATGAGATGTGTTGAGGCAAACACTGTTTTCATCTAATATAATTTAGGGAATTGTATCCAGTTCAAATGAAGCACAAGAGGGCGATTAGGAGTTAGGTTGACAGTGTAGAATGTGGTGATAAGAAAGATCAACTTACCTTTTCCTTTTATTGAATCACCGTCTCTTTCTTTTTATATTGTTTTTCTTTCAGAAGGCTGATGTACGCATATTTGTTGAATCCATAATTTTCCAAACACGAAAGGCCTATAAAAGTTATCAATCCTCAGCACCCACTACACCTCCTAAGCCCTAACACTCATATTTTTCTATACTGTTAACATTTTGGTCTGGGTGAGAGCATCTCCATGGATACTTTCATGATGATTGTGCTTGGCATCTCTGTTTTGGGTGGCTTGAGTACTTCTCTAGGTTAGCTAATAACACTTGTCTACATGAATATGACATGAAATCCAAATATTACTATTGACTAATCTTTTTACTCTTCTAGTTTTGATGTCCTGTTTACTTGCTGTAGTTGCTTTTTGATGCTCACTGACTTTGTGTATGGACAGCAGTTTTTGTTGTTTACTATGCTTAACACGTTTAACCTAACTATAAATCTTGGACTATGAAACAGGTGCACTCTTTGTAATCCTTTGTCAGACTCCCAATTTGAAGATGCTTGGGCTATTACAGGTGATTTTTGGAAGTTGAAGTCTCCATATGCAAAGAGTTTTTTTTGTTTTGCCCTTCTTTATTGTTTCTTCTTCTCAAAAGAAAAGAATGCCACCTTTTAGTGTTATATCTACCTTTGAAAGGATAGTAGCTAATTAATTTCCTGTATCTGCTTAATTCTGGTATATTAGTACATGCTTATGAGAGAATCCTGCGGCATGGAGTTACCATGAATGATCCAAATGTTGTATTAAACTCCAGGGAAAAGTCTTTGCATTAATGCTTTCTAAGCTTCTCTATGCAGGGTTTTGCTGCAGGCCTGATGCTGAGCATATCATTCTTTGATCTTGCTCATAATGCTATCAATTCAATTGGGTTCTTAAGGGGCAACCTCTGGGTTGGCTATATCTTTCCTTTTCTTCGTCAAAATTCAAATTTTACTGCTTGCTAGACATTATTTATTCATTTATACCTGTCATTATTTCCTATTTCTTGGTGGTACAGTTTTTTGGAGGTGTTATATTCTTTGGTATCATTGCCAATTTTATCCCAGAGCCAACACTTACCTCAAGTTCAGACGTTAAAAGTAAAAAGGTTCTGGACGATACATTTTCCTAAAACTTAAATGTTTTGTCACTTCAGCAATGACTGCTTTTCTATGCAGCTAGAATATTAGAAGGTAACCTGACAGTTTGGAACTTTGTTTGGTAACAGAAAAATGGTGACCAAGGGGGAAAGGACATTATGAAAAAGCATCGTCGGCAAGTTTTGTTCAGTGGAATTATCACTGCAATAGGTATGACTAATCTTCTCTGGTCCTATTCTATCACTCTCTAACTTCAATTTTACTTGCTTGTGCCCCCCCTCCCTCAACTTAACTGGTAGAAATATCAGGGCCCCAAGAGCTGGAAACTGTAAGTCTAGTACCTTTTAGTTGGAAAAGATCATAATCCAGTCTGTTCAGATGGAATCTTGTCTTTCATGGATTGCAGGAATAAGCTTGCATAACTTTCCAGAGGGAATGGCAGTGTTCCTTGGATCAATGAAGGTAGCATTAACCTTATTTATATTCCTCTATAGTGATGGTATTCTTTTGAGCTAAAATATAAATGCATACATAGATTAAAGTCTAATACTTGTGTGTCATTCTTAAAATACACCTATCTTGAATGAAATTCACCCATCAAGCTTCATCCTGAAAACAAACACAAAGGTTTTTTTCTTAAAGTCTTACTATATGATTGTTGAACAAATTGGAGCTTGTTCAATTTAGCACCATGCATACTGATTTATTCTTAAAGAAAAAGACTTGTTTCTTTAATGATATTCTCACCTTCTTTGGTTTCATGGGCTTTATTTGCATGCCATTTTAATTGTGCTTGTCATAAATATTCCTGTGCTAAGAAGATTGTTTATTTGACTTTGGTATGATGAAGACAAGGAAAGGTGAACCATTTGTTACACTATTATTCACTGGAACCAAAACAAGGAGTTTAGTTCCATTTTTTTAAATCTTTTTATGATAAAATACTGTCCACATTTGAAAGAATCAAATTCGTTGCTTCTTAGTATACTATTATGAGTTGCCGAACTACAATAACCAAGGATCTTTGGTTAAGATGTCGAAGTCTTTTTTCATAAAATGTTGCCTTCAGTCTCACTTCAATACTTGTTGGTTCCTGGAAGTAACCAATTTGGTACCACATGGTTTTAGAAATTAATCTTAGTATGCACGTTATTTCAATTAAATACAATTGTGAATTGGAAGCTAACAGTGATTGTTTTAATCTCGGGTCTTGAGACACAGAAGCTATTTTCTTATCCTTTGATAAGTCAATTCTGTAATCTTCTTTTATAATTCTTTTTCAGGGCCTCCGTGTTGGTCTTAATTTGGCTGTGGCAATTGCTTTGCACAACATTCCAGAGGTATGCTTTCTTAGATGCTTTAGAATGACCATTTTACATAAGCTATCAGTTCTTCAAAGAGGTTGCTTTCTTCCTGAATGAGAGTTGGTTCCCTTAAACTTTGAACATTCTTAGTGCCAATTATTTATGGATTTTAAGACAAAAAAAATGAGAGGATTTGCTCTGCTGTCAGCATTAATGGGAATTAATTGTGTTTTTCTTGCCTATAGACATAATATGCAATCTATCTTATGATAAGATGTGTCTAAGCGTGGTGAATATGTTTGGTTCTCACTGTGGAAGTTCTATGATGTCGTGGTTGAGAAGGTTATTTTTTGCGGTCGGACTGTTGTGCCTATTAATATCCAAATCCTTGTTTATCAAATTTTCCTGTATTTTGTTAATACCTTTTCCCATCTATAAATATAAAATATGTTGTTGTGATTGGTCAACAAAGCTTTGTTACCATGTCAAAAAACTAGTTCAACCTAAAAGCTTAAGTTATTAAAGATATAATTTATATTATACTTCAGCAGTCCTAACTTCTTTACGTCTATTTCCACATGGTGTTGCCGTTGCACTACCTATTTATCTGTCCTAACTTTTTTATGTCTATTTCCACAGGGTGTGTATCTGTCCTAACTTTTTTATTTCTATTTCCACAGGGTGTTGCTGTTGCGCTTCCTATTTATTTTGCAACACAGAGGTAAAAAATTCCCCAGGCAGTGCTCTATTCAGCTTCTAAAGCAGAAGTAAAAACCCCTTAAGAAAGAATTGGTCCGGAGCATGTTTTCTGTGGAAGTAGCCTGAAATGGTACTTTATTGGAAATAAGAATCAACAAATAGGGAGACGATTACTGGAGGTAGTGGTGGAGATAATTGCACTGTTAACAGTCTAGGATCTAGAGATAGAACTGTAGAGTGGCAGAGTAATGAATATAGAGGTTAGGAAACCGTGCTGGAGTTTGATAAAAAAAAAAAAAAAGCTTTGGATATCCCAGGCATGCTGAAAATGGTCAAGGTAGGAATTTAATTCTTCCACGTTATGTCCTTGTGTTGTAGCAAAATTTAAAGGGAGTCAGAAATGGTGCTTTTTTATCGGGTAGCATTAGTGCCTACCATAGTAGCCTGAATCTATTCACTAACACTCTTGTTTGGCCTCCATGATCTTTCAGTTCATGAATAGACCAAGGATCTCAAATAAAGGAAAGCAAAAGGGATAGCCTGATTTTTGCACATATCATTTAATAGTATGGTATGACCCACTGCCTGAGGGGTCGGAGTGGCTAGATGTATAATACTACCCTTCTTTATGTGACCACAGTGTTCTTCTGATGCCTTTGGCCATATTTGTTTTTGCCGGTATGTCAACAGAGTAGAATTGATTGAATTATACCCATAATATAGATTAACTAGTTAGTTTCTGTCCACATTTCAGCAAGTGGCAGGCATTCAAATTAGCTACACTTTCTGGTTTGGCTGAGCCACTTGGTGTGGTGCTTGTTGGTATGTCAACTTCTTTTTATTGCTTATGTTGCCAAAGCATGGGAAATCATTTAATTTCGACCAATAAGAATGCCCTTTTCCTTGACTGTAGCTTATCTATTCCCAAGCAGCTTAAGTCCTGATATTCTTGAGGGTTTGCTGGGATCAGGTATGCAGTACCATTTATTTCTCAGTTTCTCCAGATGTTTGGAGAAGATTAATGTGCTACTTCAATCTCACCATAAATTTTTGTTACATTTGCAGTTGGTGGAGTGATGGCTTTCCTCACCTTGCATGAAATGCTGCCACTGGCATTTGATTATGCTGGTCAGAAACATGCTGTTAAGGCCGTATTCTTTGGTATGGCTTTCATGTCTGCAAGGTAATAGAACTTAAACCAAACATGATTCTGTTTCAAGATCTGAATTATTATTTTATCAGTTACAGGATCCGAATTATTTATTCTCACATGTATTGATGCTGGTCTGCAGCCTGTATCTTCTTGAAATCAGTCTACCTGATGAGATGAGCTTGTAGCCATCGATCAGCCAAATCAACCTGAATAACAATTTGTACAACCACAAACTAGAGCACGAGGTCGTCTTGCATAGTGCCTGCGCAATCTCGCGTTGACATCTGATAATTCGATCTCAGCAGCAGGCCTAACAAGCAGCATTATCCTTGTAATATAAGAGCAGTTTCCATCCTTAAACAATACCTCAAAATTGTACTAAGCTTCTTACTTAGATAATGTAAAAATGTAAGTGGGCAAGGAGGGTCGACAAAGGGGGGGAAATTATGGATTACATAATCTCCAATGAAGTTCATTTCATTATCTCAGAGTTGCTGCTCAATAAGCTTGTGTATCCTGCATGGAAAATAAGTGGTTTCTCGGCTGATTACATGCTGTTATTTTAGAAATTGATCTAAAGGAAGAGCCTTATTTATCACAAACTGATATCAGCCCTTCCTTTTCCCAGCATTTTATAAGAATAGTCAGAACAAAGTTATCAGTACCATATAGTCAGATCAACCATGAACTTAGCTGACTTTTTTTTTTACCCAAGCTGAGTATAAAAAAGAGTCTACATGGAATTGACCTTATCAACTTAGAGCATATGAACCTTGTAACTGGTTAAAACTTGATTTAATTTTTTATTTGTTATCAGGACTTATTTTAACATTAAAAAATTAAATGTGATTAACATGAGTTAACCTGTTATAACATGTTCAACTCATGGTATAACCCATGAGCTGGATATCGTCACCAGGATTTAGACATTTAGACCCAGCCTGGAGCACAACAGAAACAAAAGGAAAACAGAATAAAAGATAAGAAAGGAAGCAACCATGGATTTGGTGGGCATGGTCCCCAAGTATTTGAGAAGAAGATAATGGTTTCTAGGAAATGTAAATCTTCAAACAAGCAATCATACAAACAAAGATCTCATCAAGAGATTCATGGGATTAGAGCTGTCTATTCTTGTCTGTCATCAAAAGAGAAAAAGGTTGGCTTTTGATTGAATTGGCGAATTGAAGGAGGGGGAAATAGTACAAGGGCAGATAAAGAGACGCACAACTTTACAGAAAAGGAGAGAAAGAGCGTATCATCAACTAAAGGAGAAACAAAAGAGAAGATCAAGTTTCATTTATGGGGAAGAGGAACAACATATCCAATAGACATTCTGATTGAATTTATTCACTAAAAAGTATACCATAAACTATATGATCCAGAAAAAGCAGTCAGCAATAAGGATTCAGACTCATGATTTTGTGTCAATAATGATGAAACTGAACAAATTCAAGAGAAACAGGACCTGGGTTTGCTTTAGGAAGAGAATCACAACTCATGATAGATCATAGAATTGGCAAATGGACCCTCTGTGTTGCATGGTAAAGCAGGCTCATCCCAGTGGCTCCCATCTCAACTCAAAATATCTGAAGAATGTAGTGGTATATTGCCTTGGCCATTGATTTCTACTTGTTTAATTGAGATTAATCTTGAGTTTGAGATACATGCAAATGACTTTTCAATCAAGGAGACTTTGATACAATATGTTAAGGAATCACTTAATCTGAAAAGGGAAAAAAAATATCATTGAAACATTTACATTTCATCAAGAGTAAGTTTTCTTTATAATTAGTTTTTAAGCACAATTCGAGTTTTAAATCATAATATACCTATATGGTTATAAACCCTAACTCGATCTATAACCTAATCTAAGGCTTGAATTGTAGATTGCGAGATCAATCCAAATTAAATTAAAATGGTATCATTTTAATAAAAAAAACTGAGACGATATCATTTTAAAAAATAAAATAAAAATCAACTTAGATTTTGAATTAACTCGTCAAATCAATCAGGTCAACTTCCATATAGTGTGTTTATTTTTTATAGTTATACTTGTTTTTCATTTAATGTCCTAGTGTTAAAGAATTAAAAAATCTAAAAAATATATGATTAAACACACATCAAACTTAATTAATATAAAGCCAAACCAAGAACATCTACCGTATCAAGTCGCATTTAATAGCATTTCTAATTGCTAATTCCAGTAAGAAAAAGGGAACACATTTTTTGTTTTCTAAAAATAATTTTATAATCTTGTCTTGTATTCTAATGCAAGTGATGTCACTGTGAGCTCACATATATTGGTTTTAATATAAAGTGAATTATTAATTAAATTTTAATGAATCCAAACAAAATTTGCTAGGCATTTACTCTCAAATTGCTTGGCAGAAATCCTGATGTCAGGGCTGGCATCTCACTCCCACAACCTAACAAAGTGCCTGTCCAGTATGCAGCAAAGATTGCTCTTCAAGAATTTTCCTTTCTTGTTTCTTACTGAAAAAAAGATGAAGGAGAAGAAGACGGAATTCTCTCACACTTAGGGTTCATAAAAATGGTGAAACAAACTTCTTTTTTCAAGCTTTGTTCTAGATTCTCCAACAGCGAGACCCAGTTGGAGAATCTCCATAAACACCAAAGGAAACACACAGATTACTAAAGGACATTGCTAGAGGAAAGCATATGGCATGTGTGATCATGACTTTGAGAGAGAAGAGAGAGAGAGAGAGAGAGAGAGAGAGACTAATTATTATTATTATTATTATTATATCACAAGCTCTTTCTTAAACTCAACATATCCCACGTAAATTAGTTTTGTTAATTTTTTTTGAAAAATACAAAAAAAATATCATTATGTTTATTATTAAAATACTAAAAAGGAATCTTTTTTTGTGTGTGTGTAATTCATTAGTGTGCGAATTTCAATCAGGGCTGACATTGAAAAGGTAAAAGGTGCTTCTCATCTACGGTTATAGTAATTGATCCCTTAAGTATCACCCAATTCACATTGGGTCCTCAAAAAATAAATTCTAATTGAGTACCCCATTTATTAGACACTACCCTTCACTAAATTGATTTTGACTTTAAAATCGTCCTGAATGTTATTTTATTTTCCATAGACATCAATCTTGTTTTAAATTTTTATAACATGGTTGATTGGATACCTTTCTTATGGATATGGGACCCGATTGAGTAACGTTGTTGTTTAGGAACTCAATTGTCAATTATAAGATAGTTGGTATGGCAAAAAAGAATTGAAAAATACTTATTCATTCATCTATATATAGAATATTGTATCCATGAGATCACTCTATAATTATTGGAAAATAAACACCCGTCAAAATTAATTTTAACAAATTAAGAAAGTGAAAAAAAAATTGCAATTGCTTGGTCCCTGGCTTAAAATCATAGCTCTGCTCTTATTTTTTCTTATTCGACATATCAAATATTCTCAACCACCAATTCATGTATTATTTGATTTCCCCCCCAAAAAAATCTATAGATTTCATCCACCATATTTATCCAGTGCATTAAGAAAATAAGAAAATGTTTTCTTAACATTGAATTCAAAATTTAAATTTAGAAAACCGAGAAGAAGAAGAAAACTTTTATATTTTCTCTCCCGTAAGATCATAATTTCTCTGAAGTAAGCCATTTCCATCACGAAGAAATTAGGTGTATAACCACACATAGCCTTACACGCACGAGTTATTTGAGCACATTATTGTTAAAAATGTTTTCAATTAGGTCCTTCGTTGTGTAATAAATAAGTTTAGTTGCAATATATTTGAACTCTCATCTTCTTCTTATTGTTTGGATGTGAGTAAACCTCACCCTTTAAAAAATATACTTTGTGAGTGAGTAAAATCTTGATCATCTCAAGTTTTTATAAGGAATATATATCCTAATTCAAATTTAAAATCTACTATAAAAATCACAATTTTTTTATTATCACGACAAATTCCAACTCATCTTCTTTGGTAAGTCCTTGCGCATCAAAACCTTTTTATCCTTTTTAAACATGGAAATACTTTTACCAAAGCTAACCTTTAGCTTTAATCCATGCCACGCAAAAGGACTTTGGTTGGTGAAATAGTACAAAATCTTGGACTTGTATCCATAACTCGGTAGTGAAGCTTTGAAGGGAGTAATTTCAACCATCCTATCCACTTGTTAGCTATCCTATTTTGGTAACTATATATATTCCCTTCGAAACTTCATTTTTTGGTACGAGATTATTTTCCATAGATATACTAATTTCTTACACTATACAAATTCATATCCACTTCTCAAGATGATAACTACCCCTAGCTAGCTAATATCACGAGTCTTACTTATCCAATAAACATAACGTGATGATAAAAAACTTACAATTTATATAATAAATATTAAATTCAAGTCAGGATATGCAGGCTAGAGCCACAAAATTCACCTTCCGAGAAGTGAAATTTCCTCATAAAAAATCACAAGTCTTACCAAAGTTATTAAATCTAATTTCAACATCCACTTCATGAAGATCCGACACATGGATAAAAAGAGTTAATGTTTATGTTGTTAATGTGTTTTATGTTAAAAACATCTAAATAATTTTATTTTAATATATTCTCAAATAAAAAATATTTTTTAAACAGTACTTTGTATCTTGACATCAAACATACACTTAATCTAGATCAATCAAAAACAAAATCGTTTTATTTATACATAAATAAAGAGTTAAAATAACATTATTTTAAAAACTAGAAATAAAATTATACTAACTTTTGACTTTGATTAACCTACAAGTCAAGAATTGATCTACCGGGTCGTCTGGATTTGACCATATATGAGATTCAATTTAAATCAGATTTTATATTTGACACGGTAAACTAGACTGAATTTATTATACTTTGACCTCAACTCACCACAGAAATCACGTAGAAATAAATCCCCAAAAGGATAATTGCCTCTTATTGCATATATTGGTTGGAGAAGATCGTGAGGCGAGACTAATAAGTTCAATAAATTGATGATATTCACTTTTTACCTAGACTCACTGCAGAAATCTCCTTACAAATAAATAGCCAAAAAGACTTCAAGTTGCGTTCTTCGAGGATATAACGTAACTATTTGGAAGTATAATTATAGTTATTTTTAAAAGTATTTTTTATTTAAAAATATATTAAAATAATATATTTTTATTTTTTAAAATTATTTTTGATATTATCATATGGAAATGATTTATCAAAACAAAAATAAAAAATAATTTAAAATAAAAATAAAATATAAATTTTAAAAACACTTTTAAAAACGTAACGACAAACACCGATAATTACCTCTTATTACATGTATTGGTCAGAGAAGATATAAGTAAAAGGAAAAGGAAGTGGGGGCAGGTCTTGTTTACATAGAACTATGAAAGGATCCATCATTTGTCCATGGTTAGATGACAGCTTGGTGACTTCATTAGCATAAAAAACGATGGCTTGCTATGACAAGTCACTGAATAACAAAGAAAACAAGAAAAGAATCGCAGTTTTGTTCTTGGATTCATCACCACCTTTTTCTTTTCTCCTCTCTCCTCTCTCTCTCTCTCTCTCTCTCCTGTAGAATCTCATAATTGCGAGTGTAAAACCTAAACTACTGAGAGAGAAAGATGGGAAATTTGTGGAGCCAAGTACTGAAGAAACCCAGCAGTACGTGGACTCTGACTAGTAATGTAGCACGACAAGACATGTCAAGGAGCCCTTTGACTGCCTGCACACTTATATATCTTTCTCTCAAGTCACGACAATTGCTACCAAAGCTGCCAACAAGATCCATTTCCTTCTATTTATCATGCATCCAATCCACCCTTTGTAGCATCACCAGTCTCCTCCAGCATGATCTATCAGCAAAAAAACTGTACTACGTCGTATTTTATATCGCACTCTCTTCTTTTGCTAATCATTTGGTTTGAGTTCTTATATGTTGTGTCTATCAGTGAGAACACGCCATCTCTACCGCTAAACAATGGAGTTACACGCTCAAAACAAACAACTTGGTACAAATATTTAGATGCTTTTACAGGTTTGAAAGGCCTCTCTCGCTGCATTCCAGGGGTTCCTTACAACCTCAACCTTCAATGTCCATTTGTTAATTCGTTGGAGCTTCTGAAAGGAATTATCGACGACAAGAAATTGACAATACCACATGGAGGGAATCATGTATATATATATATATATATATATATATATATACTGTCTGTAAATAATTTTAAAAAGGGGTTCTGTTAATGTAGAAAAACAATATAAGAAACATAAATTAGTTTTGGTTTAGTTGGAGGAATGCCTTTTTTATTTATTTCCATTCTTACGAGACAATAGTTCCATGATCCGAAGGCATTGGCATGCCAGACAGACATTGCTGTGCTATGATGGTGGCATTAACATACCAGACAAACATTGAATTGGCTATTTTCTTATCTTATAAGATATATAAAAGCTTTAACTTTTATTTTTTAAATATTTTTGTAATGGATTTTGGATTCATGGATTTTTGGTGCAACCTCCCAACAAAAATAAATTCGAAAGCATCATATTGCCAAATTAATGAGCTCTTATTCTATATCTTAATTACACTATATATTTAGTTATGTAGGTTATATTTCTCTCAATTGAGTTGGTTTTCTTAGATATAATTGGAGTAAATGAAAAATTAAAATACTTTGAAAGATATTTTTGTTCAATTAAAAGAGAATTATTAATTTTTAATGTTGTATGCATGCTAAGTAGAGCATTTTTGTACCTTTTCTTTATTTGGGATTTTTATTGAAGATGACTTTAATTTCTTCGGTCATAGAGCATTTTGTTAAATAAATTTAATTCAAACAAGATTAAATGGTGAGGTTTTATCTTTTACTTAATTATTGCGTGTTTAGTGTTGTGATGCAAAATGATTTTTAAACAAAATCGAAACAACCTTTTCATATATATTTATATTAATGCATTAAAATCATAAAAAAAAACTATTGCGCAACCAAACCAAATACATAGAAAAAAAAAAGAAATTACCTCAAGGTCATGCAATCGCTAATTATTCACGAATTAACTAATTAAACATGGCCAGGCATCATATGTATATATGGGTGGGGTGTAGGGCTTTTATCCAAGTTCAGCAGATGACTTCACCATTGATTTCCCCCCTAACATCTTGAATATTTGGCATGCATTATGTACCCAGAAAAAGTTAAAAAAAAATGCATGTTTTTTCCACTATCATCCATGTTTTGAAATGGGGATCTAGAGTCATATATCCTCTCAAGCTAGCACAATGCAAAAAATAAACTCTGTGATGCATATCAAATATTTACACACTTCAAAGGAAGATACCAAGAAACGGCCTTTTTCCTTCTCTAATATGAAGTTGTTCTACATAAATAACATTAATTCAGCCTAGCCCATGTACTTCACACACACACACACACACACACACACACACACACACACAGAGAGAGAGAGAGAGAGAGAGAGAGAGAGTTGCAGAAACTGGGTCTAACACTGATCAATGAGGAGTCTGCTAAACTAAGCAGCTACTAAAGTGGTAATTAAAGGGAGTGGCAGAAAAACTTAGAAAGAAGAAGAAGAAAAAGAGAGGAAGAACATGGCGTTTAAAGTAACTCCAATGTTTAACAGGCTTCCTGCTGATCTAAAGAGCAATGGTTTGTGTGGTAAACACAAGAGGTATCAACTGAAAATTAACACGATCTTGTTTCCGACAGATATCAGCCTTCAGATTTGCTGAGTGGAATCATTGTCTTGCTCAATTTCAGAGGCTGGCTCATCATCCTCTTCAAAGAAATCAATGCCATTTGCTGAATGGCCATGCCCGAATGACTTGATGTGATCTTTGAGGGATCTTTTGTGCTTGAAATCAGATCCACAAGTGCAGTACCAAAGCTTGCCACAATTCTTCTCATGAGTTCTCCAGTCACCTCTCACAGCAAATGCCTTGCCACATTTTCTGCACATAAAGGGTTTGATTCCATGTTTTCTCTTGTAATGAGTTTGAAGAGTTCTAAAATCTTTGAGAGGCTTTGCTCGTGGATGATCAATGTTGTTTCTGCACCCCGGCGCACAGCAATAACAAGGGAGCCTCAGCATTGCCGTTGGCTGTGTACCTCTCAGAGATTCCGGCCCTCTCCTATACTGAGATCCATGCCCCCACATATGCATCTACACATTCAAGGTATACTTACATATGAAAAACAACAAAAAGGAAAAAACTTAAACTTCAAATTTGAAAGAAATACTAAATCGCTAACACAGACTTGGCAACTTGACCATTTCAAAGTACAGACAGATAAAAAGGAGAATCCAAATTTGAGCAGACTAGGAAAGATGCTACAAGCTTTGGACATATTTGCACCGAGTCAAAGTAAAAGTTATATACTATTCACTGGTATTCATCAAAAGAGCACCCCATAATTATCATTGCAAAAATTGAAGTGTTCTAATTAACCTGATCGTAGTTAGATTATCATAACCTCACATGGGCTTATGCTTTATAATTATATTTACCGGGGGTTTTTTTTGCATGAATTATGCATGAAACTTTGGTTCAAAATCCAAATCAATTTATTGCTTTAAATTTCTCCCACACCAAGAACTAATCAATGTTATTAGACTAGTGTGCAAAAAGGAAGAAAAGGGAATTGTTTGAGAGAACGCAAGGTACTCCCTGACCCTAATTTTGCCTAATTTAACTGAAGTTTCATTTTGCATGTTAGAAGCATTGAAAGAACAGGGGGTGGCTGAGAATAAATAAAATCTCATTATATTGAAGAATGGAACCAAAACCATGTTCTAGGCTTTTCATGTGCAAGCAGTAGTTTGGTCATGAGGGTACAGGTTTAGAAGATTTTCCTCTAGCTAGGGCAGTGATGAAGTATCATATGACCCCCTTGAAGAACTGTTTCTTTTCAGTCTTTACACACCTGTCAATGTGTAAAACACAAACTCCAAGGAACAAAAAGCATAATGCCTGAGTAGTTCAATCACATAAAGAGAGCTACTGATCTTATTCTCAGTTGGACCAGGTTGATTTATTCTTATTTTTAAAATCCCAAAGCACCAAATCATGCAAAAATGAGAGAAAGAAAGGGGGGGAAGGAGAGA